>OZ016503.1:27452029-27545029 GCA_963966595.1 Physocephala rufipes
ATCAACAGTGACAAAAGCAATGACGAAAAGAGCGCAAAAAGAGCCACAATAGGTCCTCCTTACTCCTATTAAATTTTGAGCAGCGGCATCAGCATCAGCAGTAGAATGCGCAAGCGTCTGCCCGGGAATTTCTGTATCATCTTCTGTTTGAGAATACAATTCTCTGTGTGTGAGCTTTTCATATTGACGCCCATCTATTCATCCATCCATTTATTCACTCACCTTTTCTTGATGTTTAAAGCCTATCGTGCCATTTTCATTCTCTAATAAAGAAAGATAAAAGAAGAACAAGCGAAAAACAAAACAAACAAGAAGTAGAAAAATGAAATATTGCAAAAACAAGCATCGCATTGAAGCTTAAGCTTCAATATTCAAGTTGTAGCGTGAATGATTTGTATTATAATTTTCTCGTTGTTATTCGTTGCCGCTTTTGTTGTTGTTGTTGTTGCTATTCTTGTTTTGTTATTATAGGCGAGGGTGCTGATGGCGTTTATGATGATGGTGATGCTATTGTTATTGCTGTTGCTTTGCTCCTGTCACTTCCTTGTATCGTCTTCTGTAAAGTATTCACTACAGACATCTTCTCTGTTTCCCCTTTAAAACTTACTCAATTCTATTTTTCTTGTGCCTTTAATAAAGCAGGAAAATTTAAGGGATAGTGATGTTGAAGGAGGATCGGTGGGATAAGGAGGATCGGTGTGATAAGATAGGCTGATAGCTTATAGAAAAACAGATGGAAAAAATTGCGCTATATTCGTTAGTAATTACATTAATTGTTTTCATTGAGGTTTCGCAAAGTTAGAATTTCTTTCGAGTTACAATTGAATTGATTTTTGTGAAAAATTATGGCTAAATAATAAAAGAATAGTCGGAATGAATAGAGCAGTGAAGAGAGTACTAACGAGAAATGGCAATGCAGTCAATAAGTTCAATTAAGAATAATTTCTAATTCCAATGAATTCTTATGAATCTACTCATGAATTTGTTCACAGTTGTAGTACACTGAGAAGAACACGGTTTCCGTTTTCATATCTAATCCAAGGAATAAAGGAAAACACTTTCATGAGATAAATAATTTGGTGATATATCTCTTTGATAAATTTTTAAAACTGCGGCTTTCAGAATTTTATATCTTTGAAGCAAGCAATATATTCAAAGCTCTAATACACTAGCTAGTGTTCACAATACGTACGGCTTGGGTCGAGCTGTTACGGTATTTGTTTCAAAATTTAAAAATGTTGTCAAGACTCTCATATACTCATAGAAATGCATATCCGCATAATATTTAGCAAAAAGTTATTGAGTTTATTAACGGTCTTTGAGCAGAAATATTGATTGGAAAATAAGTTCGTTCGTTTGAATGCATAAATTAAAATGAAGATTTGGAACGAACTTATACTATGCCAGTACTATAAATTAAAATGAAGATTTGGAACGAACTTATACTATGCCAAACATAATGTCTGCCGGTGCCCGTTTACCGCTGCTACACAGAGGTGAATTATAAATGACTCGTCTCTCGCTTAGATATTTTAAAATGCTTGCCGAGGTGTATCTGCATGTTGGTGCATGTGTGTTAGTTTTAACATTGTTGCCAGGCTGTTGATGGGTTGAACTGGAAGTTTGCAGCTCTGTTAGTAGCAGCAACAATATTTTTCATTTCCACAATTCTACTCTCTTACTCACTCTCTCTCCCTCTCTTTCTTCTCTCGTATTAACCGAATTGTGCGAGAGCTATTTATTATGATTGTTTGCTGTTATTGCTCTTCTTGTTGTTTTTGTTGTTCTTGTTATTGAGACATGTGTTATCCTTCTGACGTTAATGACGTCATTGTGCAGTTCTTACCTTGCTGGTTTATTATGCTGCGTTATAAATTTCCACAGGATTTACTTCGCTCGACAATAATACAGACTTATACATATATAAGTGCAAATATATTTATTATACACATTCGTTCGCCTTAGTGATCATTGATGTTCCATTGTTGTTATATACGCTGTTAATTAATATATACGCTTATAATTAATATATATACGCTGTTTGTTAATAACGCGTACAACATTATTATGCTTGATTTGCTCTTTAATCTAATAAAAGTAAAGGAGTTTCTTCAAAAAAACAAAGCATTAAAAATATCAAATATTTTTAAATAAAATATAACGAAAATAAGATTGAGAACGATTGCGTAGTTTTATATGTAAAAATTAGTATCGACAATTCATTCAAACATTACGTATCATTATTATAAATTAAATTTTTAAAAATTGTTAATGTTCAACATATGTTGATTTCATTCTTAAGTCAGACTTTCTGCACTTACTCTTAATCTTTCTATGATCAAATTGAGTGAGTTATCGATTGAAAATGCTCAATATTCAGTAAACCGGAATCGAGATGCTGGAAAAAGTATGAAGTTATGCTACGGAGGTAAAAAAATCTAAAATAATGCTGAACAATAATTTTGCTAAAGTTGTCATTCAGATCATAAATTCGTAAAAACTTAGTTAAGTTTTCCTTTCACCATAATATTCAGTCACTGAAGAACTGTGCCACGTTTTGTAGGTGAGCCGTGTAAAATGTTTTTGTTTTCGGCAACAAATATAAATCTGGACGTATGCCCCTGACATGATTCCTGCAACTGCTTTAATAATATTTTCTACGAGATTCATTTTACATTTCCGATAATGAGATTTAGAAGATGAACTCCCCTCTGCTGAAAGTTGATCAATAAACATAAACCAGCAATAAACATAAACTCAAGGTCATAAAAGTGTCTTCATTTCATTTCTAATCTGAGCTGAAATAGAACTTGTGTTAAAAATCACCGGTGATAAATGGTAGTAATATTCTATTTATGCAATTGATTAAATCTAATGAGTCTTCAAACTAGTTTTGTGATAACTTAGCATACCTGCATTTAAAATATAATGAAACAAAAGGTCAAAAAGTAAAACTGAAACGTAGAAAAATGTAGATTAGATCACTATTACCATCGGTACTAGAAGAACATACTTTCTGTACCTAAAATACAATATTCCTATCACTTCGCGACTACATTTCTAGCATTTAATAATTTTAGATAATAGAATAATTGCAGTTAGATTTTTGGGATTTGTGCGTGAGTGTAAGTGCTTTTTACTTCAGTTATTTATTTCGTTGATCAGTGTGCTCTCTATTGGGTTTTATTTAATTATATTGGTTTTCATTGGTACTTGAGGTCTTAAAAATCAACGTGAAAAATAACAATATAAAAATTTTCATGTTATTATTGTTATTACTATGAATTTTTATAGGCATTAATTATACACTTTTCCAAAAATTTAACTATTTTATAAACCGTTTTTTTCCATTTCCTTAATTCCTTTACTCTTCCTTTTCGTCTTTCCCGAATTGTCATAATTATTATCCTGTAAAGTAAATATGAACACATTTTATTATCCTGTAAAGTAAATATGAACAGCTTTTGGTTTTGCTCTTTTTAAATAATCCTTGAAATTTTCCTTTTTTTCAAACCCTGACTACTCACAAGTTGCAAAAAAAAACTATAGGCATTAATGACGAAATTATTCGCACTGCACCCAAAATATCCCCAACACACCGAAACGCTTACATAGTTGCATAAATGCCAACATTTAATTAAGGAAACAACAATATTAACATGATGAACATTCACACATATTCAGCTTTATCCTTAATTAAGAGCTCACGTTAATTGCAATTATTTAGCGCATGAAATATTTATTAATTTAACCCCTTGATATGTCGCCTTCACCCCCACATACATATATACAAGCACTCGTGCACATATGCGCGCACATGAATTCAAATATACACACATATACACGGACAAACATACATATACTGCGCGACACTAATGCTACGGCCCACTATAGCCATCATAAATAACACGACATTAGGCTGTTATGCATGTTTGCATGTGTGTGTCATTATATTTGTGTGTGCGCTACTGACAGCTTTTCAGCCTTTCGTTGGTGTTCCTGTTACAGTTGTTGCTTTTATAGTCATTATTGCTCTCTTGTCAGTGCTATCGCTGTTTATTTTCATATTTACTTTCGCCTGTGTTTTGGTGATGTTGAGTTGCTGTTGGTGCTATTGGTGTTATTATTATTGTCGTTGCTCTCATTATTGCCTACAAAACCTCTGTCCGATCTGAAACGACGTGGATTTAAGCAATAAATTTTACTTAAATAGTCAGAAAATGATCCAGCCCAGCGTTTTGAGCCCCACTCGATGTCGCTGGTATTGTTGCTGCTGCCGTTGCTAATTTTGCCGCTACAACCCCTTGATGACATGCTTATATAATGGTGCTACTTTTATTTATTTTATTGAAATTATATACAGTATTTATTTTTAACTTTCTCGATCTCGTTGGGGAAGAGTTCGAAAAGGAGCAAAATGAGTTAGCAAAAAAAAAAAAAAACAAATGTGAATAATATTTGAACGGGGGTGAATAAATAATATTTAGCTGACTTTAATATTCATAAGCATCACATGGGCATCGATATTTAAAGTATGCCAGGCAAATTGCTATGGCAGCAACGAGAGCCACTTACTATTATTTCTGTCTTTATTCTTGTTATGATTATTTTTAGACTTCAGAGGTTTTAGACCTGTAGGCTTGTGATTAGAGGAAGTCGGATTTGGTTTCGGTAAACTATTTTTAGAAGTGCTCATAGTAATTTACGTCTGAATGCGATTTAGATATATTTAAACCAATGCGTGCGACATCCACTCTCATACAGTGTATTAAATGGAGGGCACTCGCGTGGGATAATCTAGTAGGGCTCACGGCGCATTTTAAAAGGTCGACTGACAAGTTTAAGCGTTTAATAAACTCCCATGTGAAGAACATTCTATAAATATAAATTTAATATAAACAGTTTATTTAGGTATATTTTTTATTTATATTTTTCTATAATTAGCATTTAAAAATTAAAAAAAATGATATTATAAAAACAAGTTTTTTAAAAAACTAATTTATAATATTAAACGTTTTGAAAATTATAAAAAATAAATTTATGCGAATGAGTATGTTGTCATTAAAAGCCTTTTCTTACTGAACACAGCCAAACAAATGTATATGTAAAACTAAAAAAGATTACTAGTACCCGTTTTCAACATGAATAAAAATTAAGGTCGAATATATTTGGGTTTTTGAAACTTTTTTTCAAATAAATTCTATACATTTTTTTTCTATAAATTTCTATAAATTTTCTATAAAATAAATTTGTATATAACTTCTGATCTCCGAATGGACGTTGCAGTTTAGTTTTTCTTGCATTGTCATTAAGTTTGGAATTATGGTCCTAAGAATTAATTTAGAAAATTGTAGCGAACATTTTCGAAGAGACCAAGAGTGGTTAATTTGTGGTGAATTTGTGTCATCGAATTCTAACCTGGGACTCAAATTTCGACCCTCGTTCACCGGGTAGGTGATTTAAAGTTAAATTCAAAATTTGTATCTATATTTAGAAGCGATACTTTCCCTTGCTTCAAGGTGGGCGTGGATGAATAGTTTATGATTTATGTTGCTAAGCCATCTCGTACTGAGCTATGGGTATTTCAAGTCTCTACCTGATCGGGCAGCTAATTAAAAATGAATTTCAACATTTTTAGAAAATCAAAGAAAGAAATCAAATTTCTTGCATCAAAGTGGAGGCGTGGCTGGTTAGATAATGTTTATTATTGCATTGTCATCTAGATGTGTGCTATGGTTAAAATTTCGAATTGTCCTCGTTCGAATTGTCTTGTTTCGAATTTCGGTTTGTCAGGAAGTGAGTCCAAAAGCAATTTCAACGCCTGTGCCAAACACGGAAGAATATTTTTCTCTTTTTTCGAAAGCGGGTCCAAATTTTCCGTCGCATATTAGGCGCGAGGTGTTAAGTGATGCCTATTATTCCATTGTCATCAATTTCTGTGTCGTGGTGAAGATGTCGACTTTCTTGACTTGACTAGAGAAAGCTAGGAAGATAGCTAGGGAAAGTGGTCTAAAATCGATTTCAAAGCTTGCAGCGATATATTGAAAATACCGAAATTCCCTGGCTTAGGTTGGGCGTGAGTAGTTTATGCTAAATAATGCATTGTCACAGAGCTAGGAGTCATAATTAAAATTCAAAGCTCTCACCTCTCCCTTACCGCCAAGCCGTCGAGCTCGTTTTAAATCAATTTCAAAATTTGAGTCGAACATAATTGAAAGCAATGTAATAAAAGCGTTTTAGTAATCACAATAATAATTACGAGGTTAATATAAACATGATATGCATTCTATGTATAAGGTATAACGTTTTTTTTTGGTGTTCGTGAAAAATATTTGTATCTAAAATTCTCTTTAAATACAAATTTTTAAAGTGTGTTTGAATTAAAAGATTTTTGATTTCACACGCATATAAAACATTCACATTTACACTTTCATCATTACAAACAGAAAACTAAAACAAAATTCATGATTCATTTAAAAAAGTGTTCTAAACTTTTTTCTAAACTAAGAGCTTTTATTTTCGATTTGTTATATTACTTACTAGTCAGTATCATTAGTTTATACAATCGCTCATTGTTTCCTAATTTATTGTTATAGCTGTAAATTGTTATAAATAATTTCAATCCAATTTAATGAATGAGAGTTCACGTTCAAAATTTAAGCTTTGTTTACATAAAGTAATATTCTTCCAATGCGGAAGTGTCTTTGCTTGTCAGATTTTTCGAAGACTTTCGAAAGCTCTGAGGAAAACTTTTACTGCAGTCAAATTTGTGCACCGATTTCATGATAAATGGTTAACAATAGTTAACCAAAGAGCTTCTTCATCCAGCTGAAGATTATGTTTATAGCAATTTTTACAAGCTTCCAAGCATTGTTATTAAAGCTTTCAGTAATGATTCTAACAAGGGAAGCAATGGGTGCTTCCTATCTCTGGGTTACGCACAATCTAAAATATTTCGTTCTTTCATGTATGTAAAAAATCTGAATTGTTTTTATACTCTTTCTAAGAAACCGATTATAGTCGCATGCATGTGTTGTGCGTCCATTAGCAATTTTTGTTTATCTGTGAGTCTGGTTTGGCATGTTCGCGTGTTTATAGCTTTACGCATGTAAGATGCTAGTTCTTAAGCGTTTTTACGGTTTTCGAAAATCGTTAACGCTTTTACGACTGGTGACACGAATGTGCAATAGGCATAAGCAGACAATAGTCACACTTATTTGCTGGTATTGATATTTGCCAATTGAATCTGAACGACTATATAAAATATTCAGAGGAGGTAGAAATACTCATATAATAAAATCGGTTCTTTAGTGAAAAAAATTATAAGAACAAAATAAAGCCCTACGGCGGTTTTAATTATATTAATAATAACATTTGGCCTTTAGAACATTTTCTTCAACTGTTATAAATAAAAGCTCTTTGTTTGCGTATTATTGCTAGATGTTAACAAATCGATGTACAAGTTTTTTGTTCTGCATTCGGCATCTGTACATTAGTTGGGTGTGCTTTTGCTAATTTTTATTAATGTTGCACGTTTCGCGCCTTTCATTTTTGCGTCTTATTTTTTAAGGATTACGGCAAAGATTTAGCGTAGGACTGCGGTTTTCTACGCTAGCATGATTTTATCTGTGATAAGTTATCCGTGAAACTTTCCACCACACACCGAATCTTTCTGAACTGGTGGTTCTTATGTTTGCTAAATAATGGTGATTTTTGAATGATTTCTTCACTATTCGGTGAAGCAAGGAAGCAGAATTTTTTTAAAGTAAGAGGAAGTTACAATCGCATAAAAACTTTGTTTGTTTACATTTTACTTTCCGTTCTAATACTAAGTCATGAAAGCTTTATGGCAAAAGAATACTCATTAGTAACAATTGCACTGATTATTAACTAGCCAACTAGCCAAAATATAGCCGAACTATATATATTATTGACCGATATTATAGAGTTGCGGGAACGGGCACAATGAAGTGGTTTTTGTTGAGCATAAGAAGATTGACAAAGTCGTAGATGACGAAAGTTATGATTCGCATGGCTGGATGTACAGCGAGGAACCTTAAGGATGGCGTTACATAACTAGGGTGGAAAGACCGATTGTCATACAACATATCAAGCATATCAATAGTTATATCAAAATTTTGGTCCCAAAATCCGGAGCTGCAAGTAGGCGGGGCATATTCCAGGATAGGCCGGACTGATGAAATATATAATTTTTTCGAAATATAAGGATTGAATTTCTTGGACCGGTGCTTTATATCCCCCAAAACGCCACTGACCTCATGAATTATGTGAATGGTATGAATCGACGATACGCAATTTACGATTTAGGAGGACACCAAGGCCACCAGCTGTTTGAGAAGCGTTCAGTTTATGATCAGTAATGTGATTATTGCAGGCGTAGAAATTTGAGCGGAAGAATGACATTTGTTTGGACTTGTCTAAATTCGGCTTTATACAGTTTGTGTTAACCCATTCTATTAAGTTGTCCGAATTCATTTGTGGCAGTATAGAACAGTTTTGAATTAAACGGGAAAAGAGGCGTTTAACATTACCCGCAAAAATTACGATATTGTTATTTTTGATCTCTGTTGGAATATTATTCATAAATATTGAAAATAGGTAGGCGCCGAGATGACTACCTTGAGGACAATCATATTTATGTAGCTGTGAATCCGCTGGGTGTAGAGTTTCTGAACAAGACATTCTAATTGCGATCTTTCAGATATGAAGATATCTACTTTGAAAGATATGTAGGATATGCATTTTGTTAATTACTCGAAGTGAGAAGTGAGAAGTGAGAAGTAAGTAATTACACGAGCGCATACGTATGCGACAAAGCACAATCACGGCCTTCCAACAACATTTTTACATCTCACGAATTTTACATGTTGCTTCATATTATTTTTTTCATCCCAGCGTCAACATCGAGGCCTATTTTTTAAATCAGTAGGCGAGAAATTGAACGCTAAGGGTTGAATGCGGTCGAAAGTTAAAAAAAATTATTTTCGAATGTAAAAACAAACGGCAACGACAAAAGGAGCTTTCAGCATTCAAAGCTAGAAATGTTGAAAGCAGATACTGCCTAATATAATGTGGATTACCAGAGATATTTGACAATCATATATGATTGTTGACAATTCAAAGCTTTGCCATTTAGAGCAATTATAATTATTCATGTGCTTTAAATCATTTAAATATTTGAAAATATCAAGCACTTTGGAGCGGCATTGAAATGTGAAGGAAATGTTCTGGCTGGTCGGTTTTCATCTAACGGGGACCAAAGATGGACTATTTTTACTTCTCACACTTACTTATTTATGGATAGTCAATCAAATAATTTTATCCCATTTTGAGGCGGCGGTTGATCAATGTTATCTAAAGTAGTGGTTGGCATAATCTTAAAAAATGGCATATGATATTTTAAAACAAATATAGTTCTCTTTTCACATTATTCGTTATACAGCGTCAAGGATTAAAACATATAAAAATTTTTTTAATAAATTTTTATTGTTTTTATTTTCTTCCATATCTTTTTTTATTTGTTTTCATATTTTCTTCTTGATTTATTTGTTTTTTGTTTGTTTATAATCTTTCATTCCTTGTAAGTATCGTAAGTATAATCCTTTTATGTATTTGTTGTCTGAGTGCGTTCGAGCGCATGTTGTGTGTATGTGTATGTTTGTATTTAAGTATGTATGTGTTTATGTTAAATATTTGGCTTCTTTTTAATTTATTCACAGAAAATATTACTAACTCTAAATATAAATATATTTATATGTATTGTATATATCGTGTGTTAGCATATATTTAATATATTAATTTGTATATTCTTAATTCAATGAATCTATTTGACTTTATGTAAAATGTTCTTTGTAAAAAACTTCATCTAAAAAATGACATTTCTAATATTATAAACAATGCAAATTATAAGAAAATGCAAGGAATATAAACCCAAGAATATTTTGATTTTATTGATTTTGATATTCTTTGTAGATCTTCTTAGATACATTTATAATGCGGAAATACTGGGCAGTAACTGTAATAGGTGTTTTGTTGTTGCAACTGTTGGCGATTCAAATTTTCATATACAAGTTTACATTAGGTTGTTGCTGTTATTGTTGAATTCATTATTACAAATTAGTGCATTGTTTTTGGTTTTTTTATTATTGAAAATATTTATTTTCAAAATTGAAAATAAAAGGAAAGAAATATTTTTAGAACAAATAAAAAAATGCAAAGAGTTAATAAGGGTTTAATGAGAAATGCAAATAACTGTAATGAAAATATTCCAATTTGAACTGCATTACTAGTAGTATCTAAAACAAATTATAATTTGTCCCTAATGCTGACTGAATTATTTTATTGTTGAAAAATATTTTTATACTATTTAAAATACTGTCAATATTTTCTCTTTCGATTTCACAAACTGGAATAATAACGAAATTTTAATGACTTAATTATTGTTTTATTCATGTTACACTTGCCACTTTTTTATAAAAACACAATGTTTTTAAATTGTTCTTTTATTATTAAAAAAATGCTGTAGGTAATTTTCATTTAATGGAGACTTTTTTTAGTTTTATTCACTCATACGGAACATTGATATGATTTAAGCATGCGATTTCTCAGTGTTTTTATTTAGTTTATTTTTAATCTTTCTTATCTTTTATTCTAATTATAGTAGTGGATATTACATGCTAATATCGATTTCTGTTTACTGATTTTTTTCTTCGTATTATGATTGTATAAATAAATTACATACAATATTTTCTTTAATTTATGGTTTTCTACGAATACGAGTATATGAGCCACGTCTTCAGCGACTCGTAGACGCCTGCATTTAAGTTATACTTTACGTTTAATAAATGTTAGTAAACCCATCAGAAGCTGCCATTTATATTGTTGATAAAAACTTGATAAAAGAACCGTAAAAATTGAAGGTATTCGATATTAGTTATTGAATTTTTATATCGACGTCATGAAACTTCTACTAAATGCATTTAAATTTGGGTAATTGTTGTTGTTGTAGTTGTTGTTAAGTTCTTACAATTTTTCTTATATTATTTTTAAAAGTATATTTTCAATTTTGGTTTGTTTTTTTTTGTTTCTATAAAAATTTATTTAGCGGAGTTTTTGTTTGTAACTTAATTTTAATGCTATTTAATTATTAATAAATTCTTTTGCAATGATTATATAATTTGATGTAATAACTATTTTGAAAAGTATAATCTTCTTCTGAAACGAAAACAGTTGAATTAAAATATTTGTTTTCAAATTTAATATTGAAAAATTTACATCAATATATCATTATCTAATCAGTCAATTTTACAAGTTGTTCTTCCTTGTTTGTTTGTTGTGTTTATTGAGCTAATAATAATTAATTAATATATTTACTTAATTTTAATTAAATTTCTAATATAAGAATTTTTTATATACTTCGTAACTTAACGTAAATTTTTTCTTATTCTTAAAATGCTATGAATTAATTTTTATTCAATTTTGGTTTTTTAAAATGATTGGTTTTTTGATTATTTTGCAGGATTACTTTTTGATTACTTTAGATTATTAATTTTTGATTATTCCTGTCTTAATTTACTAATCTATTTTTATTGAATCTTTTATTAGTTTGTGAGTAATTATGAAATAAGTTTTGATGTACTTAATTGATTTGAAGAATTTTAGTTGTTAGATTTTTTTGGCTTTTTTGTTTTATATTTTTGATTGCAATGACTTCAATTACATTCCGATTATACTTAATTATTTATCTGAAAATTTATTTGTTTATTTTAGGTTTCGTTATTTCTTATTAATTATACTATTATTTCTACTTAATTAATTTTTTAATTAATTTTAAGCAATTTTTGAATTAATTTTTAATCAATTAGTTTCTTTGTTTCTTTTAGTTTATGGCAATTGGTTGCTTGATTTAATTTTTTAAATGTATTTTCTTATTTATATTTTCAAATATATTTTTGCTTTTATTTTTTTTTTTGTTTTAACTTTTGTAGTTTCACTTTTCCTGCAATTTTTTTCTTACTCGGTTTTTAATTAATTTTCGTTTAATTTTGACGTACATTTTTGATTACACTTTACTTATAATACTTTTACTAACACTCTAAATAACTAAAGTTTATGAGCATATGTGTGCCTGGCTTCAGTGATACACATTCGTACATCAACACATATACATTTACAGTGACATAAATTAGAGTTTTTCTTCTCTAAAAATATAACAATTTATAATATTAAATAAATTAACAAACACATTGGCGAGTTCAAATAAATAAATTCATTTAAAAATAAACTGATTTGTGGTTTCTGCTGCTTTTCTTCGTTTAAGTTAATACACAAGACTAAACGGTATTTATTTATGAAGACGCGGGTTATGTTTAATTCAAATATATGTTTATTGGTTGTTCGCCTGTTTGTCTGCTATTGAATCAAACTATTTGACGTGCACCTCTCATTTACTTAGAATTATTTTCTTAATGAATGTATAAAAATAATAAATAATTAGCTTTTTCAGTTATTGTTGTTGTTGGTGTTTCAGCTGTTAATTGTTGTATATTTTATATACTAATATTCGATAATGAACGGTAGTAATCCCAACGTGTGACATAGTTTTCAGTAAGTACCGCTTCGATGAATCAAACGGTCATTTGTTTGTGCGCATTTTATTGTTTCTTGTAGCATTTTCTGCTTTGCTGTTTATCCTTCGACCTATGTCTTCTTCATGAACAGCTTCTTTATCAACTGCTTCTATTTATTTCCCGTACGTATGACTTACATCCGGATTTCGCAAAAGCGTACTACTTTGACTTCCCGGCAATGAGTCATGATTGCTAAGCATTTTCTCAGTCTCTTGTCGACTGTTGGCCATTATTCGGCGTATGGTTGGAGCGCAGGGTGTACGTCAGAGGCGTGACTCCTGCGCGTGTTCGTGTCAGACTTGACCGTGGGCGTTCATGTGCATCGTTTCGGTGTCAGGCGTCGCACTTAATTGTGCTGACGGATAATACTATAAAGAGGTGCAATTAAAATGGTGAAATAGCTGTTAGAAGATCGATTTAGTTGGAAAAAACTAGCATACTTTTACATTTCTTTTCATTGTTCTTTGTTTGAAGGAAAGAATGGATAATTTGTTAGATGTAAGAAGAAAGAAAAACAGGCGATAGCGGAAGACATTTGTATCTGTTGATTAATTTCTTCGTAAGGATTTGAACTTTTGAAATTAATGCAATATTTTACATAAAAAACTTTTTTAGAATGTGAACAGGATGAATTAAATAAGAGTTCTAAAGAGATTCTTCAGTATCTGTTTTGATTTTTTTCATAAAGAATTTTCTCATAAAAAATCTTGTGAAGTAGAATAGAATTCTGCTTGAGTCTGTGTTATTTACAAAATGTTTCATAACGTATTTTGTAATTTTGTGCTTTAATCATAACTTTGAAATATTATGGCACCAATACTGAGAATGTTTCATGGTTTGTTACCGATGTTTTAGGTATAAATATATCAAGATTTTGGTAACGATTTAATACATATCTTGATATTTTGAAATGTGTTGTTTTGTTTTTGTTGTTATTACAACATGACATTCACTTATGCCGCAATAAATTAAACGATTTACTAAACCCACAAATCTTTGGAATTCCTTACAAATTTATGCAAGGATTAGCTTCCTCAAATCTTTCATTCTTTTAGTTTGACCGAGCAATTAATTGGTGATGATGTTGATACATTTATGATATTTTAAGGCATCCCTGATTAAGCTATATCCGTAAATTGTAATATTCTCAGAATTCTCCAAACCACCCTCTCCCACACTTAGACAATTGATAGGAATATTTAACAGCCTGTGACAATGGGCAACATTCCAAGAGAAACTTGTGCTTTTTTTTGTCATAATCATTATCTACGTCGCCTCAAATTTATTTTACTTTGGTATACAGTACTGAATCTGGGGTACTAGAGGTTTAAGAATACTAAGTGGGTGTTGTGATAAATGGCCCAAATACTTGTCATGAGGTGCAAAGAATTTCACTTATTTCAGCTGCAGGTGCTGATGCTACTCTTCCTTATACTGTGGGGACGATACCTTAGTAACGAAAATATGAATGTCAATGTGATTACTGAGAAATATACTCAGAGTATCCTACGAAAGCCAGCTCAATAAAGCTGGTTCTTGCTAAAGTTCGGTGGGGTAGCAACAGTGAAAGCGTGTCCTTTGAGTACATAAACAACAACAATGTTTTTGAAAATTAGTTCGTATTTTAGGACATTTTTGAGTTTGCACAGTGTGCCGTGAATATGTGGTGGAGTTGGTCGGGTTGGTGGGATGGGGGGGGGTGATGTGTCGATATATGGTTATGTGAAATTTTCAGGGATAAAATTGCATTTTCAAGTCATTTGCACCAATAAATTTTGCGCGCTGGCATTGTCGCTACTTTGGCATTGGTGTTTCTGCAGTTGGTTCCACCACTAAGAGAAGCTGCTATTCGTATAAAGCAACAGCGAATACATTCATTCAACTGAGTGGACGGAAAGGATTAACTTAAATCTTCGCTGTTGTCGCGAAAATGACTTGTTTCCTTTGTGAAAGTTGGAAAATGTAAAGCTTCTGTGCTGTTGCTTTTGTTCATGTTGCAATAGTTGTTTATTGTTGGTTCCAATTCTAAATATTTACAAAAATGAATTAGAACTTGAATGGATTTGATCTAATCAGATTTTGGTTGTTTGCCAATAAACGATGCTATACATGTATTTTCATTTAATGTATAATTTTGAGCATAAAGCGTCAGTTATATCATTTTGGGAAATAATCTTGGAAGTGTTCAAAAATTAAAATTTTATTACTATTTTTTTATTACTCATCCTTCATTTATATATTGCGGTGGCGTAGGAATGACTGCTTTTTAAACAAATATTTTCAGTGTTCTTAGTTTTTAGTTCCAATCGATTCGTATTAAAGTTCTAACTATTTTTTAACGCTAACAAAATCTTCTTATAAAACTTTGTTTTTGCTTTATCCAACATAGACTTTCCTCTTGAAAGTCATGCAAAATGAACATGAAGCAAACTGAGTTTTATGAAAAACAACGTCAATAAAAAAAAGCAGGATGCGAAAAATAAATGCCATCAGATGCTCCAAACTGATGGTGGTGTAGGTGCTGGCTGTGGCGGATGTGGCTGAATTTACTAAAAGTGCGGCGGAATTGTTTCCTTCAATTTTTGCTTCCTATCGCCCTTCCTTCCTTCTTTCTTCTTGCCTTTCCCTCCTTACTTTCCCTTCTTTCGTTCTTTTATACATTTATTCGCCACACGTTAACCCACTTTTATGCTTCCGCTTTTCGCCATCGATCTCTTTATGACTTTACGTGACTTTCTCGAGAACAACTTACCCCAACCCGGCCGTTATCGTAGTCTCTGCTCGCTTGAATGGTTAATTTCGCCTTGGAATGCATGGTATCCGATAGTGAATTCCTTCGAAGCGCCGCCGCCGCTGCCGCCGACGATGCGGACGAAGCAGACAGCATGGATGCCGCAGCAGATGATGCTGACGATGATTTGCTTTTGAAACAAAATTCGATGATGGCCACCAAGACCGCTACCAGTAAACCGCCAATCAATATATAGAAAATGCCGGCGACATTGCTCAGTGAGAGCTCGTTGTGTGCGGTCTCTTGGTTGTCTTTGTTGAGGTTGCACTCGGTTTTGTCGTACCACCATTTGTTGCGCAACTTTATCAGCTCGCCATTCTCCTTTAGCGACAATACAGCCAGGTTAATTGGATCTCTGGCGTGTTACAGTGGGTGTAGTGAAAAGCCATGGCAGTAGATGCGTTGCGAAAAAAGAACAGAAATGTTTTTATTACTAAGAAGAAGAAGAAGAGGAAGTAGAAAATCGAGCAGATTTAAATGCGCAAGTGTGTGTGTGCGAGTGTGAATTGTGGAAATACTGCTGGGCACAGATGTATATATGCATGCGGTTGTCTGTGTGTGTGTCCGATAAATTTTAATCTGTTTATTCGAGAAAATGTCGTAAGAGTAATAAATAACTACAAACAGCTCGACCGGCCTCGACCTATGGCCAGTGAACTTTTTCCGCAAGCTAAAGTAAACTTACTTCAATGGTGAACCGATCGGCGTCGCTATACCAAATCCTTTGGTGTCCAGATTCCGGCCAACTTTCATCGTGTCGCACGGTTCTCTGGCGT
This sequence comes from Physocephala rufipes, assembly GCA_963966595.1. Taxonomy (NCBI): domain Eukaryota; kingdom Metazoa; phylum Arthropoda; class Insecta; order Diptera; family Conopidae; genus Physocephala; species Physocephala rufipes. Next base: position 27,468,247 of record OZ016503.1, read on the forward strand.
TAACATACTCATTCTTCGGCGATTCAACCAAGAGAGCATATTTGCCCTTTGAGGTCCGCACCCGTCGGATGCCCTCGTCGTAGGTATTGACGAACACGTGCTTACGTGAATTCATATAATCCCACATTTTGTTATGCAAGCCGATTTGTGATCTCTGTGAGGTTAAAGAAGAAGTAAAGAGTGGTGCAATAGGAAAGACGGAAAAAGGTAAAATATAAACGAAAAGCAAATAATTATTATAAGAGGATGTAGCTTCTCTTCCAACACCCCTTCATCCATCGCTTTATTTCCCCCCTCCAAACAATGCCTATACAAATTTGCAATTTGGATTAAATTTAAATTCAGAAGGCATAAATGCGATGACGAAGGTGACAACGAAAAGCTTAAATAAAATCTCTTATTTCGAGCCTGGTAGTAAACCCCACCTCGGTCCCCGCACCCACTCACACACATCCATGCACATAAGCGACGAATAAGCCATGAATATTTGCGTCATTGAAGGGTGTCAGCATGAAAAATATATATTAAATTTCGTCTGAAGAAAACCGATATTTTGATAAGGACAAAAACAAAAAGGATCAAAGAGGGGACAAGGGAAAGGGTAAACCTTAGAAAAGTATTTGTTCCTTAGTTTCTATTTAAGTAAGGTTTTTACGTATTAAAAGTGACAATGACGAAGAAGGATGAAATTTAATCAATCAATCAATCAGAAAAAGAGCTTATATTTTGCATGAATTTGTAGAATTCCGTAGAAGAAGGAAATAATAAAAAAATTTTATACATGAAATTTAAAAATGCAGAACTCAATTCTTTCATTAAATTTTTCATTCAATTCAATTTTAAATTTGATACCAATCGTTTTTTATTTTTCGATGTTTTTCGGAAAAATCTATGTAAGTGCATTCAATAAATCGGAATTTATTCCCGAGTGGCCAATTGATTTCATTTACTCTTCAACAAAATATAACCAAATTTAATCTGATATTACTTTTTTCTCTCTACTGAAATTGTCGCAAATGAAATTCTTCCTTTGGCTTCTCGGCCAATTTAAATGGTCCAGCGCTAGCCATTTCGCAAAAAGCAGTATAGTAATCGTATGAAATTCATTGAAATAAATTGAATAAAATGAAATTGAAATTGTTTTCCGGCAGCTGTCGAATGTAAAATTGGCTGAAATCAATACTCTAGTACTCAGAGTGATGAAACAACGTGTCACGCGGCAACGGCTCGTAATCACTATAAATGCTCTTAGCTGCATTGACGTTCACCCATTCAACACTGCGTCTGCCCACGTACGTATGTGCATATGTACACATGTATGTGTGTATGTGTAGTCATATACTCCATCAGTCATGCGGGTACCCTATCACCGAGAAGGCAAAAGAGACCGTAACTTGTGAGTGGAAAAGGTTATGATGCATTGTTGAAAAATTGGTTTGAGTCGCGAGCAAGATGCAAGGCAATAGTTTTTTGTATTGTTGCTACTGAAGTTAACGTTGTCAAAATTAATTGCAGGATGTCAGGATGCTGTCATCGCATGCTCTGCACAATAGTGACAAATACACTTACACGCTTACACACATCCCCATGACATTCCCAAACACTCACATATACTAATAGAAATGCGTTCATATCTTCGTTGATAGACACGCATCTGGTGCGACTACAAGTATTTGCATAATTCCGCTTCGTGAATACTGCGCTATGTTTGTGCACGCGACAATCATTGATTGCGCCGACGTGACGACAGTTGCAGTAAACACTTAAATTCAACAAAAACGCATCAGGAAGATCCTAAAAATATTTTAGGAGCAAACTATGGTACTTCCTTTTAACGGCTTCCCATTGGTTCTTTTTCTTAAATTTTTCTCTGATCTTTTTTTTTCTTTTTCTTTCAATTGATACTCACTCTAAAAAAATCCCACGTCGATCCGTGCAGAAGTGTACCATATTGCACTTCGGTTTGAGTTGCTAAGTCTTCTGGAGAATTGATTGGTGTGACCATACGTTCCACAGTTAGAAATGCTGCCAAATTAGCTGTATACGAAGATATAAGTATAAGCGTGAAGAACCACCAGACAGCGCCTACAATACGTCCAGAAATTGATCGTGGCGAAATGTCGCAACCTTGCTGCATGAAAGCAGCCAACGAAAACCAAAATGAGTTCAGAATACTGAACTCGTTAACAGCCGCAGCTAACTTCGTTTCGCCAGGGACAGCATTATTGTAGTGAGAGTTAGGAGCCACTCCACACCCCGGTGGTCCTAAAGTTCCTGGCGTAAGCGGCATTGGTGTACCCGTTGGTATACCGCCAATAATGCCGGACGTCTGTTGATTGACCATTTGATCATGGGACGAATGTGAAGCGGTTAGTGTGGCTATTGGTGGTGACGGGGTGAAAGTGGAAGAAAATGTATGAGAAAAAAGGGCGATCAGAAATTTGAAGTGAAGGAAGCGAAAAGAAAGAAGATGAATGGGAGATAAATCTGAAATATATTTATGTTTTTATTTAAAAGCAAAAAAAAAAAAAAAATAAAGACCTTTATCTGTAAGTGCTTCAAGGTATATTTAGATTAAGACATATTTGTTCATCAATCAATTTTGTTAAATTATGTAATTTTGTCATTATACAATTTATTCTTTAATCTAATCGAACGTCTACATCTCGTTGGTTTTTAATGCCAGCTAAAACTTCCCGTTCCTGAATATCGGAATCATAAACACTGAAAGCTTTTAAAGAAATTTCACTATTTGTGATTTTAAATTAATTTCTTGAAGAAGATTTCCTGATAAAGCTCGATAGTAATCTCCAATCTCTCGATAAGTCGTTTAGTAACTCTCTAGAGATTAGAACAAAAACCCGTTTGCGTTTTTATTGATTATTTAATCTCAAAATCTTCATTAATTCCTTTCCTTTCTGCTTTCTGCTTTTTCTTTTTTCTAAAAATCAAATTTGGTTGTAGATAAACACTAACAAAAGGCACTGGTATCCTTAGCCCTTTTGAGTCCTCGTTTTACTTACCTGCCGGAAGTTGAACAATGCGCCACTCGTAAGGTGAGAATCGGGACACGAAGAATAGAACAATGCTGACACCGATGTAGCTAAAAATGACGCTCACCTGTCAAAAGGGAGACAAAAAAAAAAAAAGAAGATAATAGGGAAGAAAGGAAGAAAGAAAGGAATGCAAAAAATTACAAATAGTATTCTTTTTCCTCTTGGTGCAAAAAATGACGCATGAAAGAAAAACGACTCCTCAGTTGAAGTAAAAAAAATGATGAAGGATATGAAGAATTTAGTTGAGTATTAACCCATTACCACCTCCGTTTTTCTTTAATAAATTATTGGGACCTATAAAGTCTTCCTATATTTGAAATAATGATAAATGATGTCGTGATGTTATCATCTTATAACGTTAATAATATTCTTAAGAGTTTTTAGTCAAATTTAGTCATCCCTAAGAAGTAAGACTGAATTTATTTTTAGTGATAAAGTGATTTAGATATTATTTCATACCATTCCCCTTGACAAGCTTTTTAAAGAAATTTTATGAAGAAAAAAAATTTGCAATATAAATTATAATCTGCAATAAGTGGTGTCGAGTAATTGTGTACAAAATAAACGCGTCATCGGTTGTGTTAGGGTTAAGGTCTTTATGCGGTATTTGCGAATAAAGAAACCTGATGCCGACAAGATACTAAAACTGGCATTGTAAAGCTTCTGGAAAATCAGACGTAGCACAAAAGTAAGAATAACCATGTTAAGCAGATTAAACAAGCAATATTAAGACAAGATACAATCTCTGTCTTTCTGCCACTCCAAGAATATTACGCGCTCAGATAGCAAGAGGGGAAAACAACAAACAAACAAAACACCGAACCTCACCCGACCGTGTCATAAAAGCTATTTCTAAACAAAGCCGAGGTAAAAAATAAGACAGCGGCTGAAATAATTCTTCTTCTAGTCATGTTTTTATATTTTTTTTGGTTGAGGTTTATGATTACAAAAAGGAAGAGCATTGATTTCATACGTTTTCTTTTATTCAACGTTCATTTATTCAGTTGGGCTTGTCTTTCATAAGAAAATTCATCTGTTAGACACGAAAATAAATATTAAACAATGAATAACTCCAGATGCTCGAATAAAAAAGAAAGACGTAAGTGTTTGTTTATTGCTATGTGTATGTGCCTGTGTAGAATGTATACGATGCGGTGGTAATTACAATAAGTAACTTTATAGACAAAAAGTAAAACTGTGTTTGTTTCCGTTTTATTTGGCCACGGATTTAATGTCTTTGAAAAAAAACAGGAATAAATTGCGGTGCGACAAAGGGAGGGATAAAAATCATAGAGAGTAGATGAACAAATTAATACTAGATTTTCTCGAATATGAAAGCTGACTGGTTTTATTCCCGCTTAATGTTTTTTCTTCTTTTCTCATGTTTTTCTGGCAAAGAGTGTAGAGAAAATAAAAAGTATTAATTAAAGTAAGAACTTTTTCGTGCATAAATTGCGAGGTTGCTCCCTCCATAAGACTTTGTTATAATATTTTAGTAAAATAAGTTAATTATGATGACTAAAATAATCACGAATATGAGAAGTAAAAGACTAATTTAATTCACGAGATCACATCTAACAATCTGGATGAGTAGAATTTATTTCGCCGTGACGTTATTTCGCCGTTTAAATATTTATATTCATAAAAATTCCTTCAGACTGTTTTCCTTTATAACAAAAAATAAATATCACTCATCACAAAAAATCTTGAACATTTTTGAATTAATTGAAACCGATTGATTGATAAATAAAATGAGTGCCAGGTGTGGAAACCACATTATTTTATGTAGCGCCTGTAGCGTCTGGAATTTGAAAATTTTAAATTATGTAAATTGTATTCTCTAGAGTGGAGTGCACCAGAGACGTCTCAGTCGGATTAGCAAGGATTAATTCAAACTGTGGAAATGCGAATCAATAAAAGCATACTTCAAAAAAAAAAAAAAAAAAAAAAAAAAGAACCGAGAAGAACTTATTTTTCTCGGCTGTTTTTCTTGTTTCTATAGTTTTCTTTATTTCCATTATTTTTATTACATTGGCGAAACTTTGTTTATTGTTTTGCTCAACACTTCGTATACACGGATACACGCACACACACACACATCCGCTCGTATACACGCGAGCACACCCGCAACCAAACAGGTTTAATTCTATTGTGACTTTACGGAACTCGGTGGCTCTCCATCCATTTTGAAAACAAAATTGTTTAAGGAAATGACGAAAGCAAAAAGATTGCCAAGTTTTCTCATTTATATTCAACGGCATTTCTGCAACATTGAGTTTTTACAGAACATTGCATCGCGTAATCAAAAGTCGCGAGCTGTAGCGAGAAAACTTTGAATAAATACGATACAAAAAACTTTGTGAATGGCGAAACGGTTGGTAAATAAGTTTCGTAGAACGGTAACCAGGGGTGGGGTTAAAACGGTTACCAAACATTCTGAAGCAGTATAGTGAATCGTATCCAAAATAAAAAGGATTTCTTAAGTGACATTAACAATTTCAATTGTACAGGCTGGAACTCAAAAGACATTTAAAACAGGGAGAACTGTCGAAATATTAATCGTTACGAGCATTCTTTCTCAGCAATCAATATTAATGTAATTTTATTTCGCGACCAGCATATTCTTTTAACTCGAAATGAACATTCCAAACATAGACAGAAGGACTTACCCAAATTTCTTGCGATAAAGGATTCATGAAACTGAATACGCCTGGTGTTTGTTTGACCGGCTTCTTTATCATTATCGATATACCGAGTGACATGAATGGTTTACTGAAATCAATAACGCGTTCTCGTTCGGCAGTTATAGTCATTGCGGCAATTGCAATATCCGCCTCCTGTAACAATAGTAAACGTGAAACGAGTTGCTCGATGGTAAACAAGCAGGCGGTACTGTATACTTTTATTCGCCTTCATACCTACCCTCCGCACCAATTCGCCAACCATGCCATCCCATCCGCCTCGTACGTTCAGATTTTCAGCACCGTAGCCTCCGTCTTTGACTAATCTCATTTCATCTGAAGTCACCAAGGAGTAAAGTAAAAAAAAAAACAAGTCAATGAAAGGATTACGAGTAAAAAATTCTGCCATTTCTTTGTGGTCATTAAACATAGCATGTTGTTATATTTCAGGAGAACGAGCGGTTTTTTGTACTTACAATTGATGCCAAGCTTTCTGGCCAGTAAGTCCGCCAGATCTTTACAGTATCCTTCGAAACGGTTATTACCTTCCAGCTGTTCACCAAGCGCGGGCGTCTTTAGCATGATATAAGGCTCTTCCAACAGTGTGGTTACTATATAGGTGCGATTTTTCTCAATCTCAATAGGCGGCCTTAAACGGACGTATTTAGCTGACAGTGGCTGGAGACCCGCCACGTCCGTCCACTCAGCTACCTTGACCATAGCACTATTGACGGTCATTTCGACAATATGTAGAGTATAGTTTTGGCGTCGTCCATCGTCGTTGAATTTTATGTCACCCGTAAGGCCTTCAATTTCAACCTGCAAGTATGAAAAAAACCAAACAAAATTTGCAAGTGGAAGTCTTAAAGAAGGTTGAGAAAATGCTTCTCGTATTACATTTTCAGTTTTGTAACAAAACGTCAACAATAATTTCTTCACTCTTTCTCCCTCGATCTCTCTCTCTCTCACACACACATGTACAAGTATTTACCTTGCGTAAGTAGCGAGATATCTTGTCTCCGTGTTCCCAAGGATTCACCCAGCCCTTCGATGTGTTACAGTCTAATGCTCGTGCTCCATTATTGTTGTTTCCATTGCCACCACTACCACCACTTCCACCACCCATCCCATTATTTCCACCCATACCACCTGCGGGCATAGAAGTGCCATTGGGCGAAGTTGAGGCGGCAGCCATCATCATCATCGTTTGACCTCGCCGCTGGATATTGTTACGAAACTGATCTGGTTTCTTTCGAAGTATTTTATTAAAAGCCTCAACAAGGACGAAAACAGCATCGTACATGAGGGCTGCTTGAGCCTGTAAACATTGTTTGTTTTTATTGTTATTTGTCAGTACGTTGCGGTTATTGCAGTGTTGATGAAGTCGTGAAAGCGTAAAGAAGCAGAAAATGTTCATTAGAATTTAATGAAAGTACTTAGCAAGCATCAGTAAATGTATACCATGGAGTAATTTTTCCTTTTCTAAATATGACTCTTACTTCTCTTCTCGTTCTCTTTTTAACGACGAACTAGATTTCTATTTGAAGTAACAGTTAACAAGCTCTAAATTTACCATTGCGTAAATGTTTTTAAGTGTTGCATAATGGCAAATATTTCTACTTAATTATTGCTGTTTTTTCTGCCATGAAAATAAAAGTCTTTAATGGCTTTGACGGAGAAACTTTCTATACACAACGACATTCACGACGTCGCGCCATGAATGCGGAGGGTAATTGGTGTGTGGCTATAAAACTCTTGTATTCATTGTACCAGCACGAATATATTTCAATTAGGAGACTAATTCGATATATGTCAACGAACAAAAGCTTACTTAAAAAACGAGTGAGTTCAAATAATTATTCTTTTTATAACTAAAGTGTTTGCTATTTATACCTGCAGGGAATTTTTGACTGTATTATCTAGGATCTACTGGTCAAAAGACTGATACACTGAGTAATGAAAGGCTGAGTTTAAGGAGTCTAAAGTCTAAGGAGAGAAATACTCGTGGTAAAATACCTTCAACCGCTGAGAGACTACCTCGTGATTACAGTATAAGAATAATAATTGTACCGAAAGCCTAAAACTAAAACACAAATATGATTCTCTCTAAATAGAAACCGGAAATTACAAACGGGTGACTTTAAAGGTTTAAAAGACTTTATGAACCTTCAAAAGGCACACAAGGATTTTTAGATCGTTTTGCAGAATCTTACATTTTACTAAAATGTAAAATTATGTACACACAATGTCGAAGACAAATACTGATTTCCGTTTGCCTTCGGAGCTGCAAGAGCAATTAAAGCTGCAATTAAAGCAACAACATCTACAACCAAATGGTACGCACAAATTGATATGCTTCGTGCTTTTATGTTTCAGTTGGTTTATGACAACTTGTATACGATTATTAATTTTCCCCTTCTCTTCATTTTTCTTTCTTTGTTTCCCTCTCTCTCTCGCACTTTATGTCTATGTGTTTATTTGTTTGCATTTTCCGTTTTATGTTTGTACATTACCGAAATTGATTCTCTTCCGGCGCCAACTGAAGTTGCCGGATCCAAATGTTTCCAGCTGTCATAGAATTCTCGCACGAGACGTCGATTAGTGTCAACGATGCGGAATCCGGTTATATTAACAGCACCAAATTCGATGACTTCACTTTCCCAACGGTCGTCCATTACCTGTTAGAATGAATGTCAGGAGGAGGAGGAGGTTAAGAAGTGGTAAGTGGCAAGAGGTTATGTCCGAGAAGTGATTGATTGAATAGGAAAAACAAGGTCAATACAAAACAAAATTTGCACAGAAAGCTTGATGACTTTCTCTGTGCATTGCTCGATTTTTCATCCATCGTCAACATTCTCAAAAATGTTGAGTGCCGGATGTGGGAAACTATGAATTCTTAACAACACATTCTCAAACGGCCATTCATTGAACTAAGAGCAACAGTAATATAATGAGAGTGTGAGCAGGAGAAACAACAACGACAATAACAAAAAATGGCTGCAACGGTAGTGCTTCTGATACCAGACAGGTCCTTACGAAGCTTCAGTTATTTGTGTTGTTGTCGCTGATGTCGATGTTGGTGAGTTCCATTAACAAACTGACTGCCCGCCTGATACTTACCAAACCACTTAACAAATAATGGTACGTCCGTCGGCCTAGCGTTACATCCCTCACATGCGTGATAAGGATCTCTTTAGCCATTTCGGTGGGGCAATCAAGCACGATGTACTTGTTCGCAAAGCGGCTTAATACCTCAAGAGTATGCAGAAAATCGATGGCCATCGTAACGTTGGCGATGCGTTTGACCATTTCCACTTGGAAGGATTCATTACCTGGTCGCAAACCTTGATAGATTTGTTGTAAACGTAGTAATCCTGCGAGTAAGAGACGATGAAAAAAGAGATGAAATACATGCAGATTTTTAAAGAATGTTTCAGAGAATAAAGAAAATAAGAATAAAGAATGGAACAAAAATATCCAAACGGACTCTTTAAGTTCTAGGTATAACCGATGGCAAAATTATCATCATCATCGTTGATATCATCATTACCGTCATCAATATCTCGATAGTATCAATGTAATGCAATGCCACCATTGTTTATGCGTTGAATAGAATTTAATCATGGGTAGTTATGATAAAAGGTAGATTCGTATGTGGATTGTGATGATGATGATAATGATGCTGACGATGATGGTGGTGAATGGATGCCATTCAAACGTAATAACAAAAACAACCACAAATACACACCGATATATACACTCGTATTCATTTCGATCTAAAATATTGTGCATCAGAGGAAAGCATCAACTAAAATAGCAATAGCCCCAACGGAAACAACACCACAATGCAATAACAGCAATAATACCAAAGTACTGTAAAATTTCTTTCGTAAATTCCATTTTTTCACTTCGACGAGGGTGAAGTAAGCGACTTTTAAGAAAATCTGATGGGAACATTTTCCAATTTCGATATCTGTTTGCTCTTTCCTTCGTTTGACCTGGTCTCGATCGTTGTTGTTCTTGTATCTGTTGATGGTGCTGTCGTAGGTTGATGATGATTTGACTCTGGCAGATAATGATGCCGTGTAAATTTCGTTTTCTCTTTTGGAAACGAGAATGATTTTGATTTGAGTTTACAGCTCGATTTATTGAGTTATGGTTTCTTCATTATATTGTTGTGAAAGATTTACATCGCATATGTATTTTCATTCTATATGGTTTAACAATCACATGTACACAAAGAAGGATATATGAAAATATTCACAGAAATTGTGGTATTCAAATTGTAATCCAACTGCTTGGGGAACTATTTGACTGTTTTATGTTTTGGTCTGTGTGATTGATATTTGAACTAATGTTCAAACTTTTGGGATAAATTTGGAAATTCCGACGGTTTTACTATTGAGGCGATTGTTTAAATAAGCCGAACGATGAAAATTAAGATTTAAAGGCATCAAGTTCATTACCATTTCCGTAGTTTTTTGAGCGTAAAAGTAAGTACGTTGGAGTTTTGATTTATTCATCAGAAGTCATTATCAAAAATAATTTGTCAGAAGTCATTTATCAAAAGACACAGAATTAAATAAACACCTTTCTAGGATCCAGAATTGAATTCTCATGATAAAATTATTAGTCCAATAATGCGACATTGTGGTCCTAAAACTTTCATTCTCCTAAGTATGATTGAGCTTTAATAAATGCACCCAATAAAAATTTGTTTTTATTCTTCTGATTTTCGGAAATTACAAACGATTTTAATGCGATTTAATCATTAAACTAGCGATCAAACCAATTTTAAATGCGATAATAAAATCAAGCTTTAGTCCGAGACTACAAATGGACGTGCAAAAATATCGTTATATTGAATTCAACCAATTGGTTATTACCATTCATTTGGTGTTGATTTTTCCACTAAGAACTCCAAATAATTTACGCTCTAATGGCAAAAGAAATTTATAAACATGATAATATTTAAACTGTAATTCTTTTAGAATTTCGTAGTCCTCACTTTGATTCTAAAGCTCGTCATGATTTGAAGCAATGAATCAGTTTTTTAAACTTTACTTCGCAATGAGATCTGTTTTGAAATGCATTTGAACCTATCCATATACTTTCATTTACTGTATTCGGTTTTATTATCGTCGTTTCTGTCAGGTTTTATTATATGAAATCAATCCTGGTTTTTAGAAAATTTTATTATTGGTATTTATTTATAGTATTTTATTATTATCATTTTGTTTAGCTCTCTGTTTGAAATTTCTTGAAATGTTAGTGCATTACTTTGTGGGTGGATAATTTTAAAAAGGATTTTGTGCGATAATGTTTGAAATTTTTTGGTTTGGGATTCGGCTTAACTTTCTGACCTCTTGTGGGCAATTTCTTATTTTTTTAAAGCAACTTTTTGAATAAAAAAGATTTTTTTTATTTTAAAAAGGTATCTTTTTTTATTAAAAAGGTGGCTTAAAAATAAGAAATTGCGTACAAGTGGTCAGAAGGTTAAGCAGAATCCCAAACCAAAAAATTTTACACATAATCGCACAAAATGTCCATATTTTTCAAATTGCTTAAATAGATTTGATCTTAGTTTAAACCAGTAATGTTAAAGTAACTTAAGCGAATTTCAAAAATTTGGCCTCTCAAAGTATACTTTTTTTATATTTAAAATTAATTCTGATATTTCAATGATATAGTTCTTTGGTATTTAAAAGAATCTCGATTATTTTCGTTACTAAATGTAAGTCTTTAAATTAAATTTAGCCGATTAATTTTTACTGATTAATTTTCATTCATTGATCAATCACATAATTTTGGAACTCTAGGATCCTAGATACGATTGCGTTTAATTTAATCAAAAATGGTAGGCAATTAATATAAGCTTGACAATTTTGATTGTTTACGAAAGGTTTCAAAGAATGAAATTAATCATTTTGAAAGAGTCAAAGTTATCAATGTGAAAAAACCATATATTTAGTAATCAATTTCAAACATCAGCTAAGCTAAATGTTCTCTGAGTAAATCTTAGTATTTATGTAATCGTAATGTATATTTATTTGCGATGGATTATCGGAAATCAATGGAATTTTAGAAACAGTTTTTCTTTCTTGTCACGAAAAAGTTTTTCGTTATTATCCCTTTCGTTTGTTTGTTGATATTGTTGAAATTGCTGCCCTGCTTATTTTCCAGATTACTATTTTTCGTAATAAATTATATTCTTTGCCATTATGCTTTCGGTTATACTCATTGACCATCCTCAACTATATATATTTTTTGTTGCTTTCGATTTCTGTTTCCGATATTTTTGCCGCACAAAAAGTAGTACTTCTGCTTGTGAAGTATTCTGTTTTCTTTTTCAAAAATTTTATTATTTTTTAGTTAATTTTTTCTTAATTTCTAGAATTCAATTTGTAGAACATATTTCGGTTTTCTTTTTCAAAAATTTTAACTTCGAATTAGTAATAGTTACTTTTTAGAGCTAATTCATGAAAAATCAAATAAATAAATAGTAATAAATTCTGCTTTACCTAATTCGATTATTACGAAAATATAATTTTTTCTATTATGATAAATTAAAATATTAAGTTAAATTACGATTAAGGTTAATAAATCGTAATTTAACTTAATATTTTAATTTATCTTAATAGAAAAAAATTATGTTTTCGTAATAATCGAATTAGGTAAAGCAGAATTTATTACTATTTACTTATTTGATTTTATGACTCTCGCATCCTAATCTCTCTCACCCATCTCTCTATCACTAACATTCCTTGAATATATCTCTTGTTTCCCTTTTACGTCTTACATTTTTCAATTTATGTGGTTTGCTTCATTGTTCGATGAAGCCAAACATTACGTTATTCTTTGGATAAATTTCTTCCGATTTTTCGGGTTTCGTTTCCACAGCTGCTTATCTTAAATGAAACGATCTTTGTGTGTGCGAATTTTTAAGCTTACGAGTTTTTCAGCTGACGAATTGTTAATGATTACCGAATATAAAACGAATGTAAACCTTAAATTACAGTTTCCTCAGTTGTCGACATTTTCAGGTTTATGCATATAAAAACTTTTGTGCGACTGTAGTAGTAGTATTTTTGTAGCTCATTTTAACATTCAAAAATTTTTATAAATTTGCCTTGCTAGGATCTACAATATAAAATACAATAAAAATGTCTAAGTAATTCACCTGAAAATTGTGTTTTTTAATTTGAATGATTTTATCTCTTAGAGATGTCATCTAAAGTTTTGAATAACCACACAATGTCCTTAACGGTATTGTAATTATATTGATCATTGGCAGTGCATTCAGAAGGGACACTCACGAGAATGGGAGTTAGTTGCGATTTTAATCAAATATGCTCGTGCCAGATGTTCAGTTTTCGTTCACAAAGTAAATTTGGATTATTTTAATTCTTCAAAGGAAACGTAAATCCTTTAATAAACAATTTGCAAGACAACTTACGATACAGGATATTATTTAAATAATTTTCGACACCTCGCTCAGAATTTCGAATTTTATATTGAGAGCAAGTGTTTATCCAGTTATAGGCACAAAGTTGACATTATAAATACATGTTGACTATATGGTTGATTTTGGGTACCGTACCAAAATCATCTGCATTCCACGTACATCCATATTTAAGTATGGCGAATTCAAAAATTGCAAGTTAAAGCCCCAAATTTATTTGCATTTATGTCACAATAATAATAATAATAATAATAGTAATAATAATAATAATAATAATAATAATAATAATAATAATAATAATAATAATAATGAAAGTAACGACAACAATATTTGTAGAAAACCCACAATATTTGCGTATATACAATAAGTGTAAACATTGCCACAAACATGTCTTTGCAGTCATTCTTATTTTGTAGAATTTTATTTTACGGCATTGTTGTTTTTGTTGTGATTTGGCATACATAACTGAATGACCGACTGAATATTTGTCACCCGTTTTTGTTTGTTTGTACTGGGAATGTTCTAACAGAAATCTGAACAAGAGCAAGAGTAAGTCGTGCGATTTTTAACGCAAAAAGCCGGAAATGCATAAATCTTAAAATACTCTCACAAGTATGTACCACTCATAAGTATACGCGCACACGCTTTCAAACGAGAACAAATAAACATAAACTTGAATAGTTTTGATGAAGAGGAAGAGCAGGAACTTGATGGAGAAGATGGTGGGCAGAAAACGTGAAAGAAAGTAACGAGAGCAGCAAATTGTTATGTAATGGAATATGATTTGCACGAAACTTTGTGTTTTGTTCGACTAACAGAGTTACAATTTTATCCCAATTTTAATAAAACTATTAAATAGAAAAATACAATATTACAATACATTTTGTTTTCGCCTATTATTAAAAAAAGTTTCTTATTAAATTTATGGGTTGTACGATATCCGAAGGAATTAAAATTATAGGAATTATTTAAAAAGCTAAAGAACCAATTTTTACTTAATGATAAATATTTGCAATTTATGTGTTTACGCACATTAAAAATGCGCAAACAGGCAAACACGCATCAACACGCCTTTCTCTCCTTATAATGTTAAGGTAATATTCACACGTGATGCGAAACATTCACACGCGACACACATGCGTCCATACCTGACATGCGACACATAAAATTCCATAGACGGACAATTTGACACAATTATTACAATCACACAAGATTCTAGCTTTACCATACTATCGTGTGCACTCTAATCACAAGCTCATTCTTACTTAAATCTACACTTAAACACTAACACATACGCACTCATCAATTTTGTATGAATGTAATTTACGCTGAAACTTTAAGTGCATGTTTGCACGTCTGCTGAAGGCATGGCGCAGCATGCATGCGTGCACTCCTTTTCCCTTGTTTTTATCCCTCCTTCTTTTCGTCTTCATTAACATCTTCTCCTTCCCACTCATTTTCTTCTTTCACGTCTGCGTCACTTAAGTGTTTCAAGTTTTATGCTTTAAATATCAAAGCGATTGAAATGCTTACTTTGCTTTCAAGATCTTGACGCAAGCAAGTACAAGTTTAATGGGTTAACCGAGACCAGATGTCTATACCCGTGCGTGTATGAGTGCCTATGTGTCTGTGTGTGTCCGATTAGGTGAGCCTTGAATATGTATAAAAGCGCATTTAGTATGAATGGATGTGGCGGTATTGCGTTTATTTGGGTCGTTTAGCTTTTCTAAATGTATTCCATTGTTATTTAAACGGGTTTTCGTATTCATCACATGAGTCAGTAACGAAGTAAAGTTTTGCGAGAATCCGAATATCTTTAAATGTACTTTTGTGGGTTTGCATTGACTAGGATTTTTTCTTTGAGATCCTGTAACGAACGAATAAATGATATTTTTCTAGCCCTTTTTCTTGAGCTTAGATTACGAAGCATTAAAAGTTAATGTCTTATAACAAATCGACAGTATTTTGTCACTTAATGAATATCGGTGCCTTGGCATTACACCCATTAATATCGTATAATATATCCCCGTAATAAATAACGTGAATGCGGAAAATAAAATCGAATATTTTGGCAGTAGAGCAGTTTTATAAATAGGAAAATGTATTTAAAGGGTATTAGAAATGGTGGCAAATATTTTAGCTTGTGGTTAAAATGTCATCCCCGTCTCTACTCCCTTATAATTTCATAACGACGACTAAGAGTAATTATTGGACTAGCTCGTCTTGCACTTCCCTGAATTTCACTGAGAAAAATTGATCATAATGAATGGAAGTGAGTTAGGGTAAGAAAAACAACAATGTTAGTGTATAAGAGATAATGCGCTCAAGGCAAAACAAAGAAAGTTTTTTAAGTTTTTATCTTAAGGAAAGAAAGAAAGTTTAAAAGTCAAACAAAATTATAAGAAAAAATCCAAAAAAAAGCAAAGGCAACTTTGACGAAAACATTCTATCATCGCTCATTCTGAAGCTTCCGCGCGGTTCTGTCGGGAATACGTCCTTAGTGGTTGATGCTGGTTTTGTTGTTGTTATTATTGTTGTTTGTGCTCCAGTGTTTCCTTCTCTATAAATTCTGCATAATTCATGAGAAAAGTTTAACGTATGTATAATAAAGCAGATCAGCAGCTTAAGGGAGGGGCATCTTACCACCTCGGTAACTACTTTTCATTATTCATTAGTTTGCGATTTCAAAACTGTTGTCCGTAATCCCATTGATTATCGAAGTTTTTGATGGTTTATGCTGCTACTTGTTCTGTTTTATTATTAATATTATTATTACCATTATTATTATTATCATTATTATTATATTTATTATTATTAATATTTTCCTTATTTTTGTAACCTTCGGCCAAAATATAAACGGTATACTAAACTCTGTTCCTCCGTTTGAAACGTCATAAAAAGGACGTATTACGTATATGGCAAAGTGGTTATATTATGACTCAGAATTTATCCCTATCCGTCCGCCGGTCTACCGTCTGTCTGTCTGGCTGTTTTTCTGTCAGGCTGTACGTCTGTCTGTCTGGTTGTTTGTTTGTCTGTCTGGAGAAATCACAGTTACAGGAAAAGGATTAGAGACATTCCTATGAAATTGGTGCATATATTTCCTATCATTATTTGATATTGTAAAGTATTATTTCAACACAAACCCATGCACACACTCGCGCGCACATACACACAATGTGCACACAAATTTGTTCTTTTGCTACAAATCTTTCCCTTCGGCTGTTATTTTTTCTTGACGACCTATTGTTTTATTGCTCAAATCAGCATAAGTGAAATGACGATTCACTTGACAGACAAACGTGGGTAGTGGTTAATTCAAGAAACGATAAAAGCGAATTGAACTAGGCTGAATATTGTCCCCTAAAGGTTCCAAAGGAATAAAAATGCAGAATCATCTTGTCCGGTACTTACCATCATGCGAATCGTAAAGATAAATTATTTTACGCCAACCATAAAATTGGATTGTATCGATGATAGCCTGATGATAATCTGGACGCATGCTAATGGCAAAATCGAGAAATCCAGATGAAGGCGTAAGCACCTACGAATAGAAAAGAGATGAAAGAAAGGAAACACGTGGGAAAAGTAGGATGAAACATAAAGATGATATTCGACCATGTAATCTGTTCATATTTGAATTCAAAATTATCGTAAAAAATATGTCTGAATTACTTAAACTTTTCGTTACCATTTCTGGCATTATTTGATGGATTGTTTTTTATCATATAAAAATATAGCATAATAACGTTATTTTTATTGTATTATTTTATTATATTAAGGGAGTATTATTAGTGAAATTTCAAATATGGTTTCATTTGGCAAATTTAATTTCAGATTCTTTGAAGCTTCAGAAGTTAATTAGTCCGAAATTGAGTTGCTAACCGAACCCCGAACAACAAAATCCCGAACGACACAATTTTGAGCGACAAGATCGCGAATGCTAATACACCTAACGATAAAATCCCTAAATAATTTTTATTGTGTATCCATTTTTATGACCTACTTCCGAAGGATTAGGATATGCTAAGTTTCCCCACCGTTTGCAATGAGTTGAAAGAGGCGTGGCAGATATAGGAAACTATATACATTTTGTCTACGGGTAATCTGAGTTGTTTTTCCCTGTCCGTCAGTATGACTGTCTGCCTGTCTCGAAAAATCACTTTTACAGCAGAATGAAAGGCTTTTACCAAAATTATAAACTCCATTGCCATTCTTCTATGCCATTTATTTTCTTGATGCGTTACAATTCACTTCAAATTATCAAAATTGATATAAAGCTTACCTTCTCGGGAAACCAAGGCGTCACGAAGGGCATTTGAAATGTATTACTATATGAATGCAATGTGTCGAAAGAATCTGGTGAAACAGCGCCCAGCATTGAGTAAACTCCACGAGAAAATTGATTACATACTGAAAGAAATGAGTAATTTATTTTGTGTTAAACAAGATCGATTAACGACAAAATTCCTTTCCAATTTATCAAATTTGAATTGAAAATTAAAACAGAAAGTCTGGAGGCTTTTATCTTCGAAATAAATTTGTGAAAAATTGATCGATAATAAATTTGAGAAAAATCGGTCGAAAGTTGTTTTAATTGGTTTTGAATTTTTCAAGGTATATTCAAGGTATATAGTTAGAAAGATGATCATACTTAAACGTGACAACTTGAATGCATCGGCAGTATTGATGACATCGACGTACGCCTGTAACTCGAAACGACGTGATGAAACATTTAAATTATGATTAAGCATTGCGTATTTAAATGCGGATTGGACTTCATCGGTCCCTTGTTCAAAGATGGCACCTGAAAGAATAAGAAAAACGAGGTGGGGTTAGGGTGGAATTTCAGAAAGTTTAGTATTAATCAGTTTCCAAAATAAATGATCATTTCCAGTCAAGTAAAAAATTTAAAGAAACAAAATGATTTAATAGTATTCCAGTAACTAAATTTTCCAAAAAAAATTAAGAAGAAAATTTTCCATATTAATTTTCATTTCACATTCCAAAATTCTGTCAGTTCGAAATAGTTCGTTCACAGAAAAAATACTTCAGGACGGTTATTTTATTACATTCTACGAAAAGATTCGGGTCCGGTTGTTGTTGTTACTACCACTAAAATATCTTTTCCCAATTTTCTGTTTTTGTGTTGCTCGGAAAAATTATGTATTTTTAATTTTATTATTTTCCGAACGACAAATGAAAATAATAAAAAAAAGAAATAGTTAAAATTTAACTCGAATCTGAAGGGTGACTCTCTTAGAGCTACAAAATGGAGAGAAAAGCCAGTAGGAAGTCTTGAAACTCTTTCCCAAAATTGTTGACAATTTGAGGAAATACCAAATCGACAACTAAAAACAGAGAGAAAGAGAAATCAAAAAATGTAAGATTAAGCTAAGTAAAGTAAAGTAAACTAAGGAATCAAAGTCGTTGTTGTTATTGTTGTTGTTGAGAAGGGCCATGATTTGGGCTTAACACAAATATAAAGTTTCAATGAATTCCTTTTTTCGAATAATTAGTTGTTAAAATTGGTTTTGACGAAAACTCAATACATAGTTTACTCTACAGTTATCACGCAAAATTGTGTAAAATTTAATTCATTGCTTGTCAGATATCTGTTGGTTAATATAATTTTTTTGGAATTTATTAAGAAATATATTATATTTAATAATATATATATATTTACCATTACTGACAAAATGGTAAACTGATTTTATATAAAATTTTATCTATTAATTAATTAATTTATTTATTTATATTTTGTAAAATGTAAGAATTTCATGTAAGAATGTATGTGTTTTTTAAAATTTCAAAATAATTTGTGAAACAAATTATTATGTAATAATCGATGAACATGATAATGATAACGATAATGTTCTCATATGGGAAAAAACATGCTATCCTTTCTCGAAGCATATACTGCATGTTTAATGAGATATGTTTTTCAATCCTTTTGAAACTTATCAGTTTATTCTAATTGTCTGGAAAAAACTAGAAATAATTAATGTATTGTTAACCGATGTTTTTTTTAAAAATAACAAATGACTAAGTGATAATACACTTTTGCAGGACTGTGAAAACAGTAAAACAAAACGAGCAAAAACTACAGTGAAATAAATACTTAATTTGATGCTGTTATTGGCAGCCATCATTTGGCGGCATTGTCAAAACTGTACAAAAACACCCACCGACATAAACAGCCGCAGCAGCAACAACAACAGCAAGACCAAAAACAAAGTGTTAGTTGTCGAAAAGAGAATTAATTTTCAATTGCAAATAAAGAGCAACTAAAGAGATAACGGTAAATGACAGAAAAGGGAAATGTATTCGGGAAAGTTTAGAAGCACATTGCAGAACCGTAATGGCTTATCGAAGAGAATCCAACAAACCCTGAATTACCCAAAAATAATAAACGAATATGCGAGTATTTATTTCAATTAAAAGTTTTACATGCAGCCATGCAAGCATTCAGTTCGTATGTCCGACACAAATCCACTCACAAACACACATATACTTCACTAGTATTAGTCTAGGCATAATAGCGATCGACCGGAAGCGGAAAATGGCACATAAATTATTTTAACGCTGAAAGCAGATCTAGTGTGAGGCAATATATATGAGTGTATGTCGCTGGCTTTGTACTTGTATGAATGATAAACTCAAGCTATAGTTTTCCATGTATGTGTTTCATTCATGCATAGGCGGCCGCAGCAAAACAGAATGAAAGCAGATAAAATATTAATAATATTGATGACAGCAAATTGGAATATATGTCCGCGATACTTGTGAAAGTTTTTAACAATGACAGAAAACGTTTGCAATGAAATGTATACATGTATGCAGGCACACATAAATGCATGTGTACGCACATGCTTGCAAACATATGAATATATGCTGCAGTTTTATTTACAACCACTCAGGTTTAGTCTGTCTATTACTCTTCGCGTTGTAACGGTCTTTCAATCAGTTTGTCAATTAGTCTGCCAATCTGTCGATCGGTCATTAGGCCTTCGTAAAAGTAAGTAACGATTGGTTGTAATATAACTGTCAACAACATCATCAGATACTGGCAGGGATTTAATAGTATGGTTAGAAACGGCTTGCACAATAATCACAAGCAGTTGAAACAGTAAATGTTGGTTATATTCGTATTTGTAATTCCTACGGTTCTTTGATTCGTCCTCCCTACCATTTTTGCATTTATTCTCAAAATCTAACGAACGATTTATGGACCAACTCAAAGTGACCAACTCAAAACAAAACGAAAACGAATACGAGATAGAAAACAATTACAAACAGATATAAAATATTTATGCAGGAAGTCAATAAAAATATCAAGATTGCATAAGTTCCGCAATGAAGAGGGGTGGGGAAATGAGGAGTATGGGAGTAAAGAAATATAAAAAGCACTCACCAAGTGGTATTTTCTCAGTTAATGACAATTGTGCAGCGCTGAAACTTATACAAACACATGCTTCTATGAGCAAAAAAAGTGTAAATAATTTCAATCCGAAAAACATTTTGAATATGGCGACTTTTTTATTGCTGCTTAATGTTGCTGATTGTGAAATTGTTCGCTGGCACGTAGCAGCGTAGCGAACGTAGCTGATAGTAATGATGAAAATATAGTAAGCACAAGCAATGTCGGCGACACACTGGTGTTGATGATAGTGTCGATGGTGCGAGATAGTGGTAAAGTCGTAATAATAACGACGATGCTAATGCTGTTGTTGATGACGATATAGATAATTGCAATATATTTCAAACATGTAGTAGTTTTTGTGATGGATTCAGCTATGTGTGATATCTAGTGTTTTGTTGCTCTTGTTGTTGACATTATTATGATTGTTGTCCTTTAATTTTTTTTCTTCTTGTTTTTCTCCGCACTATTTCATTCTGCTTTTTATTTTATTCCACGCTCGCTTATTTATTTATTTCAACTATGTCAGCACTTTTTTGTCACTTCGTATGTTTCACTGTTTTCCAGCTGTTGATGTTTATAGGTTTCAATGCGATAATGATGACAATAACAATTATTATTGTTATTATTATTATTATTATTATTATTATGATATCATCGACGCTGCTGTTGTTTTAGAATACCGATTTTTTTGTGTTATATTTTGATGAGATTATTTCACATGCAATGCTTTTGAGGACGTTAAATTGTTTACAACTTTCCACCAATTTTATCACTATTGGAAAGTCATTTTTAGTATGATGTCATCCAAGCATTTGAATTACCATTTCTATCATATTTATGTCATATGATTATGTTGAATTTTTAGCAATGACTTTTTAATAAATTTTATGCAGAATGTTTTGTGTTTGCAATTCGTTCAAATCTCGTCAATTTTTAGTGTCCACATTTTTCTTTTATTTCCCTAAAGGAGGCGGCAGTTATTACAGGTCATTATTACTATATTTCTTTAGCTGATATTGTTGTTTTATTGCAGTTGTATTAGTTGAAACCGAGTATTTTCACAGGAGAATTTAAACTAAATATTGACGTATCTTTTTTAAACGAAATTAGCAATATTTTTAAATTCTATAGATTTAAATTCAATTAATTTTTTTCTAATTTCTACGCAATTCTTTAATTAACTTCGTAAATAATTCATTTCCAGAAATTCATAATTATTAAAAAATATTTCAATTAAGGTTTATTTTCAGTTAGGATTTTTTAGACTTTATATAATTAAAAAGAAGTTATAAGTTATTCCATATTTTCAGAGATTTTGACGCAAATAAATGAATCCCCCCAGATTTCCAAAGGACTTTTTAGTATTTTCCGGTTTTGCTTTTCATTTATCTATGTGTTATCTTTTTAGTTGATTTCACTTCACTTTGAACGTACCGTACTTCTAGATTGTCTGTCAGCTTTTTTGAAAAAAACAAAAATTAATAAGTCCTTTAATGAATTTCATAATTTGCAAAAGAGAAAGTTTTGAAATTATGGTTTTTGTTTTTGTTTTTCTTCACTTAAAATCTCTCGTAAATTTAATATGGCGTTAATTTTGTTTTTACTAACGAACTTTTGTGCCTTTTCATACACTTCTCCTAAATTCAAATTATTTTTGTTTTAATTTTTTATGTTTCTTTTTGAATAAATTCCTTTCGCATTTTATAATTTTTTTGTATTTTTGTGTGTTATGTTTTTGCACTCTTTGTCTTTTTGTTTTTTAATGCTACTCATTTTCATTTCGTTGACTTCATCTTGTCGAGGACGACGATGATGCCGGCGAACTATTACTTTCATTTGGTTGCACACGACGCCCGTGGAGGATATACTTATGTAGTTGAATTTCAAAATAGACGCAAGCACAGACGTTGGTAAGAGGCGGGGCAGCCACACGCGGAGGAATGTTCCCAACCAACTGTTTTAATAATGACTTCGTTACGCTTATTCTATACAAACCGGGTTTTTTGTATTCAGTGTCAGGTCGCTCCAGTTATTCTCAGTGGTTATGTAATAATGACCTGCAGTTATTTTGTTGTTGTTGTTGCAGCTTTTGTTTTTGCTGACGTTATTTCTAGCATTTTTAAAAATTCCTTTAATAAATTTCACTGCTTTGTTTCTAGTGATGATTATGATATTTTAATGACATTTCAGCTGCTGTTTTTCATAATATTTTTGCAAATAAATTGCGCTTTTCTGCTATTGTTGATGTCTCTGAGCAGCAGTTACCGTACTCGCTACTACCCGTAACGTAGCCGGTTTGGTGCCTTGTTTCTATTTAGTTCAGTTTCTGCTCGTTAAGCATTGTCGATGAAAAACATCTTCATCGTAACACATAATTTTATTTGTATTTCGTGTAATTCTCTGCATAAATTTCAAGTCGTATATTCGAAACTTTTTATGGGAAAACTTTTGAAGCGCTTCATTTTACCGATTTTTAATATTCACTTCTCTCAAACTGAAATTATTTTTCGATCGATTTGTTTTAAACCACTTCAGTACCCTTTTACTTTTCGTTTTAAAGTCACGACATTTTTGTAGCCTTCCATGCTTTTCTTATGCTCTGTAAAGTATAACATAATAAAAGTACAATAAGAGAGGCTTCATTATTTCCTCAGTATTTTGGCGATTTTATAATTTACATCGTTAATGCCACTACGTATCCAGCTATAATGCTGCCTTTAACGTTAATAATTCATACCCAGAATTTGTTCATAGAATCGCTGACATAACAGTATTTAAGAAAATTAATCGATCCTAATGACTTTCTTAGAAAACAGAGAAAATCCCGACATAGAAATGCTAGCAGTTTGTTTATGATGCCGTACCTTGTTTACCTACATTCTACGGTTTTGATGGAAGGAGTATACAAGAAATGCTAAACCAAGTGATTGTAAGTAGCAGTCAAAGAAAAATACATTGTAAAGTGTCTTCTGGTGAGTATTTCCTTCCTTTCAGAGCCTAACAAAAAAAAAAAAACACTAGATTCAAACACTGTCTTCTTACATCCCACTCTATAATTCAAGTATCGCTCCCACTGATTATCATTTATTTCCAAACAAATGTGTCAGCATTCGGAATTAATTGTTACACAAGGGCGAACGTTATTATTGCAGAGTATTGAAAAGCTAATATCGAGATATGTGCGATGGATTGAGATGACTAGAAGACTAGAAGAGGATTGATTTGAACAAACAAACCAATTTAAAGAAATAACAATCGTTGGATCGATGTAGTGAAGGCGAGATCAAATCGGAGTGAATGGGTAATCTTAATATTTTCTTAAATTTGTATTGGATTCTAAAAATACTCTTGATATTTTGTATATTTAAAATACCTCAAGCTTCATGCCAAGCGGAAGTATGCGAAAAATAGAGCGGGTAAGGACGCCGGCCGGCCCGGCCCGGTCCCACACCCGTAATATAAATCTATAGTTGGGTGGTTATAAACAGTGGGCAGTACACGCTTCTTTTAATATTACATTTTTCTTTTCTCGATTAATTTAAATCTAAAAACTCATCTTCAACGCAACTCTTCCCCACAAGGTGTGCCCATTTTATAGCGGAACTATAATGTTAAAAACTATAATGTTAAAAAATATCGGCCATTGGTCAGCTTAAAAGTTTTAAAAGAGGCTGGAAAACTGGACTGGGCTGTGAGTTCCCCGTAATATATAATGTTCCCGTTCTTATGTAATACGGCCTTATGAAATAAGTGCCGGCTTTCTTTATAAATTAAATCCTGTTATGGGGACCACACCTATTTTAACACGCAAAATAATTTATATATAATAATTTTATAATTTCATTTTCGGGGTGGGTTCGAGGATAATATTTCGTCATCCATTTCCGTCCCAAAAGTGTTGAAAGTCATCAGACCCAAGAAGTGACTCAGACCCAGAAGTGGGTGTGGTTCTTACCCAATTCCGACCGTTTTTAGCACTAAAAGCCATCAATATAATAATAGATAATATTTTTGCATCTTATCAAATTTGTTGAGAATATCTCTTTTTATTCTTACGTAATCGTGATTGCTTCAGACATATAGACAGACGGACGGACATAATGAAATCGACTCAGATAATTCTGAGGCAATATATTATTTTTTATACAATGGAAATGGACAGACTTCAATTTCTCTAAGCCTTTAGGTATAAAAACAATAAACTGCAAGCACAAGCAATGGGGTTTAAAATAATTTTTTACTAAACTACTTAATACGTAACGTTTTACGTACTGCTTAAATTATTTTTCAAATTGTTTTTCGCGGAAAATTATCGAGTTTATTATTAAGGCAGACGTCAACTGGCGTCATCATTGATTTTGAAACTTTTATTAACGTGCTGGATTAAAAGGAACTCTCAATTTTTTTATGATTATTCGGTTTTATTATAATTTGGTTTACATTAAAAAAATGCTTGTCCACTGATAATTGGTGCTTTCTGTGAATGTATTAATTTTACTAGTGGTTCACTAGAGCAACGTTGTGGCAGAAATGTTAAACAAACAATTGAATGAGTGGGGTGTGTAGACACGTGTTAACTAGGCACAAATTGAAAAACTTCTTCAGACGGCAATTTTGTGTTCTTTTTTCACGTTTATTCGCTTTATTTTGTTGCTTTGAAATGAATTAACCCTATTGTTCTTCATTATGATTTATGAATTCTTACACGAATACTATTATGCATTTGATAATTTCAAAAGTAAAAGCTTCACTAAAGACTTTGTTTATCTTATCCAGATTTGTCCCAAGATTGTAGTTGTTTTGCTTTCTTAGAAAGCTCTATTTGAAGACCGCAAGTCCTTAAATGATGAAGTCCTTAAATGATAAATATGATGACTGGACCACAATTTCTCTCAATACTGTTATCACAACTCCTTAAGATGGTTAAAATAGAATTCAGAATTATTACTATTTTTTAACTCGAATTTCTTTTTTAACTCTTATCGAATTTTTCGAATTTTCGCTTTCTGAATAACGTTTGTAAAAATTACATCGTAAATGAACGAAGTTTGAACGACGTAAAACGGATGTCCCAATCGAGATATTCTTTTTCGATATTTTTATTATAATGATTACTTTATATGGACTTTTATATCGTCGAAATTAAAGAAATTGTTTAAAATTTTTTAGGAAAACGATAAACGTTGCTCGATAACATTGGATTATCAATCGCCCGTGTGGGCAATGTAATTTGCAATTACTGCTGTTTGTGTTTCCTCTAATGTTGTTACTGCTGCTGACTTTTGCGATTCGTAATTCTTAGTTCGCGTCGGTATTCCGTCCGTTTCGGTGCGCGTTCTAATAAGTACTAAAGTATTTTAGAATCTTGTCGCAGCTTAAACCCCCAAACAAGGGAAGTAATTCCAATGTCATTTGGCTTACATTTGTTGTTATTGCTGTTGTCGTCGTCATCGCAATTTCGACAGTTGTTGCTGCATTTGTTGTTGTTGGGAATTTGTTGGAGTTGTTCGTTGAAAACTCATTCGGTCATACTCAACAAAAACAAAATTAATCATGTTTCCAAAGTGCCAATTTGTGTTTTCTCTATTACTCTTATTCCAGGATAATAGAAAAATGTAAATTTTCCAACAAGGAAGCTGAGATCCGAAGGACGAAAAGTGCTCTTGGTTTTCTAGAAGAACGCAATTCTCTCTCTCTCTCGTTTCTTTCTCCTGGAATTATGTTTCCATTTTCCAGAGAGAACTGTTGTAACGCATAAGTAGCAGGAAAAGATGTTAGCACAGAGATGATGCTGGTATTGGAATATCATCACAAAGTCACAAAGAATCACATGCAGAATATAAAAGGAGAATTTTAAAAACATTGGGTATATTACACGTAAGTCTTCCTGACAAAAAGACCTTATTGACCAGAAGAATTGCACGGAAGTGAAGATAATCCAAATAGAGTGTTTTCCACCTAAATTTTTGAAAATAATTTCTGTTAAAAAATATTCTAGGAATAAAATAACGGAACTTCTTTATTTTATTGGTTAGTTTAACTTTAAATTAAAAAAAAATTGTTTTAGTATTACATTGTCCCTAACAGAATCTGAATGCTAAGCTCAATTGTACAGAAATTAAAGCGGTTGAATGACTTTATTCAGCTGTTTTTAACAGAGGTGAACATAAGTTAACAGAAGCTAGCAGAGGATTACAAAACATAGCGAAAGCTAGGAACTAACAAAACAGAATGGAACGAAAACTGATTGACACGGGCTTAATTTAAGAGTTGCAACAACTTTAGTTTAGCGCAAGATTTCTTGCACTATGTCTGAAATGAATAACATTACGTAATAAAGAACTGCTACATTTTTTAACCATTAAAGGATTGAAAAATGATGCAATCTCAAACAATCAAAGAACTGATATTTTAATAACAGATCAAAAGGTTCCTGTTAGATCAATGTTAGACATTAACATGTTTCAGCATAACTGAGAAAACTATTAGATAACTGTTAAAGCACTAGGGTGTGTTAAATCAAAAACTTCTGAAGTGTTTACTTATTAAATACTTAAAGAATAATATTAAATAACATTGCTAATGATTATTTTTATTGATTTATATAACTTATAATTATTAGTTTATATAACTATTTACTATATATCCGTTCTTCTTCTTCTTCATGCATAAAGTAACGTTCTTCTTCTTCATGCATTAAGTTTTCCGAAGCTTAGAACAATATTTTTCAATAATGTTTAAAATAAAACTGGGAAAGGTTTTCAGCGATTTAAATAGAATTGCCGCAATATACGCTTCAAGGGCATGTTGAAAAATTGGGCGTATTTTCAACTCAAATATTTAAACTCCGCTCTTTAAAATGTTAACCCCACACATACTTCTCCTTTTTCGTATGTTTGGGATTTGGTGAGTAGTGGAGGGAATTTTCATGTGAGGAATATAGAAAAAATGGAAGGAATAAAGCGGAAAATGGGAAATTGGGTGATTAAAATTTTGATTATTTCTAATCGGAAAACCTTCCCACACATGCCAAAACAAGATTTTGCACAAAAGTATTATACACAAACATATGAAAATATCCATTTTTTGGAATAAAATCCCTGATCGAGCGACGTATAAAGACGGTCACGTTGCTGATCGAAAACTCCTTTTATTGTATATAATAGCGCTCATAATGGGCGTACATAACCTTGGCTATAGCGCGGTAGGTGAAAAATATCAGAAAAGAAAAACACGAAAGAAGGTAATCGCCGAAACATGATATTTTTATTGGACTAATAAAAAAGTAACCATTACCTGGATTTTGTGCATTTCTGTTTCCTGTTTCCGATACAGCACGGATATCCGATTGCTTCCCATAAATTTTATTTTCATTTTAGCTTTTTCTCTTAAGCTACGTCTCTTATTATTTTTATCTTGGTTAACTCTTTTTTATTTGTCCGATATTGTCTCATTGCACCAATGACAAAGAATTGTTTTCTGTAAAAATTGCGATTATGCGATGAAATGCGACTTTTTAAAAAATCACTTAGAAGTGAGAGTTTTCGGTGGATAGTGGAATTAGTGAGAATAGCGTCGTTTGTAGAAATTTGTGGTAACATTTTCATTGAAGATTTGGTCTTCTTCGTAAACGTTTTTAGGTAAACTATTTTTGAGACGTAATGCGCAAACGTAGCAAACGAATTTACCTTTAAAAATGTCTCGTGGAATGGATACGTTTTAGAAGAGAATGATCAAAAAGTATGCTAAAAAGATTAATAAAATATTTTATGTTGAAAAAATGTTACCATTAACCATGAGTACCATGAGTATCGCGACAATTATAAAATTATTACCATACAAAACAATCAACATGAACATGGCTTGCCGTTAAGAACAATGGTTTGTCTTGTAATCACTTCGGAATGACTTCAATGGTTTACGTGCCACGATTTTTATGTCTCCGATTTTGTAGTCTCGTTTTGAGTTCTTTCTTTTAGTGTTATTGTCATTATTGCTAATCAATAACTTAGTTAATATTTGTCATCTTAAACTGAAATCAAAGTGTTTTGCCATAATTTCGAGGTGAAGGAATATTTTCGAATTCTTCATTTTCCAGTAAAATTTTTGACAAATGTATACTCTTATTTTTCGATAAAACTTCATCAAATTTAATGATTTCCTATCGAAAAGCTTTCTGTCTTCTCAAAAACAGTTAACTTCGGAGGGACGGTCAGATTTTTTAAAAAATATTCATTGTCGATTGAACTATTAATTCAGACCAAAGCATCAAGGAGCGAAATGCAAGGGGTAATGATATCAAATCAACTTATGTTATATTGATTATAACGTGTTAATTCCTCTTAAATAAAATATTCCAATTCAAATTTTCTACCAAAATTTTACAAATTTCCGAGAGTACTAAATCCATAATTGTGTGTGTATACAATTATTACAATTATCTCTAATAATTATTTCTAATAATTATAGTAGAATATTTTCAACTCTGTTTCAATGAACAATTAATTTTCATTACAAGACTTCTTCTATCAGTTGGGTCTATTTAAAAATAATCATCGAATTAGTAGTTAATTAATATTAAATTACTCGCAGCACATAGCTATTAATTATATCATGTTGTATTAATTAAATTGTGTGGTTAGGTGTACGTGTGTTTGTACGAATTAATACGAATTCCGTTACAGAATGATTAAGATCTCAAACTAATTAACTGTAGTTCCGAATAACAGCCTTTCGCATCCGTTTCCTTTCCATTGAAAATAATCTACGGCAATCAAATTGCATGCCATTAATCCTTTCCAATCATCTTATACTTTAATAAAATAGGACCAGATATTTCAAATCGTAGCGTGAATTTGATTTTATAAACGAATTTATACGCATTTGTAAATTATTAACAAAAATTAATTTTAAACTGCAATTGATTTTATTGCTTCATTTATTGAAATTACTTCCGATGAAATGTCGAAATAATCTAGTTATGGGAGTTAAAAAAGCTCAACCATAAAAATTAACGAGATGAAAGCAAAACAATTTAAAAAAGTTAAATTGAATTCTAAAATGAATGTGGAAAACGGCTTTTATTAATTTTTATTTTACAAAATTGCAGATCTTTAAAATATTCTGTTGATCCGTAATGGGGAATAACAACTATTTGCCAACGTGAGCGGATTAATGCTTTCGTACGGTTGAATGCATCTATAACAACATCAGAGAAATCAAATAATTTTTCATAAAATAAATTTCTTAAAAATTTGATTTTAAAAGGTTTTTTAAATTGATTTTAACAAATTTTAAAAAGAGTAGTCTCTCAGTGTATCACAAAAAGAATTTAAACATAACGAATTAAATGAAAAAAACCAAGAAATATATCGCGAAATTTTCGTATAATATCTGATTTCTTTCTTTCCGTATTTTTCACACTCATTATCTTCTTTATGTTTTCAAGTGTGAAACATTCAGGTCTCTTTTTTATTTCTGACTATTTGCCAAGCAGAAATTATCGAAAATGAACCCTCAAACTTATTCTCTTATACAAGAGTTTGCCTTACTTATCGTCTTTGCCCTCACCTTCAGGCTTACTCTACCCCATTCTTAAGATAAATTATCGATTATCTCAGACTTAAAGCAATAAAAGCTGCATAAATTTTCAATCTGTTCGACTGTCTGTTCGATTTATTGAGGCGATGATGGCAGCATCGTCAAGCCGAGATAGCTGTTTGGTAAAGTAAGTTATATAAGGAGAGAGTATTATAGGACGAAGATGGAATTTATTCGCCATAAAAACGAAAACTTCGCCACTTAATCGTACTCAGATAAAAGATGGAAATCGAAATGTGACCACAACGAGCTCCGCCAATTCCAGTAATATAGGCGGTTTATTGTCGACTGCGAAGGATGATGATGTAGGTAGGGATATAATAAAAAAATAAAGACCGGTGTGAGAAAGAAATAATTGAATGTTTAATAGGAATGATTAAGACTACACTGAAAAATTTATATTTGCAGAATATTGGGCTCTAAAAGTCCTTAATCGATTTGTAATAGCGTAAAAACTCCGGGAGGAGATTGTGCTAAATCTATTGCAATCATTATAAAATTGGTGGCGTTGTATGAGTTTATTAAAGCGAAAAAAAGTAAAAACTTGATTATACACTATGCAGGTTGTATGCAGTATTTCGAAGGAATTCAGTCTTTAAGTTTTCCATATTTTATAACCACAAGCTTTCATGCAGTCTGAAAACAAAACTGAATCCAAGGTTTAGATTGAAAGTATAATGTATTTACATATCACAAAAGCTTTCGCGTAGAATACGGTTTCTTAGGCATAATTCGCGGACCCATTTGAGTCCTTAAAGCTTTTACAAGTTATTAAATTAAGTCTCTCGAATGAAGTTCAACACAGGTTTCTTGTTTCAGGTTTCATGTTAATTAACACAGGTTTCTCGAAGCGCATTTATTTTAGTACCATAAAGTATGCCGAAAAGTATAAGACACTTTGGAAATTAACATACATTTGGCATTCAACGCTAACAAACTAATGATATCAGAAAATTTTGTTTGTAGAGACGACAATAAATCCGTTTGCTAGTAGCAATCGTTTTGTTAGCAGAAATTCATCAAGAGACACAGTAAATAACAGAGATTTTTAAAATTTAAAAACTAAACCATAAAAACGGCATGGACAATATTTTCAGGAAAGGAAGATGTTGTTTTGCAGGTTATTGGGGAAAAATAAAAGATAATTTTAACAACATCAACGTTTTTGTTTCATTTCGATATCAAGAATACATTGAACGTAAATTAAATATTGGTTTAACAAAGTTGCTGAACTCATTTTCAGGATGATAATTCAGTTGATGATGACAGAAATCTGTTTTAGTAATTTCAACATTATATTAATTAGCTAGATTTTGATTTTACAAGGAATGCGTTGACCAATGGTAACTTGCATAAGCAACTACTAATTGGTTAGTCTTGCACGATTTTGCTTTAAGAAGCAATAATGCGCCTCAGCTTTTAATTCAAATATTAAAGCATATTTGCAAGTGTAGGAAATTTTGTAACTTAAACATATTTATTAAAATCTTTTAAGGAAGGAATGAAATATGACGTTAGCTTTTCCTTTTCCATAAAATTCTTATAAAACTATTTTTTATCCATCGAAAGGATACGTCTCTAAACCTTAAAATTTTATTCAACGAGTAACTTCGGTGTCATAATATTGACTTATTAACTAAGAGTTAGTTAGACTTTTAAGCATTTCTGTTATTTACAAGATTGCCATTCCTTCTAATTGATATTAGAATCGAGTGTTTACTCTATCTACTGCCTATTTATTTACTGTTCTCTATCTACTGTACTCTATCTACTGTTTTGAATTTTTTTGTTATTCCTTTCCTTAAACGTCGGTTCCTTCCTTGTCCAAATTTGATCTCCATTATTGTTATTCCTATTGTGACAGTAAAAGAGAAAAATCTATCAAAACAAATTTTGACTTTTTTTTATTCCTTTTCCTTCGAGGAATGTTCGCTCCTTATTTGTCACAAGCATTTTAGCCATCTAATACAATGGTTCCGTAAATGAAATAAGTAAGCAGAACTTAAACTTAAGCAGAACTTAAACTTCCACGAGGGACTACTTGTATTCCTTTTGCTAGGTTTAATTATTTTGTAGAGTGATGAACAGCAGCACCGGCAAATATGGCTAAGACTATGGATATGGCTTTCTTGGCTTTAGCAGCCCTTCAGAGAAATTCTCATTCACACAAATACACACACGTGTATGATTAAGCCGTCACATAAGATTAATTTAAGCTTCATAAGCCGGCAGAATACGATCAGAAACAGCCATTGCTAAATATATTCTCCTTAATTTTTGCGGGCGGGCACGCTTTATATTCGAAATCTTTTATTGCTTTATTTTCCAGCAATTTCTCTCATCTTTCCCTGCATCATCCTTTTCGTTATTCAACTTGTCAGGTAGTCAGTCAGTCAATCAGTCAGCCAGTCATTTCAGTCCTTTCATCCATTCTATTCCCGGAAGTTTTCTAAAGTGTGGGCTGGGCGTATTATGTTCGCGTGGGTTATCGGGTTTGCTTTCCATCAGTTTCTAATGGAATTTGAGCATAGCATCAGGCACTTAAAGCATCCAATAGCATCAACTCTAGCTGGGACTTAGAGTTTTCGTAGTAGTCATCGTACGAGTGTATTTATGACGGTTTTTTTGATACGTTCTTGGGTGTGTAAGAATTCGTTTTCGGGGGTTATCATCTACCAAACAAAGTTTAAAGTTGAAGAATTTAATCGCTTTGTGATACCTAAATAAAATATATAATAGTTAGTAAATGGAAAGGAACGAAAGGGGCAAGGGAGGGGGGTGTAATAATGAATAGAGAACTAGGTTACGGGAGACGACTAAGGTATTTAATGCCTCGAAAATTCATTTGACCTTCTGATATTTCCGAATCAATTTTCAAATAGACAGTAAACGAATGCTGTTCGTACTGATTTCGATTTTAGTTGGCAAATTAAAGTAATCAATTTGGTATAATTTGCGATTATTTTGAAAATCAGAAGAGAACAGTCTTTATTTAATAAATTCATGACTTTTAAAATTTTTCTGTTTTTTATAATTAATTTGGTCTATTACGCACGATTGTAACTACAAAAATACAACTTCTCCAATATTAAAACCTAAGTAGTAGTGGCTGTTTTTTATAGAAGAATTTATACAAATGCGTTTATTGGGTGGCAAAGATAAAGGTGGTGATTGATAGAGGGTGAGAGAGGCAACTCTAAGTGTATTAATTTTTCTCTTTCCATTCCTTGTAACGTTTGCATTTTTTATATATATATATTTTGGTTTGGTATGATCCAAACTATACCTTCCATAGCAAACCATACCTTCTTCTCCTTTTTCTTCTTACTATGAATACCTTTTTATTGTAAAACAAATGTATCTGGTTGGGTTATTCTGGTTGATTCTGTTAAAAAAAACAAAACACAAATGTGAAAGGTGTTTTATATCTCCAGTGAATGTGTGTCTGTGTATACGCTCGGCCGGGTATGAGCACGTATTTGTGCGTGTGTTTGCATGTGTGTAAATGGCTTGGATCAGGAGTCAAGAGATATTCTTTCGTTATTGCTATTGTTGTTGTTGTTGTTTTGTAATATTAGACGCAGAAAACTCTCAATTACTTTCCAATCAATTTCATTTTTATTGCTTTTATCTTTAGTATTTTCTGTATCCCCTTTTGTTTTGTTTTATTCATTTGTGAATTTTTACTTCTTGGTTTTTTTTGAACGAGATACGAAATATTTTACAATAAATATTATACAATTTTACGATTTTAATTAAACCCAAAATAAATTGGTGTAGCATAATGTTGGAACAAAATTTAGGACTAAAGAAGAAGGACTCTTTTAATTCCCTTTGCTCCCTTCGTTCGGAAAAGTTCGTTTCCATAATCAAAATTTAATGATCGCATTTTATACTTAAAAGCTAATTTTCATAATGCTCGTAATGTTTGTGACTTTGTTGTTTATTATTGTAAAATTCTCGTGGCGACCACGTAAAGTTTGGTTTGTTTCGTTGTTCATTTAAGCAAAATCGAGTATAAAACGACCACAACCGAAAACGACTGCCGTTCAACCAGATGACACCACACACCGGATGATGCCGCAAACATTAGAAATTTCTGGAAATCATGTCGAATTCAAGAAAGAAAATGTAATTGCTGCGCGTATTATGCAAAATAGTATGACAATTTTTATATTTGTTTTTCAGTTTATATCGGTTGTTGTTTTGTCTTCAGTGGATTGGGGAGAGGAAGCACTTCAGAAATTGTTGTTGCAACGTTATATTAGTTGTTGGGGGCTGTTGTTTTGGTAGGGTTTGGGTTACGTTGATATAGTTTATTAATAAAGAAGTGAGCACTTAGAGACACAAATTATTTGCCTTTTAAGGTTTGGTTTTTAACCTCGTGTGTAATTTAGGGGTTTAAGTGGGTTTAAGTTTGTCTCATATATTCTAGATTTCACATTTGTTGCGATTACTTGCTCTGATCTTTTAATGATAATTATCATTTTAATTATAATTAAATTATGATGATTTTTAAATTGAGGGCATTATATTTACTTAAAGCTGACAAGCTGAAAAGTTTATTTAGAGGACATTATATTTACTTAAAGCCGAGAAGCTAGTATTACACAAAGAAGGCGCTGGCTCGTGGTAAGGTAATTTAAATAGATGTAACTAAATAGAAAAACATCTGCGAAATTTTTTTGACAATTTTTATTTCTACTGTGAGTTTATGTACAATAATAAACTTTGAAATTTAGTAGAAATCCGTACCCGTTTTCTGAAGAGCTTTTCTTGTGTCACTAGACTTTTTTGTTAATTATTGAGACCTATAACTTGATAACTAAAAATAAATATATTAATAACATAATTTATTCGTGGAAGAGGGAATGATCTGATTCTGAAACAATGGTCAGATCACGTAATCGGCATTTGTATTTTATTATATAAAGTATATTTTCTTCAGAAATCTAAAATGTATTGTTTTCTGAAAGCTTTTATTTTCCTTGAATACGTATCCGTTGTCCTATATGAAGAAAAAAAGCCTTCTTACATGTGAAATATCCATTACATATACATGTAATGTTCTCTGTTTTTTCTTTTACAAAGAAAAAGTGATCTAGGACGGATTTTTATTCTTTCCAAAATAAGGTTTATAATATTTTGTTGAGCATATCGTATGACAATATAATTTTCATCCATTCCTCTACTCCTTTTTCTTCATCACTTCACCCTTCCGGGAAAAGCATAATGGCATGAAAAGCGAAGAAGGTTTCCGCTGTCACGCTCGTTAGAAAATCTCAGGTTTCAGCCATTCAAAACTGACATTCCTTTGTTCTCGTACCAATTACTGATCTTATTAAAATAAAGAGTTGTCACGCACGTTTTCACGTTTAAGCAAAACGGTATCTTCTACGAAGTGAAAGAGATGATCACATGATTTCAGAAATAAACCAGGTTGTTACGGCAAAAGAGAAACGAGAAGAATAAGAGTAGTTTTGTTAAGAAACAATTTGGTTGGAAATCATTCGGTTGAAAACGAGTAGAGTGGGAGGTAATATAATGGGGTGGCATAGATTCAGTGATATATAATATCAGGTACAACCATCACAAACTATGCGATTCATAATTATGGAACAAATTTAAAGTATGTGGAAGAAAATGAAGTATGGGTGGTTAGGTAAGGAAAAAGGGAAAAATAAGGGACAAATTAAGAAAAAGGAACAATAATATCTAGACAATATTATCGGCACAATAAAGGATCATAATATCTCTCCAGATTAATATAATCATTCGTCAATATTTGTTTTAGAATTCTAATATCAATAAATGTAATCATTGGGATATTTCGATACTGCAAAAAGCTGGACAGCAGGACAGGAATACTTGTTTTTCAGTAACAGATTCTTGGGTAACAGATATTTATTTTTTTTTCACAGCATTCTTCATAATCTAGAATGTGCTTATACACCGCGGAGTCTTTGAAATGGAAATTCCGGAAGATTTTTTATCGCTTTCCATTCAATCGAATGAGTTACAATGAAAGAACTCGATGAAGCGAATCGAAAAATGGCAATTAGCTTTTTATCCTTTATTTATAAAATTGACTACATATTAACAACATTACGTTGGTGAAGGATTACTGATTATGTTTCATCATTACCATGATCATTAAGATTGCCGTAGCCGATGTGAAGGACGTAGCAATCAATTCTAAATTCTAAATCAATTCTAATCAATCCACCATTAAAACTGACTAAGAAGTCTGCCATCCACTTATTTACGGGTTGAAATATTTACTTAATGAATATATATGCAGTTATAAGAAAAAGAAAAAGCAAAAAAAATTTTGAAAAATGAAACCACCCACCCCCCGGCTCATGCAAATTTATATTTTCCAATAAAATTTTATTGAATGATTTCAATAATAAAACAACAATTTTTTTCATTACGTGAAAAAAAATATAATTTCATTTAGACACGTGCTTTCTTTTGCCCTGTTTTACTCTAGGAGAACGAGATTCTCGTGGAAAAGGCATATCTTTATGATATTTCTCTCAACTTGGTCACACATTTCGAGATCCTTCATTCCGCATGCTGGATAGTTTTACTTCAAAAAATTTCACACTGGAGTGTTGAGAGGACTAACATTCACCATTACCACCGCCGCCGCCATTGTGCCAAAGTTATTATACTTAACGCTTCACCGTACTTGAAAACTCATTCAGGGCACTCGTGCCGAGCAAGCATTGCCGTAAATAATCCACCCATACTAACAAAACAATTGGTCCCAAACGGAAAATATGGTAACAGACAGAAGTAAAAATGAGTTCAAACTGAAAAAGCAGAATGGTATAATGGTCAGATTTAGAAAAAAGTGGCGACGGCACAACCACCAACCACGCGAAATTGCTTGGCATTCAGCACGATTCTAACTTCGGTTTAGACGCATAAAACAATTGATTTCGTTGCAGCGTCTCGAAATTTAGTTTTTTTTCGCCAGAAAAATCATCCGAGCCCATGCACCTTTCCTCATCCGTCCCTCCCTACCTTACTTTATCTTTCGCAGCTTATGCTTCTGGCTTCCGGGTCGTTCTAAACAGAAACAAACATCCCGATAATGCGGACTTTCGCGTTGATAGAAAAGATAATAACACCGAACAATGGAAAGGAAAAGGTGTCTGAAGATTTGTTGTCAGCCGTTGCTACGATTACTGCCAGCAACTGGGAGACTTGTAGTGGATTCAGGTCTCAGGCACGAAGCAGAATTTAACGGTAGTTTGTTGGGCACAGACAAATCGTACCGTGTGACGTAACCCCTATAAAATGAACAAGGGTAAAAAGAACCTTCCTCGCCTTTCGCTTCAGAAATACTGGAAATTAAAGATTTTCGAATCTGATACTTGTTGTATATTTTTTCCTCTCAATTTCTTTTATTACTCCTGCCACCGCTTTTCTCACTTAAAATCAATCTGTGCAGATGCGAGATAACCACTTAAGTGTTTAAATATAATAGCTTACATGTTTAAATAAAAAGTATAAAAGAAAGGAATTTGGCTGCATGAAAGTATTTGGTAAAACTGTACATTACAGGCGGTAAGGTGTGCGATATGGGTAAACGTCTCTAATAGAAGACGCCGTGAAAATTATGAGAACAATTAAATGCTTCGAAATTAAGTAATACTACTAACGTTTAAAAGCTTTTCCTGCTGAGTTCCGGGTTTTATTTTATTTGTATTAATTGCAATTCTTTTTCAAAGAAAAATGTTTTAGGATGTGAATTATACCGATGGTATAATGGTGCTCCTCCTATATTTTCATAAATCTCGGAAAGAATTTATTGGATACAAAAAATAAAAAATTATTCCATTGTTTAACGATACTGCTCCAAAAGTTATCTTGCGCCGACAACGGCGTTGTTTCCATTACCCAACGGCTTTTACTTCTTTTTTTATTTGTTGTTTTATTTTTGTTTTTGCTTTAATTGCTTAATATTTTATTACGCTTCGCTCTTGTAATAATTAAATTAGCCGCTTCACATAGCTCCGGCGTAGCAATTTCCATTTGACGTGAAATTCGAAGCAAATTCAGGGAGAAATAGTAAAAAAGTAGAAATAAAAAGATAGTCTGTAATAATGGTAGATAAATATGAAGTGAGAAAACCATATCTTAGTCCGCTGGTCGTTAAATACTTTCCTGCAGCTGATAACAATATTTTGTTCACGAAAAAAGGGAAGCAGAAAATTATTCTTTAAAAGCCAGACGTTCTGCGGTCGAGCGGTTTCCAGCTGTGGGTAGAAATAATTGACTTTTTTAGGGATCAGGAACGCAAATATACACACACACAAAACGTCTACAACCAAAACCAAAACAAAAATTTTGCCTTCCATAAATAAAATTGCGGGCGAAAAGAATCCAAACTTTTTTGGTTCTCAGATGTCGGTGATGATTGCGTTGGCCGAAATAAAAGAAATCCAAAGCAAACAGTTTACGTTGGCTTTTCTTTCATTCGGCTCACGAATTCAACAATTTTTAAATGGTTTGATAAATAAACTTAGTTTTTTGTCTTTCGGGTTTTGTTTTTCTATTTTTCAGTATACGTTTTTTATTAGTATGAGGTTTAAGTTTTACTCAACATTTTATAATTATAAACTTAAATGGTGTGACCAAAATAGATACAAAGAAGGTACTTTTACATTCTTATCAAAACTTTTCTATTATCTTGCACAAAGTTAATTTTAATATTTTTGTTGGAACAATATTTTGCTACTATTTTTTCTAAATTACATAAATTTTTAATTAGGTTTTTTAGGTAAAGTTTTAAGAATTTATAATGCGCATTAATGAATGGATAAATAAATGGAAGCATAATGTTGTTCTAGAAAAGTCGTAACGTAGCAAAATAATTATCACAAAACTATATCAGAAATTGCACATATTTAGTAACGTTATAAAAGAGACAATTATATGAATTCTTTATTTATTTTAATATAAAATTTGAAAATTTTAATATAGTCAAATGATATTAATGACGGGAACCAGAAAGGGAGTAATAAAAAATAATTATTATAATCAGTTAAATTCTTAAATGAATACTTTTTGTATGGATATATATGAATATAAATGAATAAGCATTTTCATACAATGAAATTTAATTTGAATCAAATGAAGCACATTTTTAAAAGTGATTGTTTTTAATTTCATCCTGTCATGGTTCACGGTAACTATAACTGTTAGGAGCAATGCACTTTTGCACACGCATCGGTTTACTTATTAATAATGAAAATATTCTGCAAATATCTGTAAATAAATATCATGTTACTGCCCTTTGTGGAAAAGTGTAAACAATAAAGCAAATCAAATATTAATCAAATTAAATTGTAATTATTTATGCATTCACTGCGTTTGGGAGCCAAATTATTTTTATACTCGCGTCCCATTTCTACAGAAACCGCTGAGCATTATTCAAAAATTTCTTAATTGACTTCATGACCACCGAAAGCGTGTGAGAATTCGTGAGAAAGTTGGGAGAAAAGATTAAAGAAAAGAAATAAACGATAATAAGCGAATAGAATTTCAAATTATTTCATTTGGCGTGAACTTGTAAATATGATGTGATATAACTATTATAATTTGATTTTATAAATTCCTATCGATATTATACGATATATTTACAACACTAGTAGTTGCGGCGGAATAAATATTTAGTTGCTCACGTAATGGACGTAGGGGAAAATCTCTTAACATCTAAAAGTAACTTAATATGCGCCTTTTTAGTATAATCTCTCTCCCTCCATCCTTCCTTCGTTTCCTCATTTATTTTTCACCATTAAGTGCTATCCTTCACTTTGGTTACTTGACGCAACTTATGACGAAAACGTATACTTCTAACGCTGTGAGATTTGCGTTTTAATGGCCTCCCTTCGTTCAAATGACTACTTGAAAAACTTGTACGCATTAATACCTGAATGAAAATGGCTTTAGTTTTAATACTGTCATAAGCAACTTTTGTATTTTTTTTGTAGTTAACTGACGAACAATTTTTCAATAAAAATTAAAACATAATTTAGGCATTTTGTTCGCAATATGCAGAAGTGAAACGAAGGAATTAATTCATACCGAAAGTAGAATTTTAAATAGGACTTAATTGTTGTGTCTAAATTTATACAAAAGTAATTCCCTTGGTCGTTAACTCTGTAATTAAATAAATTTAAATAAATTTAATTTTAAATAAATTAAATAAACTTAGTTTAGCTCAGAAGGTTTTAACATACGTGGGTTGAATTAAATATTTCCTAAAATTTCTGACGATACTATGAAGTTCTAAATATTGCTGAATTCTTTTTATAACATGTAATAATAAAGCAAAATTTAAACGACTCATAAAATGATTATTTGTCAAAATTTATTATAAATTATTTCACACTAAAGTGTTATAGACGATTATACGGCCGCATTCAGCAGCCAATATTATTAATTAATAATAATTATGCAATAAATTATGCAATATATTATGAAAAAAATTTAATGCATTTAATTAAGCATTGTATTCACAATCAGTTAAGGCAAATATTATTGTATATTATTCATTTATTGAAGTAATGTAATATGCAAAATTCTATCCAAACTATCTTTTGAAGAATTCAGAAATTTAAATTTAATTAAGTTCAGTATTAATTGTTTTTTAAAGATATTTCCACAAATATTTATATTTATATAGTAAACATTTTGTGTTGTACTGTAGTAACAACAAAGAGCACAACAAAGAGCATAAGTAAGCATAAACAATTAAGTACCAACAGCGCAAATATTATTATTCAGTGAATAAATGAATGAAAAAATTGAAGCAAAAGATGAAAAGAAATTCCCTAAATTATGTTCATGCTGTGCATTTTCCAATAATTTTGAATTATTAGCGGTTTTTAATGGTTTTGCTGATGTTAAAGATGAACAAATTTGTTCTTGTTCTCGATTGCTTTAGGAAGGCGTTACCACAGAAATAAATTTTTGCTGATTGTTTCTCCCGGTCTCAGATTGGAACCCTACCTGTACACCAAACATAATTTTCATATTAGATCTGTACGCACACTCGTTGTCGATATTTGCGACCCTTTATGTAATACTGATTGCCATTTACGACTATGGAATACCAGTCTATATTTGAGTATATATGTCTGTTTTTCTCTATAAAATTCAGACTGCCAGTGTCCTTCCAAATTTTTCTGTTTATTTGCTTGTTCTTCCTTTTCGTTCGTTAACCTTATAAATGCAATAAGTAGTATTCTTAATAAATTACACCGGATGTCACAGAATTTTCCTAATAATGTGCCCCATAAAGCTCGATGGCTCGACATAATGCTGGTTAGGGGTTTCACTTGCGATCATATTTAAGCAGAACAGGTCCAAGCATTTGATTACACGATAACTCCCATCTTTTATACTTATCTACTGGCAAGATCAAACATTCAGTTATGAATTTATTTTGGGACTTTATACTACAAATTTTTCAATTGATATTTTCATTTAAAAAAAATGGAACGGACTATGTGAAATAAATTATGGAAAAGTTTTGAGATTCAGAGGCGTTGTTAATGCGACAAACTTCATTTTCAATGATCTATGGGGTATTTATATGGAAACGATGGCTGCAGAATAAGTCTAAAAGCCAAAAAACATTTCCCTCAAAAGGTAGAAATATAATGACGATGATTGCTACCCAGAAAATTTTTAGAAATTTATACAGAAAAAGTTCCCGAAAATGTTCTTCACGATTTCATGCCCAGCGTGCTGCACATATAAGAACACGTCATGCAAATATAATACAATTTTGAACGTGCCAAATGTTTCCTCTTAATCCCTTGTGGTAATATAATTCTTGTTTTAGAATGCAGTAATGCCATTGTTGGTCCTCCTTTATAATCAGCTTTCTTGTTGTGAACGCATGTGGAATTTTTATTTGTGATCTTATACCTTATTATTATATTGATAATACTTTATGAATATTAATTTGAAATGCGGACATTCCTAGCTTTTATGGAAATTGACGTAAATTGTAAAGTTCATCATACTCTAAATGGGAATATCAGTATTTCTTGGCGTAACCAAATTGATATATTTTAAGCAAAGTCCATCAAATAGCGTGACGGAATGAAATAATTCTTAATCATTACTTAAGAAGTCTAACAAAAGGCGATTAATTATGTCTTAGTGATACAATACATGGGCCAATAGAATAAAAATATATAAAGGTGAAGGTCACTAAAGTTAATTCGAAAAGGCATTCTGAAAAAATGCAAGCTTGTCACAAAAAAAATTTTAATATAATAGACACTTTGGTAAAATCTACAAAAAATTCACGTCGTTTCTAATTTTTGGTAAAATTGAGTCATTACGACTTCACGGTGAGGGTGATGACAAACATTTGAAATTTCATCCAAGCTAAATGTTCCTTTGTATTGCAAATGTGTCTCATTTTAAACGGAGGTACAGAATTGTATTTGGATTGATCGCCTGTTTCTCTGCAATTATTTTTCTGCAGTTATCATATTTTTCGGTGTATATATAATTTTCTAACAATTGTGAACTGTAGTCCTTTTAAGTTTTTGTAGATATGACTGATTATCTTGATAAGCTGCAATCTCTATTATCTCTATTGTGATATCGTCTAAAAATTCCTTGTAAAGAAGTTCCAAAATAGCCTGCGTTTATCGTCATGTTTATCATTCGATTTAAGTGACTAATGGACTGTTGTTCTGGATTTCGTAAGTCAGCGCACAAATTGCGATTATAGCGAAAATTTGCAGACCCTTTCGCTAATTTCAATTATTGGTTTCCAATTTA
This sequence comes from Physocephala rufipes, assembly GCA_963966595.1. NCBI lineage: Eukaryota > Metazoa > Arthropoda > Insecta > Diptera > Conopidae > Physocephala > Physocephala rufipes. The sequence goes on from OZ016503.1 coordinate 27,511,291, forward strand.
GAATTTAACACAGTATGAGAAATAACAATGAAACGAGTAAATTTTAGTTAATTTAGGAGTTAACTAAACTTCATCATCAATCATATCGATTTATGTAATGAACTTAAAGCTAACAAAAGCGTAAGGTTATGTAATTACGATAGATAACATAAGCAGTGTCGCGCGACCGGAAATTGATTCGGATGGGCTAGTTTCTGATCCATATGCAATTCGACACAAAGTAAATCAGCGCGAAATAGGTCATCAGGTCATCAAGGTCAATGTATTGATATTTGACACAGAATGTTGTTGTTGTTTTTATGTGTTCATTGTGTGTTTAAACAAATTGATTTACATAATTCATTGTTACTTCAGAAGCAACACTGAAAATGTGCCCGTAATATTTATTGCATTCTCTAATTTTAACATGATTAAAAACAAGTAAAAATGGTAAAGAGAAATAATTCGTGAGTAGCCGTAATATAAAAAAATCAACTAATTAACAATAAATAATCGAAATAATTTAACATTGAATTTATTATATAATAAATAACTAAATAATTTACTTTATTTTAATAACTAAATAAATAATTAAAGAAAATTAACATTCACTGTATTTAAGAATTTAAATGCTATTTTGCCAATAAAGGAGAATATTAAAGAAACCAACAACATTGTAAAGAGAACAACGAAAACAAATTATGTTTGGAATTTCGATATATCGATATCTAAGATGAAAGGATCTCCCCACCCATAGCCAGGAAGACACTACATTTAATTTTTTCTTGCAGCTCCGGTGTTTTTGAAATTCTATTAAAGTAAGACCTTATTGTCTTCTTTTAATGACAGCTTGTGACTCTGCGGACACAATAAGCTGACTTATACCAATCGAACTCTAGTACACTATTGGAAACTAAAGCTCCATAAGTATTTCAGAACACACACACATACACACACGTACACACAGCTTGCATATACACACATACAAACCTACACATGCACGCACACACATATATGTACACACAAGCACACATGCACACACATGCACAAACATAAAATACACATATACACAATGTGGAGAATGAGAAAAACCGTTCTACTTCTTTTTATCAAAACGTTTTAAATTTGAGAAAACAATTTAGAGAAAAACACATTTAGAGAAAATTTTCAAGAAAACAATTTTCAAAACACGAACATACTTGAATTTTGTTCAGTCAGAATAATTCGTCCGCACAAGCAGAGTATATTTAAGCACACACGCATACATGCATGAGGACAAAATATTCGTTTGGAAACTTTTCTTTGCTGATTTCTGGCTTCTTTAGCGTCAACGAGAATTTAAAGCAAGCACGGAAGAATAAGATGAAAACGGGGAAATTACGAAGAAGAAAGAGCGACTTCTCGTCTGTCGAGATTATGCTTTTCCTTTTATTTTCTAGTTGAAAATGTACCAGCATATATTGTGTTGTACATATATGTGTGTGTATGGGTGAGTGTGTATGTGCATATTCCTGAGTTAATACGGAAGTGAAAATATAAGACTGTGCTGTTTGCCGGCCTTCCCGACTGAAATTACATAATTCTCTTCTTTGAGACGAGAAGTAACAAGAGTTCCTCCGAGGCTCTTCAGGCTTTTTTAGGCATCAAAGTTGATTAAGAAAGTAGTGGCTCTTTCATGCTCATAATTTAAAATAAATGAGTGTTATTAAAATTTATTTAATAAACATTCAAATATAAATATTAATAATTATGTCTAAACAGGTTTTAAGTGTTTTTCCTTACCAGCTAAAAGCGAGTGTTTTAAAAGGGTTTCTTTGTAAAAATATTACCGAATGAAATGAATTTTCTGCATCAACATCATGCTGTTTTATAGCGAAACCGCACCAAACTGACTATTCAATTTAATAAATCTATTTTTAATAAAATTTATGATAACTTATCGCGAATATCAATAATTTATTCAGTGAATATCATTAATCCCAAACGAGGATAAAAATTTATCAGTAGCGTAATTGAATTGATTACAACATTTTAATATACGATTCCAATTTTCACAAATTGTTTTTTCTCAATGAGTGGCTGAGGGAATTATCAGGAAAAACTCATTATTCCGTCCGCCAATCGAAAGGACATAATAGTGAAAGAAACAATATTTGAGACAATTAAATTTTATTTGTATTTCAGAGAGCCATGCGAGTAAGGAGTATCGGAATAACGAAGCGCCATTCAATAAACTTTCAATAATGAAATTGCGATTTTAATGGGGCGTGCCTCTGTTATAAATTCATCACAATGCCTGTAAAGGATATTGCGTGAATGACCGTTAATGTTAAACGAAGCTCCTGAAGATCAATGCTTAAGTTGCACCATAGTCCATTTTAATTAAGAGGTACTAATTAAAATTTCTTTAATCTTCTTAAAAAAAGTTGCATGAACTCTTTATTTTTTCCTTTTTTCCTATAATGTAATATTATGTAAGTCCTTTTTCGCGTGTAAAAAATTAACATGTAATAATGTTAAGGGTTAAAAATTAACATGTAGTGTTTGAGGGACTTATGCTGAATATCTGTTATGAAATCCGTGTGGACATGAAAGTTTAGCTCAAAAATAGTCATACATAAAATTTTATATAAAAAGTCATACATAACAGACTTAAGGTACAAGTAGTCAACCCGTAACGTAGCGGGACGTGCTGTAGAACTCAACCTATCTTATGGAGAACAGTGTATACGGTTATAGAAATCGTGACGGAGCGTGACGGAGCGTAGAGACCTATTGAAATTTGTTTCTCCTCCGTCGAGTTACGAAAGCATTTCATACACCTAGCCATGCTCTTTATGATTCCTATGCGTAATATATGGGGTAGAGCGAGACAGCATTTTAGTTTTCTCGTCCGTATTTTACAACAAATAAATGACAGCAAAATATTTGCCCAAACTCAGTTTTTATTTTGACGTGTTCACTAATCACTACCACGTATTCTACAGCACGTCCCGCCACGCAACGGGTTGACTACTTGTACCTTTATAATGCATTACGAAAATGGAACTAAATTTTTACTTTTATTTAGTTTTTAATTTTTTTTATTTGTACTTTTTTACGTTTTATGTTTTTGCGTTTTTTACTTTTTGTGCTTTTCGATTTTTTACGCACTATTTCATCGATTTAATGAAAAAAATGATGAAGCATGCTAAAGTAATGAAAACGAAAACGAACAGAAAGGAAACGAGAATTCTCTTTACGTATTTACATGATTTCCAAGAATCGATTAGAACTCAATTCGTAATGTAAAACAGAAAACTTAGCAAAAAGGTTGTCAATATCTGACGAAAATAAAAAGCTTTTGTTGTAATTTTTGCAAGCGCGTACTATCTAAAATTATTTTAATTTTTTAGGGGTTTAATAAAAATGAGATTTGTATATTATTTATTATAAATTTGTAATACATTATATGCTCGGATAATATGAAAGGTATCCGCAATTTTCGGATTGTGGCAGGTATTCGAATTCATTGCTCGTGTTGTGCGATTTCAATGCGGGTTTGTGTTCGTGATCTTTGAGAAGAAAAACGCGGATATTTTTTGTCTGATCCAATACATATTATTTTGCACATTGTCTCATGGCCATCGGCAGACAACAAAAGCGTATGGAAAACGAAACGAAAGTGGACGAAGGAGCTACATTATCTGAACCTGGAATTATTTTCGCTTTCGTTTCGTTTTCGTAACATATTATACAGCTGTAAATTTCAATAAAAGGAGGCTGTGAAGAATATTCTAACAATAAATTAAGGACAACATCTTATTTGAAACTAATAATATTATTATCCTTCACATATTTTCGAAGAGTCATTCAGCTCATCATTCCGAATTCAACTGAATTTAGTTTTCAGAAAACCATAAAACCATGCTAAATTTAAAATATACTATATTTTTATAATTATTTGCATACAATTTGCATAAAAGTGTATTGTCCTTTTCTTCTAAGCCATTGTTCTTTTGACAAATTTATTTATATCCCTTTCTGTCGGAAAATGAATTCCTTTGGCGACATCTTCAACACCCACACAACATCATCACGAATGTAGAAAGTTAAGAATGTGTATGTAGGTGGGCGATAAAGTAATTGCTTATTGCTTCCATTGGGAAACTTTGCTTATTGCTTCCATTGCTTTGGGAACCCTTTATAAACGTTTCTTGTCAAGAGAATCATCGTCTATTAAGGTTATGAAAAGCTTTGAAATCTAGGATATCAGTTTTGCAATCTTTTGGTTATGAGAAATCAAAATTGTAAATTAAAAAATTGTTGATATAATTATAGATTGTGTTTGCTGGAATGTACGCCATAAAAGAATTGACAATATATTTGAATTTTTAGAGCTTAATATTTATCTAATACAGTTTATATCTACTGGTATTCTCTCAGGATTGAGTTGTTCCCCAGTTTCATACACTCATTTTATTTCATCTTGTATTCATTTGTTCTTTATAAAAAATTGTAGAAGTCATTTATATTAATAAAATTCTAGTTGACATCGGTCTCTTTTGGGCATAACCAAATACTCGATAATGTTTCCTTCATCACGCAATTGAAAGCAAATATTATCGAATATATGTGATATCTTAAAGTTTAAAATCCCGAAGGAAAAACCCCCACTATTTATTAATATCTAAATAAAAACTGATTGAATTTCAAATTTCCGAGACTTTGGAAAAACTAGTGAGAAACCAATCAATTTCTTGGCGAATGAAGGCTACAAGAAGCGTTTAAACTTTAAAAGAGATCTGGAAAACATAAGCCTCGACTGTAAAAACTGTCCTGATGCAACAACACTATCACTGCTGTAGCAGTGATAACTTATCGCCATCAAGCCGCATTTTAATAAACCTTTAATAAACCTCTTCTTCTTCTTCAGTAAAACTTTCTGTTTTGAGTATAATAAATTAGTGCATTTAATAATATGTGTGTTATATATTTCCCAATCCATTGAATCGCATTATTTTGGGTGCTATTACTAATATTTTCACCCACTGTACGTCATCGTATCCGCCGTCGCTTCACAAAGTATATCGATGAATGTAGTAATTGAGCGACAGTCATAAATTTGCCCATACAAATATCGAATCTTTAGTTTTCGAAATCGTCAACTTGAATAAATTGTTGAATCCTAAGAAAATTATACCCGAAATTATTATATTAGAAAATTATTATATTAGAAAATGCCTGAACGATTTCATGAAAGTTTGTCTGGTAAAAGTTCATTAAGAGTTAGGCTATTCTCGGCACAGGTAGAGAAAAACAAAATATCGGATGTGTGTAAGCAGATTGCGCTGCATCACCTGGTAAGAGACCTGAAAATTTATCTGGGAAGTTTATTGCGTTTTATTGCAACCAAGGTTCATTGCAGTGATAGTGCAGCGCCCTCAAAATCTTTGGTGTTGGATTCGCTTCAAAGATACATATTTATCTTCTGTGCATCTCTAAAGTTAACGTCCCTGAGGATAGTCATGGAAAGCACTTGACGACATTTACATATTCGGGTGTTAGCGACAGTGAATTCGAAATGTAGATATCTTCAGGCAGGGTATCACGGATTAGCGATAGAAAGTTATTATTATACGATAACTTATTTGTGATTCATAAAAGTCGAAAAAGAAAAGACAAGGTTAAGGATCAAGGTTAATCCAATCATCCTTGAGAAGTGGGAAGAAGAACTCGAAGGCGAAAACAATGGATGAGCATTACTATTCGTTCAGTGTTAATTGCATCGCTGAATTAAACATGTCTATACTATTTGTTTTTATTGAAATTGTTGGTGAAACATCAGTGGTGCTACCACGGTACCACGACCACAAATATAATGTTAATGTTAATGTTAATGTTAATGAGTCCTCCGCTCCCTCCTCTATCTCCCTCTCACTCACCGGCGAGGACCTGTATTACTGCTTGGTTTGGCGGTTATAAGCATTTTAATGAAGAGATAAAAGAAGAAATCATCTTCTTTTTGTGTAAACTGTAATTTGTATTAATCCAAATTAATTCAAAATTTGAAAAATTTGAAGATTCGGGCAGAAGCTTCAGGATCATTGTAATACAATTCGAAAAGTTATTTTTTGAATATAATATACTAATAAGTTAATTTTGATTAATTAATTATTTATAATTAATTTTGAATAAAAAAATAATAATTAATTTTTCAGTAAAAATTTCTAAATTTGTTTAAATTAATGAACCCTGGAGTACACAAATTTCTCACGAACTTTTCTCTTGACGAAATTTGGAGCAAATGTTACGACTACTTTAAATTATGAGCTTACTAAGAAGGTGAAAAAAACGATTGAGAAGAATTAATCTTTAGTAAGAAGAAGACGAATAATAAGAAAAGAAAACCAACAAAAGCATATATTAAAAAATCATTTGAAACAGGAAAAATCAGAGAATAATGAAATGATTCATCGGTGTTGTTTGCGTTTGTTATTTGAATGAGAATTGATAATCCTCTTTCCATCGTGTACACCAATATTTTGATTAATTATTGAATCAAATAATCTATCCCTATCTACCTCTTTTGTTGTTCGTCCGCTCGTCCGGTCCTGCATCCGAATAACCTTTAGTTAACCACTTCTCACTGTATTAAAGCAAGTTGGAGCGCAGCAATTTATGAGGGGACATTTTTCGGTGACTGCTTCCACAACCGGAATGAGAATCTTTCTTTAGGAAAAGATAATGAACTATAATTGTTATTAAGAATATATTCCTCAAAACACTCAAGTTTTGCCCTGTATATTCCACTACTCTGTTGTTACTTCTTCAAAATAATCGTTTAGAGAATAAACTTTTAGCAGACTCGGAGTGGGGGCAGTTTGTGATTTTCCTCTGCAAATTTGTGAATCACAAAATTTATGTTTATCCAATCAAATTTAAAACAACTTCATATGAAAGCTAAGAAAATCTCAGCCCATTCCAACATGATACTAAAACGGATGTATAGAATTCTACACCTGCTAAATATTTCTCTTTACGATTAGTGTGACCTGTATTTTCTTTTTGGTAACAGTAAAAAGGTTAATAAATCATGCTTCCACCCGTACGAATAAATCATGTTTCCGAATCCACTAAAGAACCGAGAAAATTACGTGCGTACGTTAGTTATAATTCTAACAGTGATCAACAGTAACAGCAGTAAGCCAACAGTAACAGCTAATTCATTTAAGATTAAAGTGTGTAGGAGACGTGTTTGAAATCCTTTGAGGAAAGGGAAATCAGTTGCATGGTAGTAATTTTCGGAGTAAAGAGAAATACAGAAAAAACAGAAAAAAAACGGAGAAAGGCGGGATTTGCTTACACACTCCAGATGAGAAGAAACATACTGATAAATCAGTAAAATTTAAATCCATGAATAAAATTAAATTAGCTTTAAGCGCATTTAGCTTGATGCTACTTCAAAAATTATAATTATATATAAATATCAAATAATTCAAATATGTTTAAGCCGGAAAGAGATGCCAGAATTGATGTCAGATTGATATCAGAATTGAAATTATAAGCACAATGCAATGAGGAAGCGATTGATCGGTTTTTTAGTTATTTTGATGTTGATAAAAAATATGAATTTTTTTTTAGCACGAGCTTGATTTAAATTTTTATAATTATTTCTGCGAAGCAAATTATTGACGAATTAATGTTATAAGTTTAAATCCAAAAAAATTATTTATAAGTAAATAGTTTTCGTAAGTACAAAAATAGTTTGGTTAAATCAAATAAGTGTTTATCCTTAGTTGGATGAAAGGCTTGATTATTTTTAAATGTAGTGTAATTCTGTTGAGGCGGAGGTAAATAATATTATATAGAATTATTTTCTGGTTCTTCGTTTCCTTCTTAAGCAATCGAAACTCAACTGTTAGCAAATCACACAAAATTCATCCTGTGTGACATACTCTGAGGTATTTATAATTATTTTAGGTAAGCTTAAAATTTTAAATGAGAAAATTGTTTTGCCTTTCGATTATTCAAGTAATTTATCCGAATTATTATTTTTTTATCTGCCGAAGTCTTGAAAAATAATTCCGTTTTGATTCAAATTGAATTCAACATTAATTGGTGTTGTTCTCGATATTGCACCCTCCTTCAAATTCCAGGGGCGTAGTTATCTCATATTAATTGTAGACTATCCTAAGTTACTAAGATTTTCCCTCGCTAAATACAAGAGGAGAGTAGTTTAAGATCCTTGACATATTTATGCATACAAATTTGATGCTTAATTATTCAACGCCGCATCAATTATCATCATCATCATCTTCGTCATTGCAAAATATAATTACTTGGAATTTTCTATTTCAAGGAAATCTTTGACTGAATAAGCGCATTACACAAAGTTCTTATGTTTGTGGTAAGGTTTCTATATTTGATATTTGTAACAGAAACAATAACTATTAGGGAACTGAAACTACAAAGCCTTTGAAAATAATCTGGCATGATTTTTTCTTGGTATTAAAATTTTTTGTCTTGAAAAGCGCGGGATTTACTATTTTTCTCTTTCAGCGTTATCAAAACGTTATCTAATTAGATTAGCTAAGGGAAGTATAATACCTTATAGTTCCCCAGAGTCAGTCATCTCTTCATTTCTATAGTGCTTGCTTATATTCGTAGCACTGAGCGAACGAGAAAAATAACATTATTTATACATTAAAAATACTGCATCGTTGAAGAGATTTTTTGCTCCAAAAAATAGAAAGTATTTCTTAAATAAAATTAAAAATTAAAATGTTAAAAAGTACTTGAATAAAAAATTAAATATAGCATTCGTAAGACCATATAAAAATGCGCAAAACAGTAACACAAATAAATAAAAAAGAATTTATACCAAAGCCAACCCTCCAGCAAAAAATTTTTCGCAGCTGACGCAACCTTTGTGGGAACCAACATTGAGAATTACTACTGGTTGGTTTCTTTGGAGACGTGGGCAACACCTCACATCATCATAACCATCACCATACTCGCCATATTAAAAATACTATGGATGATAAAGTTTAGTTAAAGCGTGACTATTCTAAGAATTTTAATGGCGAACTTTTAAACCATGCATTAAAGAGGTATTAAAAGCCAATAATCTGATCTCATAGGTCATAATCATAACCATAAATACGCCATTATTTTCTTTGTGTATCCAATTAATTAATTAAATTAATTTTCTATACAATTTAAGGGTTTAATAGTTTTCTTTTTATGGGAATTTTATAGAAATTAGCTAATATTTTTTATATTCATTTGTGTTCATTCTAGTATTAATAATCTGCAGTTATAGTTATTAGAAATACTTGTAAAAAATTTCTCATTATCTTCAACCATGTTTTAACATCCTTCCGTTCTTCTCTCGCAATACTTCGGATACTTTGTTAGAAGTGAAAAAGAAACCATTTTATTGAGTCTTTTGGTAATAATTCCGAGTTTTATCTGCAAAAGCATTTTGATGATATTCCAGAAAATATTTCGACTGTATTGCATTTTAAGGAGAAGTTTCAAACGACCAACAGAAGAGACGAAGACAAGGCTGTTTAAAAGCAATTGACGACCATATTTCGCCCTATTCTCATTTCCTTGTTTGTTTTGTGTGAAAAGGACAACTCACAAAATACCAAAACTCTGCTTTTTTTAGTCGAAAATGACCGAAATGGTTACATAAAATGGCGTTTTGAGTGTACAAAACAATTGTAAGTTTATAGATATAGACAAAATGAGAGTGGCGGATATCCTGTGGCTCTAAATAAAACCAGACAGACAATCTGCAAAAGGAAAGCTGGCAATACGATTACATATTATGTACTAAAAAATATATATTTTTTCAGGAAGCAAATGCAAAAGTAGCACAAAGAAGAATCTGGTACGGAAAAATGAACAAAAGAACGAAAACTCGACTGTAGTCAGAAAATCTGAAAGGTTGGAGGTGGATTGTTGCAACTGAAGCAATGCAATTTAGTGAAGCTCGTTCAGTTCGTTTTGTTTCCATCTTGCTTCCGTTTATTATGCTTCGATTGACGTGAAATTTTCATTATTTTTCTTGTAGCGCACTTCTTGAATAAATCACTTCCTTCGAATTCCTTCAAACAAGTTATAAATGAATGTTCATGATCACCATTAAATGATTTGAATGAGAAAAAATAGTGAATATTAAATGAAATATCTGATTGAAAAGAAGTTGAAATGTCTCGCGGAATAAATACGAATCTGTTAATGGAGGAAGGTTTTGAGTTACAAATTTATTATTTTTTTAATATTAAACTTTCGCCTGAGAACAGTCAGTGAGGTAAGCAATCAGTGAGATAAGCAGGGCAGCATCGATGGGGAACAGTTTGTATTATTTTTGGAACTTTCTTCAACGTTTCACTGTTTCATTGGATAACGCGGTGGATCCTTGAAATTCCTGCTTCTTAGATTGAATATTATGAGTTTCATTTAAAGAAGACAAATTGCAAACTTTATGATAAATATCAAAAACATTTCCATAAACCTTTCGAAATTTTCTTATTATTGACATAATCATTGTAAGCATCATCGTTATAATTATAAAATATACACTTAATCTTAACTTTTCTTATCGATTTAATACTTTTATACATTCCCTCAAGTTCTATTAAGTTCTCTTTTAAAAATACTTGCTGGAAGTGTCAAAAGCAAACGTCGTCATATCCATTTAAGTATCCTTTAACTCATACTGAGAAGCCCACTTCAAAACTTTTGATAAGGGTTATCGATTTATTTTAAAAATTACTAGGTTTGGTTGGCTGATTGATAACAGAAAATACAGTGCGGCTTGTTATTGAAAGAGTGCATGAATGTGCACAAGTGATGAAGAAGTATAAAGTTTGAACAAGCAAACTATGGCGGGAGCAGTTTTAAGTGCTCGCATTAAATAGAGGAATTATTTCTTGAAGTTCACGCTATGTCACACTACTCGAATGCATCTATATTTCAAACTCCCTACAGGTTTGTTCTATAATTTTAGAAAAAAGAGTTTGTCGATTTGTTGAATTAATTTTCTAATTCATCTATTAGTTCCAAACCATCTTAATTGCTTTAAATTCAGAAGTTATTAAGAATAATTTTGCTTACTTTAATATTTTCTTTTTAATTTAATTCTTCTGTTTTTCTTAACCTTCTACGCCCGTGAAAGTCATTCTGACCAGTTTGCTAGAAAAAAACAGAGACATTCTTTTTATAAACATAATGAAAATGGGTCAATGAGAGCAAGCTTCGCTTGCGTTATCTAACTCAACGGACCAAGTAATAACATTTTCTTTATTGCGCAGTCGCTATTTCTGCTTCTAAGGTTTTGATGCATAAAATGTCTCGATAGGCGTTAACGACTAAAGGCTCACATCGCAGGATGTCCACGCAATATTGTTGGAACAAAAAATGAAAGAGAGAAAGGATAAGTAAAACTAAGAAAAACTTTTACATTTTCAGACGCTGATTTATTGAGCCGAGAGGTGGAAATAATAATCGAAGTTTTTTCATTTTAAGGACGGAAGCTTGCCAATTTAAGCGGTGATAATAAGGAAGCGAAAGTAAAATTGTCTCACAGAAGAGAAAAATATGTAGATGGTGCACTAAAACAGTTGCACGCAGAGCAAACGAAAGTAAATGCAATAAGCAGCAATCATGGAAAATATTCAACTTAAGCGTCGGTCGAGGATGTGTACAATTTTTTCCCTCAGTATTCTCATGGTGTAAATAGTATCTTGAATTGTTAAAGCTGTTGTATAACTAACAATAAATAAAGTTGAATTCCTCTTTATCATCATCTAATATTTGTGAATATATCTAACGCCAGTGACCAAAATCAATTGGCAATAAAATGCTTGAAAGAAGGAATGAAAAAAAAAAAGAAAGAAGGAACGAAATTATTTGTCGTATTGCTTTTTGTTGTGCGTTCCTGCATTTTAATGTTTGTGTATGTTCTATATACCTTACGATGATATCGTTATTTGGCAATAAAGGGAAGCTGTCCATAAAATCAAAATATAGTTGTCGAAAATAATTGGAATCAAGAAATATAGCGCTTTAAAAAGTTTATTTGGCAATGAATAACGGACGTTCAGATTTATTTTATCCATTTTGCGATAACGTTTAATAGCATTATAGTATTTTCATTCTAGAGTGTGTGTATAATAGTAATTTTGTCGTCAGACATTTATTATGTGTCCGAACGAATGCGATATTTTGGATTTAATGCGGCACGCATATATTGTATTCTGTAATATATACTCTCTTTTTGTACTGAAAATATACTAATTCTATAAATGAAATCATAATAGCTCCAAAATGGAGCTATTTCGCAATATCTCGAGGTAATAAATCATAAGCTTGACATCAGGTTTCATCGAAATTAAAGAAAAAATTCCAAAATTTCAAAATTGAAAAAGGTTTGGAATACATTTTGGAATACAATAAATTAATCCTGAAAATAATTACTCTAATAATTACTTTTTCTTTTCAGGCATTCTTTATATATTCGCTTTTAATAAATATATATCAAAAGACAAAGATAAAGATAAAAAATATTGAATAAAAAAATATAAGTCCAGCTTATAGCGTTATAGTCTTGGGCTATGCAATTAAGTTCTATATTCCTACCAAACTGATGTCAAACAGTCTTGAGGATGTCTTAATGATCGCCACTCAGGAGCCTTAAAACAAAATAAAAAATTATCATAATTTATAAAGTTGATTAAAAGTATTAAAAACTGCGCTCAATAATTTAGTTGGAAATATCAAGCAGTTTGTAATAAATAGTTTTTGTTTCGTCTTTCCTAAGCTCGTGTTTTTAAATTCGTATGCTCGCGAATTATAAAAATTATACTCAGTCCTGAGAAATTACTGCGCACTAATGTCTATTATTGATTAAAATAAAATCTGTCTACTCACCGAAAATTGGTAGCAATTCCAAACATTTAAAACTTTTTCGTGATTCAAATTATTTGTCAGGCGTATTCTTGCATTAACTGTTTGTCAAAATTTCATTAAGCATTTGCTCCATTTTTTTAAATCTAAGAAGGAAAAGGAAATTACGTTTTTCTGCGTGCCTTTGTCATGTTACAAGCGCAGTATTTACTGATTTTATTTGACAATCATGCTTCGTACATAATATTTATTTATACTGTACTATACCTTTTTTACAATTATTATTGTGTAGATTGACACTGAAATTTTCTCTGATATGATGTGAACCACCTGTTCATGAGTCTGGAGACCTTGTGTCTGAATTTGTCTCGATGATAGGTAAACTCGAAAAAGCTCGATGAAAATTCATTGGACATGCAATTCTTCAATATTTTTCAATTGGTGGTGAGGGGAGGGTGATTGAAGGGCAGGACTTCGGAAGATCATTTCTCTTTTAATTGTGTAATTATTCTTCTATAACTTTTGAATGCACATCCTATAAATATCCGTTTCTTTTCTCTAAATTAAATAAAGTTCTTTCGAAAATTCATAGAAAATTCTTTGTTAAGGTACAATTTGTGTTTAAGAAAAAAAAATGCAATCAAACTCAAGTAATCAAAACCGCTTGGGATAAGGTTGTATATGTCTTTATAACACTTTATAACAAGGTTTGTAACGCTTCGGGTCTTCATCGATTTTGAATGTGTGACAGTACGGACAAATTTTCTTCTCTTATTCCATTCTTTTCCTTTTTTTATTCATTATCAGTTTGTAACGTAGTGAAATGTTCAATATGCATTATTTTGACTGTAACGAATGGCTGAATAAGGAATGCAGGCGACAGAATTGGTCGTTCGATTGAATTAAAAATAGTAAGGGAAATATAACGAAGAAGCATAGAGTCAATACGAATTGAATTGAATTCAATTCGTCGGGGCATACGTGCAGTAGCAAAGAAATATAGACGGGAATGCAATAAAATTTCTCAGAATGTTGATCACATTGAATCTACGGATATCCGAAAAAGTTCAATTCGATTTTCTGAATGGGTGAAAAAACGATAAACTTTTTTGTCGCAGCAGTAATTGCTGGCTCGTTCTGCATCGCAAATAACAGTTTCGAACCATTCTGGGGCAATAAAAAATATTATCTGTGAATATAAGGAAAAACGTTGTTATGAAATAAATTTCTATTTAAATATACTGAACGATTTAATAGAGAATTTTATATTGAAAATACTTAGTACTCTATTTGGTTTAATTTTTAGGAAGGAAGTAATTTTTCCTAATTTTTTCTTCAAAAGAAAATGAGAGCAAGAATAACGAACAAACATTTAAATTAAAGCCGTTCTAGAGCATATGTATGGAATTAATATCTGAACGGCTCTGTAGATAGATGTAGATTGGTGGATGACTAATTTGTGTATAGGATATTCAACTTTTAAAACATTAGGAACATTAATCTCAGCATCGCCTTGAAGTCTGCACGCCCATTAATTTGTGATAGATTCTTCCCGTAAGTTTCGATTACATCAAAAGAAACTAGACTTAGCCCCACTGTCTCCTGAGTAAACTATTTCACAAAAGTTGACGAAATGAAGGTTAGACACTGAACAATATATGTTTGGAGGGCACTAAGCCTTTATGGGATTAAATTTAGATCATTTCGTACGAAAACCGTTTTTCTAGCGAATCTAGCATGGATGCACAATTTTTGATATGCGGACTGTTTCTTGAATGTTGTAATGAATGCTAAATAAAATAAAATTTAAAGTATTCGAGACATTATAAATCATGCATCCTCGTCCATTAAATCAATGCAAACACAATTTCACACCTAATAATATTTGTGTGTACACTTATGCGAGTGTAGTTTTTCCAATAATTTCTTCTCTACAACCCCACACTCCTCCCACCCGTATTAGAGTAGACATCTACTACTGCGATAATCAACATATAAAGTCGTCTGGTTTTATTGAATACCGTAAATATAAAAGCTCTGCATGAATCCTTTGTGAAAAACATACTATAAAGCATCTATTGTTGCAACCACAAACCACTGAACGATTATTAGATACGTTTGTGGGAGAACCAAAGCATTTTAACTATTAATTTCATATGGTGGAAATGTGGAGAAGCTTTTATAACTCCGACAGATAAATGATCAAGAGGGGAATTGTTTTTGGGAAAGGTAAGGGGTTACAGAGAAAAGACACAGGAAACAAATCGATAAAAATAGTGACACATTAAACAAGAAAAATATGACGTTTGAGGCATAAAATGTGACTACTGTGTGGCTCAAAACTAACTGTAATATTAATGGACCTGTATGCATGAATAAATACATTTGTAGGAAATGAATTCAATGGTTCTTTTCGCTTTTGGTTTATGATGGCTTGTCTTTCGTGATGGAAGGGCTTAAGCTCATACAATCGTAACTTGAAAATTTATGACACACAACAAATATTATCTAGTAATCTAGTAATGAACACAATTTCATAGATTGGATTATGTAATGATTAATAGAAATTCTGACTGAGAGTAAAGGGCCTTTCAGTTTCATAAATGGTAGCTTTTAAATAATTAATATTTAAATAACAATTAATCCTTCAAGAAAATTAATTTCGATTTTATATACTTCGTTTTCTCTACTGAATTTTTTGCATAGTTTAACTTTGACAGTGATGTTAATTTTGTTACCTTTCAATATTAGTTCATTCTCGAATTGTGTCCCTCACTTAGTTCAAAACACAAATACGTTTTTTATACAATGAGGTAAATTGATCACTTTTGCAAAACACATTCCCCTCATACTTCATTGACCTTAGTGGATTCAGTAGTCATAAAATCACACCTGTGGGGAGGTATAAAAGTGGCCAGCTAGTGGTGAAATAGGCTTGTTGATATTTTTCTCCTTTTTATTGTTGTTTTCTTAATTCTTTTTTGTGCATGTAAAACGTACAACTATTGAATATGTTTATATATTTCCACTCACGTTTATATATTTCCACTCACGTGCTTTGCTATTTTTTCTCTCCCTCTCCCTTATTCATTTCTTGTCATTCTTGCCTTTATCGTCCTGCCATATCTTCTTGTCATTCGAAGCAAATATGAAGGACTACCTTTGACAAAAACCTGTCCGGATATCATGTTGCGACGTCAACATTTTAAATTCTTTCCCAGGAGGGGTGTATATTTTATGGCTTCTTAGGCTTTATGAAAAACTTCGTGGACCGTAATAGGAGCGAAGCCATTCGGGTGACTATTGAGGTAAGTCGTCTGATGTTAACAATGTTCAGAAAGGGGCTGAAAAATATTTAAAAGGCTGAAAGTGCTTGAAGGAAATTAGCCCTGCTTTGCATTTTGTAATCGAAACGAAGTCTTCTCACTATACTTGAACACCACAATGTATTTCCTTACTTAAGATACTATGTTGAGACGAGCTTTTAGGCGTTCTTTCTCAATTAAAAAAAGGAGTTCTTTCTCAATTAAATCTATAACTTTCCTCAGGCATTGACACCGAACGAATGGGTGACGGGGAAATCTTGGAAATATATAAAAAGGATATCAAACTAGAACTTTATTACAGATTGCACAATGACAATCAAGCAAGCACAGACAAGTAAATATGAAAAAGCAACGGATGTTCTAAACGGAGACAGAGAGAAAATCGATTTTTAAATCTATTGTCTTACACCTTACAAATATGTCGCTCTGCCTTCGTTCTGGCATCCGGCAGTAGTTCCTGCCACTACTGCCACTATAGTAATTGCGATATGAAAATGAGTCTCTGATAGGAATAGTAATATTATAGTACTAAAATAACTTTTTGATAGAAGGTCCTAACAGTTGATTTGACAATAAAGATTTCTTTTTTATAATTATTGCAATTGTTTTGTTGCTTTCAATCGCTTCTACACCCAAGCAGCTACGATAAGAACTTCTTAAAACTACTTTGAGATTACTTAAGTTTTTCTAAAACAATTAATAACATAAGTGATAAAGTAAAATACTTTAAGTTCCTTCGAGGAGCAGTAGGAGCAGTAGGAGGAAAATTATATAAAAATCCAATTTAATCTCGTTCTTAATCAAATTTAATCCATTTAAACAACAACCGAACAGAAAATAACAGAAGTAACGGAATAAAGGAAGTAACGATCGGAAAAATTGTACTCCAAAAAGTGACCTAAAATACACTTTTTGGAGTACAATTTTTCCTATCGTTACTTCTTTTATTCCGTTACTTCTGTGGTTTTCTGTTCGGTTGATGTTTAAATGGATTAAATTTGATTAAGAACGAGATTAAATTGGATTTTTATATAATTTTCGTCTTTTCTTCATGCAGCAAAATACCGTGCTCTGTCGTACTACCCAAGAATCTTAAACTCTTTGAATGATGAATTGAAAAAATGAGTCAGGCGAGGGAACGACATTTTTTCTTTCTTAGTGAAAAGCTTCCGTTTCATCGTTTTTTGCTTCACTTTCTTCAGAATTTTTGTAAATTTATTTCTCAAATATTTGAAAACATTTTTGTTAAAGTAGTCGCTGCAGTTTATTTATTTACAATGAAATTGTTAGGAAGTTGTTTATTAAGATAATATTTTTCTAAGAAAATTTGAAAATATGTTTCGAAATAGTTTAATTTAAAAAAAAGTAAAAAGTAAAAGCAAAAAATCACCACCAATTGTTTCAACTCGAAGAAAACATTGTTAAGATTTAAAAAGCTCCTTATTTCAATAATTTTTGACAAGTCCTACGTCAGTTCTTCAATACCACCAAAATATCTTCAATGGATTTTACGAATATTTTTGAGGAAAAGGAAAATGTTCCTGCATTTCCAAACTGAGAGAGGGGAGAGTTCAAATAACATGACTAACTTTTTACAGTCAGAGTTGTAGGACTGTTTTAATGAAAGGTAAAAAGTTTTTCTACCAAAAGGCCAATCAGCGGGCTATGAAAAGTTAAAAAAGGAACAAGAATCGCCAAAGTTAGCAAAGGTTAGACAATTAGAAAAAAGGCAAGTCAGGCAATTTTGTGCACGGATTTCAAAGTTTAAAGTTATTTACTTAACATCTACTTGACATCCGCTGTAGTCTAATTCACAACCAGTCTCCTCCTTTTTTATCGCTTTTAGGTCGCTTATGGTCTTATCTGTAAGCACCTGGTTAATCGTGATTTGGAGGGACAGGTATTATTATTAAAAACATAAAATGAAAAAATATTACAGTAAAAGCAAACAATAAATTTTAGGCTGAAGTTCTGAACCTTCCGAGGTATAATCTTTATATTTCTCAACATTGACTATAAATAAAGAGTTCCATTAAAAATTTAGAACAAATTTTGCTTTTTGGAAAAAGCCTGTAAAGAAGTTGGCTACTGTAGAAGGAGTCAGAAGGATTAAGTGCATACTACGCTGAGTATGCCTGGCAGAGTCAGCTGGAGCCTATTGTGCCTTAAAACGACGGTATCATAATTGAAATTAAGTGTTATGGTAGCAATTCTTTGGTCTCTAATGTCGTAAATTGTGCTAAAATGTAGCATTAGTAAACCGAAATCATTGCTTTATAACTTAATTTAGAGTGTAAGCAGGATTTATTGAGTGCAGACGATTTGACCGCAATAGAAATGTATAATTTATGATAACTGCGGCAAATTACGAAACGTACAAATTTTGCACACGGTATCACATCAACGACAATTACACAAACAAATACAGCTAGATTCCTACTTTGCTCTTAACGTCTAGCGTCGGCATCGAGGCATCTTCACAACTTTTTAAGATATCTATTAAATTTTTATTGATAGATATTCTCAGTGAAAATTGAATTTTCTTCCTTTAAAAAAGTCTATAAATTGTAATATTATATTATAATTGTAATATTATATATGTATATTATATCTGCAGCAACAAATCATAATATTATTTTGGGATCAATTTTGTGTAATACACTAAAGTCACCTATTTGGGGAGGCTATAATTTGTGTTGGGGTGTGTTTACTATGAAGACAAGGCAAGAAAAATTATCGAGAAGAATTCTTCAGAGAAAATATTATTCTTTGCTTTTTCCTTTCGACAAGCTGGAGACAGAAGAATAAAATATTAATTTAGTTATTTAAGTGCTTTACCCATACCCATGTGATTCCTAGAAGATACTTTTGAAATTCAATTTAGTTCAGTAAATGTGGTCATAAAAATTTGATAGATTTAGATTTTTCAAGACTTTATCATGACTAATTTGCGTCAAATGGCTTTAAATGGAGTGAGATCCATGAGTTAGAAACACTTCCGACTTAATCCTTAATGGAATGAAGTAATCCTTTTGTCGCCTTGTTTGGTTCGACAAATAGACATAACCTACTGACAATAATATAACCAATATTAGGATTACCTTGAGCGTTAAGAACAATAAATATAAAGAGAACAAATTTTATAACATTCTTAATCACGACCAAGAAACCATTCAAAACACACACAAGGGGGATAGGATAATCGAAGTCCTCTGAAATATTATTTGGAGAATGTGCTGAAGCGTTTCGTCAGAATAAAATTTTCCATTATGTCTTCAAATTTAATTTAGTATCCTCAAATCAAATTAATTTTACTTTTTCATGCCATTAACTTTTTTACTACTATTTTCCTTAATTGAATATATTTCCTTTATAAAGAGAAATGAATTGGGAGGAACGCATAAACCTTCGAAGAAAATCCTAATCAAATCTTGACTTTCATCTTTCACTTACTTCCAAAGCTGAATATACGCTTTATCAATTTCATTATTGCTATCGTCTTCTATTCCACCTTTCGGTGACAATTCAATTTGTGAAAACATGAAATAGCTCTCACCGTCTTTGCTCGTGGATATAATCAATAATATGTAACGACAAACCGCAAACTCGCAAAACTACCCGGACAGTTTTGACGAATAAGAAGTTAACTGTCTACACATCAAGTTAACGTCATCATATGCAGAATAGAACACAAAATTATTCCCAATTTCCTCTTCATTTCTCTTTCATGAAACCTAAACTTTGGTGATGAATTGCTCGTTATTCCTAAAGATTGATTGAAAACCGAAAAAAGCGAAATTACCAAATAGTCTTTAAAAAAGGATGAAAAGTTTGTTTTGGTTTGGTTGTTACGGACTTTCTAACAGCTTTACAAGGGTATAAATCTTATTTTAGTTCTTCTGAACTTTGAAAGTTTCAAAGCTGGAATAAGAATGCAAAAATCATTTTTTTAGCATGTAGTTTTATTAAAACGAAACGTGTAGATTTTCCCCAAATCATGTAGTCTCAAGGGGATCGTGTCCTTGTGACGTCGGAAACTACGATTTTCGGAAATTGGCCGAGAACACTGAGATGTGAACACGAACCCGGTTTCATAGGCAGGTGAGGTTTCTATTTGAATACATCGTCCACATTGTCCATAGGAAATTATTCAGACGACTAAGCTTACTTTCGGAACTTGAAAAAATCATACATTAATTTTCGAAAGTGATAGCGATAACGAAAAGCGATATGAAATTGAAGACTATTTATAATCTCTTTAGTTCTTTCTGCCTCCCATTCATTTACAACTAAGTCTATAGTAGCCGAAATTTGGCCTCAGCGAGGTCTTTTATGACTATTTGTAAAAAGCTATCAGACAAAATTTCTCACCACTACCGGTAATGAAGTAGTTAATTTTGGTATAAATATTGTCTATACCGAGAGCGAGTTTTCGCAACCGTGATCACGACTGAGATTGATTGCCCAATCGATTGCGCCGAACATTCTGCTTTGTCAAAGGAACCACCACCACCACTAAGGCATTGATACGAAGCAACATTAAGCCGACTTCAATATATACCTAAAAATAATTTATTTTGCTTAAATGAAAATTTCAGATAATTCATTCTGTATTTCTGAGAAATTTTCTCTGAATATTTCAATGATGAAAAGTTGTTTAAAATTTGTTTCTAATTGTTTTCAGTGTTTGTTGTTTGCGGTTTTTATTGTAATTTTGAATGTTTGGGGAGATAAATATGAATAATATTTGAATAATATTCAATATTTTACATTGTGCCCAATTGTCAAATGGCCTTATAATGTCTATGGAGCTGTTATTTTGTGTCTGAAACTGTTATTGGATGCATAGATTATTTCTTACAAGCATTCTTGGAGGATGTTTCATTTGAAGGGAAAGACATATTGCCAACCAATATCGGGAGTACTATTCTCTCATAATTTAATGAATGTGAATTGATGTCCTGGATGTTTGAGAATATAGATCTTGACGCCCTGCTGATAATTATCATTATGACGTTGTACAAAATTACTTGCATTCTGGTCGGATTTCTCACTTATTTCATAATTGCATTTTACATTTTTTATTATTTTATTTTAGCACACCTCTCTGCGAGAAAATACCAACACCAATAGCTGAAAGCACTATACGTCAAAGATTTGACCCATTTAGCTAATTTTTCTGCCTAAGTTTTCCTTTGCGTAAATACCTTAGGTTGTTCATGTGGCATTCTTCTTTGCACGCGGTCAAGGCAACAAGCTACCATTCATTTTAGGTACTGAATGGAAATCACAAATCTTCTGCTCTCCCTTTTGCACTTCTCAGCCGTTTCTCTGAGCCACTTAAAAAAGTTAATAACGCGCGTAAGCTACGAAGGGCTTGTTAAGAGTTTGTTGCAAACGAAGGATTTGTTTGTTTGTTGCAAACGCTATTAAAAGTTTGTTACAAGTTATTGTTTAATTAAAGCGTCTAAAATGCAGTCTCTCCTAAGGGCGTTTTAGTTAATTGTATTACAAAAAATAATTTTTCTGAATAACCAAAACGTCCGTTTTTCAGTACCAGTAATTTTTTAAAATTATTAAAAGAGTGAATATTGAAAAATATTAGAACAATAAATGTAAGTTTTCCTTGTAAGTGCTTGTTAACTCAGCGTTTGCCTTTTTGCGAATATAATTTCTTTCAGTTACAGAGCCATACTTCCCTCCTCCCTTTCTTATGAAAGAAAATTTTTAATATATGTATTACGTTTATATTTACGTTTATGTTTTTGAAAATAAAAATATTTTCGTTTTAAATCTGAAATTGTCAAAAGCGTTTAGTTTATTTTGCAAATTTGACTTGCAGTGCGCTGCCGTTTCCAATTTCCTTTACTCTCAACATCTTCATTAGTACCCAAGGAAGGATTTTCTTTGGATAATAGTCTGTTGAGAAATACATCGCCGCAATCGCCGTAACCAATGCTGGTCGTAAATTCTTAAAGGATTTAGGTAAATTTAAGCACTTAAGAGATAACAAATATACGTTATAAAC
Source organism: Physocephala rufipes (assembly GCA_963966595.1). Taxonomy (NCBI): domain Eukaryota; kingdom Metazoa; phylum Arthropoda; class Insecta; order Diptera; family Conopidae; genus Physocephala; species Physocephala rufipes. The sequence goes on from OZ016503.1 coordinate 27,533,524, forward strand.
GTGATTGAAGAAGACTTCCGAACAAGAACCACGTCTGACAATCTGACAAAAGCATATACGTCATCATCTTCTCGTCGTTATTTTGAAACGTCATGCAAATACATCGCTACATTCCGCATTTGAAGACGTAACGCTGCAATAATACATATTTTTCGTGTACTTTGAAATACAGCTGATATGTGTCTTCATTCCAAAAGGACAATGGATATCAAGGAAAAGAGAACAACGAAGCGAACAATAAGAAGAGAACAAAAGTTATGTTGGAACAAATGACTTTTTGAAGACATATTGTATATACAGGTGAATGAAAATACTGAAATGGAGTAATTGAGAAATGGCATCAAATGAGAATATTTGAATATTAGATTTATTATGTACAATTCTTTTAGTTCTTCTAGTTCAATTCTTCCATTCTAAAAGTTTTATAATAAAAAATTATTTTAATGACTGGACTTAAGGAATTTAACTGAACCCTCTTCACCGAACATTGCTTTGATTCAGAAAACATATTTCTATAAAGATTCCTTTGATTCAGAAAACATATACTTCTTACTTTGAATTTAAGAAAATTGGTAACATGAGGAGTGCCCTACTTTCCTGTCATTACCACGGCTAAACTTTAAATATCTTGTAGGCATTTCTAGAAACGCGAAAAGTAATTGTTCTTAAATATCCAAACATCCAAATATCCAAAAAAATTAAGGTAATTGACTTTCTCATGGCACAAAAATCGGCACAGAAATAATATTGATTGCAATATTACCCTAAAAGCCTTCACACCTTTTTTAAGTAATCAAAATAGTGATCAAAATAAGGAAGGGTACAATCGTCTTTGGAACTCAATTCTATTTTGAAAAGTATCATATTTATTGATGATGATCGGAAAAAAATTATGCCCATCCACAAGAAGCCGATAAAAAGAAAATCAATTCCAAAAGAGGAAAATTGAAGCCATAAAGGAAACTTGCATCGGAATATAATTAAGAGGAAAATTTCAAGACCGGATATTGTTATGTGCACGTGGCGATGTGTTTTAGTCACGAACATGTATACAAGGTACACGTGTAAGTATGTATCAGTATTTCTGCGTGAAGATATATGTATGTGTGTGATTTTGAGTTGGGACTTGAGTGTGAATGAGTGTTCAATGGATTCAATGGAGGGGGCCGTTAGGAGAGATGACGTAAAAAAAGAACAATACAGGGGACTCTTAAATGAAAAGGCCCCAAAAAGAATTTATTCATTGAAGTCATCATTATCTCAAGTTCGATCACAATCACTAGAAACATCATCATTACTGGAATCGTCACAGTCGTGATACAGCTCAAATGATTAACAGATATAAATGATTTTTAGAGAGCATTATTATCGACTATCTTAGCGCAATGAAGTAAATGTTTCGTAGGAAATATGAAATGAGATGAAGTTGAAACTAAGAAATACATTCAATCGAAGAAATAAGAATTAAATTCAGTTAAAAGCGTTAGGATTAGAGAAAATCAGATACAAGAAAGGAGTCTCTTTCCTTGCCAACATAATAAAATTGATGGAATTTTAATAGTTTTTGAAAGACAATTTATATTGCAAATTTAGGGCGCAATTTGGTACCATTACGTTAGCGTCTTTACAATTGAGACTAGAAAGTATACCACGCGGTCAACTGCTACTTTTGGAAGGGTGGGAAAAACTCTCTTCAATTAATTCACTCCCATAATCCTAAGAATCCCAAGAAGCAAGATGCTAAAATCAAAAATCTTGATATCCGCATAATTTAAGGTTTTACGCTAGCTTTTCTACTTGTTCCATCAACCCGTATCGGTGAGAACCTCACCTTATGTAGATACATATACTTCAAATAGGCATAGAGAAGTAGCAGCACTGATTGTTTAAAGTGACTCGCATTCCATTGATTAACCGATGGTAAAGCAGTTGTTATTACTTATGTTTTACTACTAAGTTCAACAAATAATAGTCTAAGTTTTTGAAAGTTGCTCAAGCAATTTATTACCTTCATGGTTTGCACCCTCTTAATATTTACCATTTATTTATAAAAACAAAACAAATTCTGTATAGTCGGAGATATTGTATAATTTTTTAAATATTAGAGGTCTAGATCGTAGCCTTTTTTGCTATTTGGGATAAAATTCTAATCAAATATTTTCTCCTATTTTATGTTTTTTTTCTGATATTTTAATTACTTTGTTCGTAGGCCTGTAAGAGATTTGTTGAAAAATAACGGTATTTTATACGTTATTTAATTCATTTTTGAAAACAAGCCTGCGGTTAACCAAAATATTTTTGCAATGGTTTCTTCAATTCATTCAAATCATTTTGGCTTTTATGCGGTTGATTCAATGGAAATTTTACTGTAATCTGATGATACACGTTCGCGTACATGCGCACACTTGTCCATAAGTATGCATTATTACATAAGTTGAACCATAGATGCATATTTGTGTTCAGTAACTTTTGTTGGTAATTGTTCTCTTATATTGTTTTGCTTTTAACAGAAAAACAAAAATTATTACAATATTTGTGGCTTTAACAAATTTTGTGCTTCAAATGCTCAAAGGATTTCAATTATGCAGACAAAGCATATACACATATGCATGCATATACCCGTGTAATAAAGGCTGGTAAATGCTTATTCGTCTCGTTCAAATAATTTTCAAATTTAAAAATCTCAAGCGTTAGAAACGTTTTCTTAGATCTAACCAAAGAGTTATTACTATTTTTCTTTATGAGCTCAAAGTTATGAAATGCAGTAATTATAATGGCAAAATTCGAAATTACCAAACCAAAATGTACGAGTACTTAGAAAGTTTAGTTTCTGAAAACTTGTTCACGTTACGAGTATAAATAATAGCCTTTGCGAAAGTAAACTTGACCAACAATTTTCCTTGCACAGAGCTCTGAAGTAATTTCGTTTTCAATAAATTTTGAAGGAATGTGTTGCTACTGTTGCTGCTGCTGTCGTTGTTTTTGGGTGGTAGATTGTTATTTTTTGTTGTCTTTGTTCTTATTGGTATTATTTAAATTGCACCTAGTGCGGTAAAAACAAAGTAGGAAAATATAGGACTGAAAAATACGCAGTAAAAACCGAAAAGTATTTGACTAAATGGATATAACAAGGTGAAAATTCGACGAGAGACCATGAGACTAAATATAGAAGGGTCACGGGAGTGACACAAACTTACATTATAAATTCCAGCATCTTGATGACTTTTATTTATTTTTTGTGAAACATTAAATTTCTTTCTGTTATTTTCCAATTCAGGTTAATACTACGAGACTCAGCAAATGCGCCTTCTTCGCATTTTTCCTTGCATGCATGCGATCCCGTATTTTGATACCTTTTATGGGTATGGAGGAAACCGAAATGCCGTCGTTTGTTTTAATTAAATACTGAATTAGATTTTATTTTTGTTTAAAGTAAGACGAAATATTCCTAATTTCTTAATTATTATTTATAATGTTTTCTTGAGTTCTTAAATGTTCTCTAGCTTCGCTTTACCTCCTCTCTCATTTGTTTCTTACACTGTCAAATAAGCATAAATTTATACGGTGATAAATTTCCCATTTCATACGATTATAATATATGATTTATTTTTACATAAACGGTTTAAAGTCGTTTTGTTCGATATAAAAAGATTGAATAAAATGTTGGAATAGAGAATTTCTCACACTGACTCGTGGTGTCAATAAGGCAGGATCTCTACTTCTGATGTTCTTCTTTTTCAGCTTTTGTTTCTTTTTCACTGACACTTCAAATAAAATAGATTTTTTTTTGCTACCATCACATCGCATCGCATCGTTTTTTATCCATCTGACATCAGCATGACACAACACATAGATGCTGTATATTTATTCCTCCTACCCCCTCCTACCTATAATATATCATCTATATATCATCTATATATCATCTATATATCATCTATATATCATCTATATATCATCTATATATCAGCTATATATCAGCTATATATCAGCTATATATCATCTATATATCAGCTATATATCAGCTATATATCAGCTATATATCAGCTATATATCAGCTATATATCATCTGTATATCATCTGTATATCATCTGTATATCATCTGTATATCATCTGTATATCATCTGTATATCATCTGTATATCATCTGTATATCATCTGTATATCATCTGTATATCATCTGTATATCATCTGTATATCATCTGTATATCATCTGTATATCATCTGTATATCATCTGTATATTATCTGTATATCATCTGTATATCATCTGTATATCATCCGTATATCATCTGTATATCATCTGTATATCATCTGTATATCATCTGTATATCATCTGTATATCATCAGTATATCATCTGTATATCATCTGTATATCATCTGTATATCATCTGTATATCATCTGTATATCATCTGTATATCATCTGTATATCATCTGTATATCATCTGTATATCATCTGTATATCATCTGTATATCATCTGTATATCATCTGTATATCATCTGTATATCATCTGTATATCATCTGTATATCATCTGTATATCATCTGTATATCATCTGTATATCATCTGTATATCATCTGTATATCATCTGTATATCATCTGTATATCATCTGTATATAATCTGTATATCATCTGTATATCATCTGTATATCATCTGTATATCATCTGTATATCATCTGTATATCATCTGTATATCATCTGTATATCATCTGTATATCATCTGTATATCATCTGTATATCATCTGTATATCATCTGTATATCATCTGTATATCATCTGTATATCATCTGTATATCATCTGTATATCATCTGTATATCATCTGTATATCATCTGTATATCATCTGTATATCATCTGTATATCATCTGTATATCATCTGTATATCATCTGTATATCATCTGTATATCATCTGTATATCATCTATATATCATCTATATATCATCTATATATCATCTATATATCATCTATATATCAGCTATATATCAGCTATATATCATCTATATATCAGCTATATATCAGCTATATATCAGCTATATATCATCTGTATATCATCTGTATATCATCTGTATATCATCTGTATATCATCTGTATATCATCTGTATATCATCTGTATATCATCTGTATATCATCTGTATATCATCTGAATATCATCTGTATATCATCTGTATATCATCTGTATATAATCTGTATATCATCTGTAGATCATCTGTATATCATCTGTATATCATCTGTATATCATCTGTATATCATCTGTATATCATCCATATATCAGCTATATATCAGCTATATATCATCTATATATCATCTATATATCAGCTATATATCAGCTATATATCATCTATATATCAGCTATATATCAGCTATATATCAGCTATATATCAGCTATATATCATCTGTATATCATCTGTATATCATCTGTATATCATCTGTATATCATCTGTATATCATCTGTATATTATCTGTATATCATCTGTATATCATCTGTATATCATCTGTATATCATCTGTATATCATCTGTATATCATCTGTATATCATCTGTATATCATCTGTATATCATCTGTATATCATCTGTATATCATCTGTATATCATCTGTATATCATCTGTATATCATCTGTATATCATCTGTATATCATCTGTATATCATCTGTATATCATCTGTATATCATCTGTATATCATCTGTATATCATCTGTATATCATCTGTATATCATCTGTATATCATCTGTATATCATCTGTATATCATCTGTATATCATCTATATATCATCTATATATCATCTATATATCATCTATATATCATCTATATATCATCTATATATCATCTATATATCAGCTATATATCAGCTATATATCATCTATATATCAGCTATATATCAGCTATATATCAGCTATATATCATCTATATATCATCTATATATCATCTATATATCATCTATATATCATCTATATATCATCTATATATCATCTATATATCATCTATATATCATCTATATATCATCTATATATCATCTATATATCATCTATATATCATCTATATATCATCTATATATCATCTATATATCATCTATATATCATCTATATATCATCTATATATAATCTATATATCAGCTATATATATATCAGCTATATATCATCTATATATCATCTATATATCATCTATATATCATCTATATATCATCTATATATCAGCTATATATCATCTATATATCATCTATATATCATCTATATATCATCTATATATCATCTATATATCATCTATATATCATCTATATATCAGCTATTATCATCTATATATCATCTATATATCATCTATATATCATCTATATATCATCTATATATCATCTATATATCATCTATATATCATCTATATATCATCTATATATCATCTATATATCATCTATATATCAGCTATATCAGCTATATATCATCTATATATCAGCTATATATCAGCTATATATCAGCTATATATCAGCTATATATCAGCTATATATCATCTATATATCATCTATATATCATCTATATATCATCTATATATCATCTATATATCATCTATATATCATCTATATATCATCTATATATCATCTATATATCATCTATATATCATCTATATATCATCTATATATCATCTATATATCATCTATATATCATCTATATATCAGCTATATATCATCTATATATCATCTATATATCATCTATATATCATCTATATATCATCTATATATCATCTATATATCATCTATATATCATCTATATATCATCTATATATCATCTATATATCATCTATATATCAGCTATATATCAGCTATATATCATCTATATATCAGCTATATATCAGCTATATATCAGCTATATATCAGCTATATATCATCTGTATATCATCTGTATATCATCTGTATATCATCTGTATATCATCTGTATATCATCTGTATATCATCTGTATATCATCTGTATATCATCTGTATATCATCTGTATATCATCTGTATATCATCTGTATATCATCTGTATATCATCTGTATATCATCTGTATATCATCTGTATATCATCTGTATATCATCTGTATATCATCTGTATATCATCTGTATATCATCTGTATATCATCTGTATATCATCTGTATATCATCTGTATATCATCTGTATATCATCTGTATATCATCTGTATATCATCTGTACATCATCTGTATATCATCTGTATATCATCTGTATATCATCTGTATATCATCTGTATATCATCTGTATATCATCTGTATATCATCTGTATATCATCTGTATATCATTTGTATATCATCTGTATATCATCTGTATATCATCTGTATATCATCTCTATATCATCTGTATATCATCTGTATATCATCTGTATATCATCTGTATATCATCTGTATATCATCTGTATATCATCTGTATATCATCTGTATATCATCTGTATATCATCTGTATATCATCTGTATATCATCTGTATATCATCTGTACATCATCTGTATATCATCTGTATATCATCTGTATATCATCTGTATATCATCTGTATATCATCTGTATATCATCTGTATATCATCTGTATATCATCTGTATATCATTTGTATATCATCTGTATATCATCTGTATATCATCTGTATATCATCTCTATATCATCTGTATATCATCTGTATATCATCTGTATATCATCTGTATATCATCTGTATATCATCTGTATATCATCTGTATATCATCTGTATATCATCTGTATATCATCTGTATATCATCTGTATATCATCTGTATATCATCTGTATATCATCTGTATATCATCTGTATATCATCTGTATATCATCTGTATATCATCTGTATATCTATATATCATCTATATATCATCTATATATCATCTATATATCATCTATATATCATCTATATATCATCTGTATATCATCTGTATATCATCTGTATATCATCTGTATATCATCTGTATATCATCTGTATATCATCTGTATATCATCTGTATATCATCTGTATATCATCTGTATATCATCTGTATATCATCTGTATATCATCTGTATATCATCTGTATATCATCTGTATATCATCTGTATATCATCTGTATATCATCTGTATATCATCTGTATATCATCTGTATATCATCTGTATATCATCTGTATATCATCTGTATATCATCTGTATATCATCTGTATATCATCTGTATATCATCTGTATATCATCTATATATCATCTATATATCATCTATATATCATCTATATATCATCTATATATCATCTATATATCATCTGTATAACATCTGTATATCATCTGTATAACATCTGTATATCATCTGTATATCATCTGTATATCATCTGTATATCATCTGTATATCATCTGTATATCATCTGTATATCATCTGTATATCATCTGTATATCATCTGTATATCATCTGTATATCATCTGTATATCATCTGTATATCATCTGTATATCATCTGTATATCATCTGTATATCATCTATCATCTGTATATCATCTGTATATCATCTGTATATCATCTGTATATCATCTGTATATCATCTGTATATCATCTGTATATCATCTGTATATCATCTGTATATCATCTGTATATCATCTGTATATCATCTGTATATCATCTGTATATCATCTGTATATCATCTGTATATCATCTGTATATCATCTGTATATCATCTGTATATCATCTGTATATCATCTGTATATCATCTGTATATCATCTGTATATCATCTGTATATCATCTGTATATCATCTGTATATCATCTGTATATCATCTGTATATCATCTGTATATCATCTGTATATCATCTGTATATCATCTGTATATCATCTGTATATCATCTGTATATCATCAGTATATCATCAGTATATCATCTGTATATCATCTGTATATCATCTGTATATCATCTGTATATCATCTGTATATCATCTGTATATCATCTGTATATCATCTGTATATCATCTGTATATCATCTGTATATCATCTGTATATCATCTGTATATCATCTGTATATCATCTGTATATCATCTGTATATCATCTGTATATCATCTGTATATCATCTGTATATCATCTGTATATCATCTGTATATCATCTGTATATCATCTGTATATCATCTGTATATCATCTGTATATCATCTGTATATCATCTGTATATCATCTGTATATCATCTGTATATCATCTGTATATCATCTGTATATCATCTGTATATCATCTGTATATCATCTGTATATCATCTGTATATCATCTGTATATCATCTGTATATCATCTGTATATCATCTGTATATCATCTGTATATCATCTGTATATCATCTGTATATCATCTGTATATCATCTGTATATCATCTGTATATCATCTGTATATCATCTGTATATCATCTGTATATCATCTGTATATCATCTGTATATCATCTGTATATCATCTGTATATCATCTGTATATCATCTGTATATCATCTGTATATCATCTGTATATCATCTGTATATCATCTGTATATCATCTGTATATCATCTGTATATCATCTGTATATCATCTGTATATCATCTGTATATCATCTGTATATCATCTGTATATCATCTGTATATCATCTATATATCATCTATATATCATCTATATATCATCTATATATCATCTATATATCATCTATATATCATCTATATATCATCTATATATCATCTATATATCATCTATATATCATCTATATATCATCTGTATATCATCTGTATATCATCTGTATATCATCTGTATATCATCTGTATATCATCTGTATATCATCTGTATATCATCTGTATATCATCTGTATATCATCTATATATCATCTGTATATCATCTGTATATCATCTGTATATCATCTGTATATCATCTGTATATCATCTGTATATCATCTGTATATCATCTGTATATCATCTGTATATCATCTATATATCATCTATATATCATCTATATATCATCTATATATCATCTATATATCATCTATATATCATCTATATATCATCTATATATCATCTATATATCATCTATATATCATCTATATATCATCTGTATATCATCTGTATATCATCTGTATATCATCTGTATATCATCTGTATATCATCTGTATATCATCTGTATATCATCTGTATATCATCTGTATATCATCTGTATATCATCTGTATATCATCTGTATATCATCTGTATATCATCTGTATATCATCTGTATATCATCTGTATATCATCTGTATATCATCTGTATATCATCTGTATATCATCTGTATATCATCTGTATATCATCTGTATATCATCTGTATATCATCTGTATATCATCTGTATATCATCTGTATATCATCTGTATATCATCTGTATATCATCTGTATATCATCTGTATATCATCTGTATATCATCTGTATATCATCTGTATATCATCTGTATATCATCTGTATATCATCTGTATATCATCTGTATATCATCTGTATATCATCTGTATATCATCTGTATATCATCTGTATATCATCTGTATATCATCTGTATATCATCTGTATATCATCTGTATATCATCTGTATATCATCTGTATATCATCTGTATATCATCTGTATATCATCTGTATATCATCTGTATATCATCTGTATATCATTTGTATATCATCTGTATATCATCTGTATATCATCTGTATATCATCTGTATATCATCTGTATATCATCTATATATCATCTATATATCATCTATATATCATCTATATATCATCTATATATCATCTATATATCATCTATATATCATCTATATATCATCTGTATATCATCTGTATATCATCTGTATATCATCTGTATATCATCTGTATATCATCTGTATATCATCTGTATATCATCTGTATATCATCTGTATATCATCTATATATCATCTGTATATCATCTGTATATCATCTGTATATCATCTGTATATCATCTGTATATCATCTGTATATCATCTGTATATCATCTGTATATCATCTGTATATCATCTGTATATCATCTGTATATCATCTGTATATCATCTGTATATCATCTGTATATCATCTGTATATCATCTGTATATCATCTGTATATCATCTGTATATCATCTGTATATCATCTGTATATCATCTGTATATCATCTGTATATCATCTGTATATCATCTGTATATCATCTGTATATCATCTGTATATCATCTGTATATCATCTGTATATCATCTGTATATCATCTGTATATCATCTGTATATCATCTGTATATCATCTGTATATCATCTGTATATCATCTGTATATCATCTGTATATCATCTGTATATCATCTGTATATCATCTGTATATCATCTGTATATCATCTGTATATCATCTGTATATCATCTGTATATCATCTGTATATCATCTGTATATCATCTGTATATCATCTGTATATCATCTGTATATCATCTGTATATCATCTGTATATCATTTGTATATCATCTGTATATCATCTGTATATCATCTGTATATCATCTGTATATCATCTGTATATCATCAGTATATCATCTGTATATCATCTGTATATCATCTGTATATCA
>OZ016503.1:27545229-27564874 GCA_963966595.1 Physocephala rufipes
ATATATATATATATATATATATATATATATATATATATATATATATATATATATATATATATATATATATATATATATATATATATATATATATATATATATATATATATATATATATATATATATATATATATATATATATATATATATATATATATATATATATATATATATATATATATATATATATATATATATATATATATATATATATATATATATATATATATATATATATATATATATATATATATATATATATATATATATATATATATATATATATATATATATATATATATATATATATATATATATATATATATATATATATATATATATATATATATATATATATATATATATATATATATATATATATATATATATATATATATATATATATATATATATATATATATATATATATATGTATTTATATGCATATGTATACATATCCGTTCATTCCTCAATCGCTCCCACCCTCTTCCTACCTCCCCTCCCTCCTACTCACACATTATTTCCTTCATACCCTCCTGCCTTCCACGTTTTCGCCTTTAACGCGCATTTACGCCTCTCCGTTCTCTCTCATGCCACCATCCTTAAGACTGCAACCGCTCAAACGATGCTAAACTGTGCCTCAAGCGCAGACAAGTTTAATGATTTTTTGGTCGCATGTGTTGGTTGGTAGAAGTAACACGTGCAAACATACAGGCCAACCGGCAGTGCGTCAGACAGATAAACAGACAAACAAACTGACGAACAGATAGAAGCATTGCTGCTGCAGCATTTGCATTTAAAAAATGCCACATAAAGCATGAAAACCTTAGGCTAATTACGGGTCGAGCATTAAAATTAAAATGAAAAATAATAATAAAAGAAAGGCAGAGACGGAGAATAAAAACGAACCATTGAAACAAAATTTAAGAAAAAATTAAATATTTACAAACAAGCGAAGGGAAGTGGAAATATATACTACAATATATTAAAAAACGACACAACGGCTGCAACAACAGAAATAACCACGCCAACAAAGTGGCAAAGAAGATAACGAAACGGAGACAACGACAACGAAAACGACAACAAAAACCAACAACAACTATAGAAATAAAAAACAATCGGCATTTATCCTTTTAAATGGATTTACCTCAGAATTTTTCGTAGTTGCTTGAGCGCACTCAAGTGCAATCACTTTGTCCCCTTTCCGTTTTGCCTTTTGATAATTCTTTAAGTACAAGTACTTTAAGATTAAGCTTAAGCAAATGAATAATGATAAATTCTATTAAAGAATTTGGCAGAATTAAATATAATTTAATGTTGCTATTGCTAAAAGACGAAGACGAAGAGGATTATATAAAAGAACAAAAGTACGTCATACGCCATGGTGACCGACCAAGGCAGGAAATGATCGCTTTATAAATTGCATTAACTTTGTTAAAATTTTTAAGAAAAATTTCAAGTAATTTATTTAAACTCGTTGCACTAAAAAGTATTTACCGAACTGCTTACTAAGACCAAATATTTCGGTCAATGTGACCTAGATTTTACTTCAAAAATTTCAAATATTTTCACTGATCCATACACCTGTTTTTCATCTACTGAATTCAAGCCAGGTGTATTCTCAATCCTTCCTTACTAAATTCTTCATGTTTTGTCTTAAAAAATGTTTTCATGAATAAATTACATTCCTTTACTTTAAAGATTTTTTCTTTCCATTTTTTTTTTTTCTATTATTTCTTAATCAGGGAATAGTCAAACAGCCATTGGTTTAATTTATAAATTTTTGTTGCAATTACGCAAAAAGCTCACCGGGCTTTGTAACGGAATGACCTTTTGCCGTAGTTTGGGCACCGATTCAAGATTTTCATATAATTAATAAATATACCCTTCTTGTCTAATGAGGCAGTGTCTCCAATTCTCCACAAACAAAAGGACCATCATGGAAACTAAAAAATAACACAGTCTGTAATATATATAAAGATAGCAAACTTTTCATACAGGAAACAAAAGACAGAATAGAAAAAAACATGATATAAAAAGTTTTGTAAGAGTATTAAAATTAAAATATGCTTGATTTATAAGGAGCATTTATGTCTTCCTCTTCTTTCATCGTGATTGGATAAATGTAAAACGACGCGTTTTTTTACAATGCCCGCAACGGTCATTCCGTTACAAAGGGTAATGCTTGATTACGAAAATTCAGATCTTGAAATCAGGATTTAATAACGGTTAAGATATGATATGAATGATAAACATGTTCGATAAATTACTCTTAATAATGTTCAACATTGTCACATCCATATCGCCCAATTTTACCAAAAAGAAACTGGTTAACATCGATGCTCGACATTGACGGCTATAGCCTCACCAACATCGTTTTGGAAAATACACGGACCAATGACGCCGCCGACCCAAAATCCGCATACAACAGTAACCTTTTGTGGAGCATTGACATCTGGTGAAACCAGTATGGGTTAACAGCGTCCCATATACAGAAATTTTGCTTGTTCATATACCTATTCATCCAAAAATGCGCCTCGTCGCTGATGATGATTTTTCAGCCAAATTGGACCGAAACGAACACTAATTTTGATAATATTTTATCATTCAGTAATTTAATTTTAGCCACGGTAATTTAGCATTACCGGGTGAATTAAAAACACCAGATGTACCAGACGCCGGATAAACGGACTTCCACAAACTCTCAATATACGCGCTATATATATATATATATATATATATATATATATATATATATATATATATATATATATATATATATATATATATATATATATATATATATATATATATATATATATATATATATATATATATATATATATATATATATATATATATATATATATATATATATATATATATATATATATATATATATATATATATATATATATATATATATATATATATATATATATATATATACATATATATATATATATATATATATATATATATATATAATATATATATATATATATATATATATATATATATATATATATATATATATATATATATATATATATATATATATATATATATATATATATATATATATATATATATATATATATATATATATATATATATATATATATATATATATATATATATATATATATATATATATATATATATATATATATATATATATATATATATATATATATATATATATATATATATATATATATATATATAATATATATATATATATATATATATATATATATATATATATATATATATATATATATATATATATATATATATATATATATATATATATATATATATATATATATATATATATATATATATATATATATATATATATATATATATATATATATATATATATATATATATATATATATATATATATATATATATATATATATATATATATATATATATATATATATATATATATATATATATATATATATATATATATATATATATATATATATATATATATATATATATATATATATATATATATATATATATATATATATATATATATATATATATATATATATATATATATATATATATATATATATATATATATATATATATATATATATATATATATATATATATATATATATATATATATATATATATATATATATATATATATATATATATATATATATATATATATATATATATATATATATATATATATATATATATATATATATATATATATATATATATATATATATATATATATATATATATATATATATATATATATATATATATATATATATATATATATATATATATGCGAGACATGAAAAGATATAGCGTAAAATACACGTCAAACTCACAGATAATGAAACTGTATTTACCTTTAGCAAATCCAATGAAAACATTAATTTCTTCAAACATCTGTAATTTATTCTTTACCTTTTGCAAGTATTATAGAAAAGGATACGCCTTAAATTCAACCTAATTCCATTTTCGAAAATGTCTTTTAACGCGTTTTCTTCTCCTCCCCTGTTTTTCCTCAATGAACTTTCTATGTAAAAAGAATGAACTCAAAAATATTTTTTGGCACGTATGGGAAAAAAAACTTTTTTTAAAGATAAAATTTTTAGAATTCCAAGGCAAGGAATTTCTCCCTCGTCTTAGCCTTATATATCTTCCCATCCTCCCTTTGCCTTTAGCAAGTCCGTCTTACGAGAGAACGTCAAGTTTTTCCGTTATTCTTTTTCTCTCTTTTTTCTTTATTTATTTATTTTTTTTTTTTTTTTTTTTTTTTTTTTTGATACGTTTTGATTTTATGCTGAAGTACTTCTGCTGGTAAATCGGTCACGTGGTGCAATCCCTTTATAGATGTACCTGCTACCGGGCCTTTGAGCCGCTTGTGAATAAAAAACAAACATATTTCCATCGGTGCCACTGCAGCTTTTCCGCCTTTTAGCCTTAAGTGACCCAAAGTGGCAGCAGAGTCAAACTCCGCTTGTGCAGAGCTATAAATTAAATTCTTTGTTTTGTTTGTGATTTCTCTATTTTATTTCCATTTAATTTTTTTCTGTCCGCCACTCTCTCTCTCTTCTTCGCCCTTCTTCCTACAAATAGCACACCGAGCCGAGTCGATTTAGTTAAGCCGTGTGCACACTTTGCCACTTTTGAACCGCTTTTGTCCCGTTTTTGTGCAACTATTCATGCCTTGGATTAACGGCATTTCCGTACCTTCATGATTTTGTTTCACTTGTGGCTATATGTATATGTGACTACTATATGAATGTGTGCTTGTATATATATATATATATATATATATATATATATATATATATATATATATATATATATATATATATATATATATATATATATATATATATATATATATATATATATATATATATATATATATATATATATATATATATATATATATATATATATATATATATATATATATATATATATATATATATATATATATATATATATATATATATATATATATATATATATATATATATATATATATATATATATATATATATATATATATATATATATATATATATATATATATATATATATATATATATATATATATATATATATATATATATATATATATATATATATATATATATATATATATATATATATATATATATATATATATATATATATATATATATATATATATATATATATATATATATATATATATATATATATATATATATATATATATATATATATATATATATATATATATATATATATATATATATATATATATATATATATATATATATATATATATATATATATATATATATATATATATATATATATATATATATATATATATATATATATATATATATATATATATATATATATATATATATATATATATATATATATATATATATATATATATATATATATATATATATATATATATATATATATATATATATATATATATATATATATATATATATATATATATATATATATATATATATATATATATATATATATATATATATATATATATATATATATATATATATATATATATATATATATATATATATATATATATATATATATATATATATATATATATATATATATATATATATATATATATATATATATATATATATATATATATATATATATATATATATATATATATATATATATATATATATGTGTGTGTGTGTACGTGCATCCGTGTGTTTGCTGCTGAGATTATTGAAGCTGCTACTGACCAGGATTATGCTGGATAGGATTTTCCAAAAAAAAAGAGATAGCGAGCCAACCCATTGACCGACTAAAAGAATGCAATTCACTGTAAAAAATGTCCTTCCACAAAGCAATCGACTCGTATTTAGGATGGGTCGGCTATTATAAAAGTTTTTTGAGTGTTTATCTCACTGTTATGGTCGTTGTGTTTTTGTTAGTATTTTTGGTTGTCATTGTTATTGTAATCCCATCCTATTCTCTTCAATGGATGCATAAATGAATGAATGAATGCAGTAGTCATGCTCTAGAGACCTATTCTCCTTGCAATCTTACCAGAAGCATCAATTTAAAAAAAGAAAAAATTTTATGTTTACCAGTCCTTCATGAACAAAAATGTTAGTAAGCCAAATTTTTACTCCAAATCAATACTATTACAACACCATTCTAATTTCTTATATACAAGCGTAAATAAATCAGAAAATTTTAATTTTAACTTTGTGCTTGACGGATTTCCGAACAATGCTTTGGGCTTTTAGAATAATCTCTAGAGAGTTTCTATATTTGAGGAAGTAAAACAGCAATAGATATAGACAAAAAACGAATGAAATTTGTAAAATATTATCATATTGCGAATCCTCAACCAAATAAACGTTCATGACGGTTCAAAACGGTTACTACTCTTTTGTTCCCGAGTGCATGTGTGTATGTGTGTGTTACTACTCCTTCTATTATTTAAATACAGATCATCTTTCACAAATTCTCGTTGCTCTCAACTCAATCTAAAGGGAGTGATAAAATCAAGAGCAAAACTTAGTGGAATTAGCCGTAAGAAAGAGAGTTATGATGCGGAGAGTATTTCCTCGTAGGCTAATTCACCTACGTGTGCGTGTATCCGTATTTGATAGCTTGTTATACGCTCACACAAAATGGAGTAACAACGAAAAGCTTTTTCTGCTCCTTCGTAGCTTTATTGACAAAACGAGTGTAATTCGGCTTTATGCGAATGCAAATGTGAGTGGTTACTGTTTGTTTTTGTGATATGTCTCTCCCTGTGTATTTTGCACATACTTTACTCTCCGCATTGTATTCTCTATCCGTTCCGCATCCGTTTCCTGAGCTAAACTAAATTTGGTTGTGTTCTTCGTTAGTCGTTTTTCGTTGCTCGTTATTCGTACGTATTCAAAATACTTTTCTGTTCAACACGAGCCGCAATGGTCGCACCCTGAATTTTTTAGGTTGATGGTGTAAGAAATTCTGGGCCAGTCGATCTCTGTACATAGCGCTGCGCACACCAATTAAGACCCGTTCGTTTGTTCGTTCAAATACCAGTTAGTTTAATTCCGGTGAAAGAAAAAATCAGTGGTATCAATAGCAGTTGTGGCATAAGATATTTTGTGAAAGGATATAAAAAATTAATACAATTTCTAATAGAAGTGAAAATTTGAAGTTATCAGAATTTTCGTTCTCTCTTTAAAAAGGAATAATTAGATGCAGGCTTACATACATATAATATATGTACATATAAAATATATAAACCACCAGGGTTATTTTCCGATTATCTTTCAAATAAAATACAATTACTCCTAGAAATGGAAAAACGGAAAAATGTATTTGGAAAATTTACATGAATGTGAAATGTGTCATTTTTACAAAACGGAAACAATAAATTTGGAATAATTTTTTGAAAAAAACTAATTGGAAAATATCTCAAAAACTACTTAAAAAACCAGACAATGAATAAATAAAATTAAAGCAAAATTTAAGTCTAAAATTTTCTTTTGTTGAAATTGCAAAAGAATTTCATTGAAAAGAAGTGTACAAAATTTAATTTTTCCTTTTCTCGGGAAAATAGAGTGTCAGGAACTTAAGTCGCAAAATTGTAAAGTAAATACAATATACAGTTCTGTATACTTCAAAAATTTTTAGCATTAAAAAAGGAAAATGTCTGCTCTTTGCTCAATTCGGTTTGCGCGAATTCATTGTGGCAAGCCATACGGTTCTAGCGCGCACGGTTCACTTAGGGTACCATATCGAGCGGACACCCGAAATTTCTTCGAGTAAATCAAATGTGCGTGTTTGTGTGTCACGACATGCTTAGTGACGCTCTTACAGACAACATTATAAATTTTTAGAAAATGTATAGATTTTTATTTTCTGAAACGAATTTCATATTATAATTCAAAAGACGTTCAAATGTTATGTTTGTCAAAGATGCGAGGATTCGGAACGGTGGTTAGAAATCCATAGCTTAAAAGCTTTTTGTAGAAGAAGTAAATAATTAATTAGTTAATGAAAAAACAAAAGGCAGTATTCAAAAAATTCGCAGTATTCAATCATAAGAAAATACAGAATAATTCTAAAGAAAATTCCAATTTTTTAAGTAATTTCCTTGCTTTATTTATGAATTTAAAAAATCTACCTAAGCTTGAAATAAACACGCTTAAGACAGGATATTGTACACGAAAGCACATACAGCTTGTGTACACACATTCAGGTACATTTATATACGCGTTGGATACATACATAAACACTTCGCATACGTCAATATAAAGGCGAAGATTTTTGACCCATTCACACACATTCAAATTGAAGCCGCCGTGTACCTGTATTTTCTTCGGGAAGCTCATTGTCATTTTGCAGATTAACGTCTCTCACCAGTTTTCTTTGCAGTTTAGCGCGTATTGTTCTCTCTGTTTCCAGCACACTCTGTTACTCATTGACAAAAGAGTGGAGAGGCTAGTCGCAATACCCCGAAAAACGCGCTCTTTCCTAATCCTTTGCAGTTTCAAAATGAAAACGGTGTGAAATCGAAGTTCGGAGCTCACAGAAAACGTTTATCGAGGAATCACAACGTTTGTGATAACGGGGAAAATTTGTTGAAATAATTATAAAGAAATTTACTCCTGACTTGCCTTGAGCAACTCAATTTAACGACGTGGAAAATATATATTGTTTTCTAAGTATTTATATATTTCTAAGTATTCTAAGTATTTCTAAGTTTTTGTATTTCTAAGTATTCATTCATCCAAATTATTTATTTTTTAATATTTTCGACATGAAGAAGACAAAGTGAGAAGAAAATAAAATAATAATACAGAATAATATCAATTAAGCGTGTTTTCAGTGAATCCGAAGGAAAGAAAAAAACCGAAATAATACAAAAAAATTGAATTCTTAAATGAAATTTGATGAAGACAACAAAATATACAAAACATACAAAAAATAACAATAAATAAAGAATAAAAAAGCAACCTTCAGTGCGAAATGAACTACGGACAAGATTAAGCATCAAAATATATGAAAAGTTGTGAAAAGTGAGAAGAAAAATGTCACCTTCTTCCGCCTGTGGCAACACCCAAAGCGATTACAACAGCAGCATAAGCAGCATGACATACTGTTTGTCAAGACAGCATCACCACCAGCAGCACGTTTATGATAGCAATAGACACGAGGTAAGCTCAACCTTCAGGCGGTGAGATGAAAATCGCTACCTCAAGAACAATCAGATGACAAAGACGCAAAACTTGGCAGACGCAGCAGCAGGAGCAATAGTCAAAGCGAAAGTCGCACACGTAGTAAAATACGAGAGAATCGTAAGATATTGAAGCAAAAAAAATTGGGTGAATAAAATCAACGGAACTGAAGGCTAACCCCCTAAAGCATTAAAGAAAAAATAAATATACACCAGAAAAATTAAAGAAAATAATAAGAACACCAAAAACAATAAAAACGACTAAACCAAGGAAGGACATGAAGAAATAATACAAGAAGAGGTAGTAAGAACATCAACGGACACTCTCAATTCATGACGACTACAACAACAACAACAACAACAACAATGGAGACAACAACTACTCTAGAATTATTATAGAATTATTTGTACGAAGCATTCAACAACAACAAAAAATCGCACTCAAGGCAAAACTAGCACCGCCGAAAGCAGTAATCTAGGGTGCACCTGGAGCCATCAGATCTTAAAGAAACGATGAAACATCAAGCGTAGTAATAATATAACAATCAAAACAACAACTATATCAACGCATAAATTTCTTAAGAGGACGGAACCGCATGATTTTTTTGGCCAGAAACACGAACAAAACCAAGGGAAGATTTGAAAAATCTGCAAAGCGACAACAAACCGACAACACCAACATGAAATGTGCGATTCTTTCCATATATTCATTTTAAAATCTTTTCAAAACCTCTCAAATGTAACGGTTTTCCATTTACAACTAAAGCAAATGAAGTGAAAACAGAAGTAATAAATTAAATTTTTTGTTTGTCTCACACACTCCCCCACACACGACGCCGCTATCTAACAAACATCACTTTAGGACTTTGCGAAATCAATCTGCGATTAAAACGATTAATCGATAACCGGTAAATCCGTCATCACACGCAGCAAATCATCAATCATTGATCGACCCAAATATTAATCAGCTGTAGTGCAACATTATCAGTTCGTTGTTCATCATCATCACAATTAATCATCACGTTCATGATGGTCTCTGCTTCAGAATCATCCTTTTTTCAACTTCTTGCAATGATACCGCAGCCGATGTCGCGATTGACCGCGGCGATTTGGTTGGCAATTACTATACACTTCCTATTGCCGGGATCAATAAAACAGCCAGCCGTTGTCGATGCAGCGTACGTATATATTTATTAATAGTAATTCAAAACCTAGACAAAACCTAAAGTAAATCAAAACCTATAAAAATATTTGTTTGAAAGAAGCTTAATGGTATCAGTTGAGCCTACGAAACATGTTTCCGCTTATTTCTGAATTCATTGATTCTTGTTATTTTTCCTCGATGATGTCGATTCTCACAAATCCTGCAAATTGCTCAAAAACACAATTAAGAATAAAATAAGTTTATGTAAAATATAAAACTCATTTTACCATTGATATGTTTCAATTCAAGACAAAAATCGAACAAAACAAAATAAACCAATTGTTTACGTAATCATTATCCTTTGTCCAAAATTAAACTGTTCGTCCTCGACCATTTCGAAGCGCTTATTTAACCCAGTTAAATACTTGTGCGATAGTATCAACCCTGAACTCGAAACACCATACTCGAAATTACACCGGCTACGACATGCCATTCATGCACGTCCGATCATCGCATGGCTGAGCAGATATGATCAAGTCTTGCGTGTAGTCGTATAATTATATATAAAATTGTTTGTGTACGTGTGATTGCGTGTGTATATATTTACATTAATGTAAAAATATCGCAGGCAATAAAATACAGTCCCGTCCACCGCCCATCCGCCCAAAAAAAATAATTTGTAGTCATAAAAAATTTGTTCCAGAATCCTTTAATAAATATCTTACATAATTTTCTGTTTACGTTGATTTAATGTTGGGTTTATTTGAATTATTCGAAAACTTCACGTAACGAATGTGTGTTTGTTCGTTCGTTCGTTTGTGTACGTATTTGTGTTTATATTCCCCGAGGGCTTTCTTATTCGCTAATTATGATCTTTTTACGATACCATTGATGCGCTGAATAAAATGAGAGGAAATCTTTTAAGGGAAATTTTTTTCAGCGATCGAAAAAATTTTTTTCTTTTTTGCTTTTCTTTAGAATGGGAAATATTCAACAGTGAGACGCAACGGCTATTTTCGAAAAACGTTTATTTAAACCCATCTCCCTTAAAGCTCATATTTAGTTATCTTCTAGCAAAAAGAAGCACTTAAAGAAACTAAAATAAGTTATTCATTTCATATTTATAACATTCGCAAATTTGTTGTTTTTATTTAATAGGTTTTTTACTTATAGTGTTATAGTTTCTGATACACTTTGCTGACAGCAATTTCTTCTATTTGCATAAAGGCCTTACTAGCCAAAACAACCTCCCATAAGATCAATGTGAAACAACAACAACTACTGACATGTTTAATATAAAATAAAATAATAATAATAATAATAATAATAATAATAATTATAATTATAGCGACAAAAACAATAACAACAATATCAACAGCGTCATTAACAATGTCTGCAAATAAGGCTTGAAGCCTGAATTGCAACCAATAAAACATTTCATTTTCCAACAACAAAAAAACAAGGAGAGAAAAGCAACAACCTCAACGAAATTAAATGAAAAAATTAACAAAAAGTGTGAGGCGGCGAGCAGAGGTAGTAGTAGGTACAAAAGATCAAGCATTTTGTGTTGTTTCCTTTGGATGGCAACTAAAAGACAAGTACTCATCACAACAAGCCATCATTACAGGCTTCATCGTCCGTCTACGTCAGTACGTGCATCTGATTAACTCTAGCACACTCTCTATCGTACTCTTACCCCTTCTAACACCCACACCCTTATCTGATTATTTCTATACGAAGCGTTATTTCCTTTGCATACAAAATATTGATAGATGATAACATTTCGGAAAATCCTGCGTCGCCTACCTCTTGTTCCCGTCTGCACACCCCGGCAAGACACACGTTTTGAATCTTGAGCATCAAGCCGTTTGTTGTTGTTGTTATTGTTGTTTTTTGTTTTTGTTTATGACGATAATGATGTCGATTGTGTTATTGGTGTTGTAGCATCTTGACAATGCAGAGAATGAAAGTGGCTGTTAGTTTTGTTGTTGTTAATGTGGTTTTCCTCTTATTTTTGTTGGTGTTGTTTTATTTATTTGTAGTTTATTGACGTTTACTGAAAGGAGTTCTTTGAATGTAATGCGATTGTATTGTAATATTTTTTTGTTTTAATTAAATTTATTAGATCCAAAAGCATTTCAATGGCATTTCATTCAGATAAATTAATTTCATTGCATTTGAATGCCTTTTGAAAGAAAATGGAATTGTTTAAACTGAATACTAATTGAAAGTATCCAATCGTAGTCCTTTAAAATAAACATGTTTAATAATTATTTTTTATTGGAATTATTGATTTTCTGGCATCAAAACCTTAATCGAAAAAGTTATGAAGGAAACAATCCATAACTTTAAAAAATTTCTTGTCATCTTAAAGCAACCTAATAGAATAATATAGGAAAAATTAATCATAGCGACAAATGCAAGAACAATAGGAAAGATCACACTATTAACAGTGTTTGTAAATAAGTCTTCAATCTGATTCTAAAGCGATTGTGGCAGCATAATCAAATATTTCCTTTTCCACCAACAAAAAACGGCTACAGTAAAATCAAAAACAAACTCAAAAAAGTTATTAAGATGCAAAACTGAAAAGATCAAGTATCTCGTGTTGTCTATTCTAGAAGATGTAAATGTTTCAGAGTGTTTTGTCCTAAAATTATTCAAAATGAACAAATCGCCGCTGACTTTCAGCTCCCTACGCCCTTTACACCCGCTACCATTCCCTGCAATTTCACAGCTCCTCCATCAGAGAAGTCGGTATTCCCCCAAAGTGATTTGCATCTATTTCTTCATCCCTACCTTCTTGGACACTTTGCTGCTAACTCTGTATCTTTTACCTAATTCACTTAATCGTCCCAATTTAAAACTCATTCTTCTATCTCATTACACTTCTTCTCCTACTTACAATAATATTTAGTTTCAAACATTCTCCTTATCGACACAACAAGAAGGGCGAATGCCGAGCGTCATCATCGAACGTCTTAAAGTTGAACACTTCAAAGTTGCAAAAAGAAAATCCGCTTTGAAGGACGTGCAATGCAAATGCCTCGATTCTCAAGGATGCTCTACCGAACAGGAAGCTAATATTATTCGAGCCGAAGTAAGCGTCATTCATGAAAAAGCCCTCATAATTCCGAAGAGTTTACTAAAGGGAATTGTTGAAGAAAAAAGAAAATATTTGAAAATTATGAGCAGCTGAAGTACGAACACCGACTAAAACGAACGCTGGCATGACACACCATTGCTACCACACAAAATGTAAATATTTATTGATTTCAGATTGAAATTAATGCTAATTGCGTTCAGCGAGGGATTAACAATTGACAAAATTGTCAGGAAAATTTAATTACTCTAAGGCGCAATACAAAACTTTAATATAAAAATGAATTCATCTTGAAGGTGACGAAACTCCAAAAATATGCTCAAAGAGATCTCTACGTGAAAAAAATTCAGAAAAACAACTTATTATCTCTTACTGACTGTAATTTAGTACACCATATAAACCTGACTTGGAACTGAACTGGACTAAAAAAAGGTTGTAAAAATTATTGTAAACGGACTACCTAGTTCCAATTTGGATTATTAGAATGAGCCTAGGAACTTCCTCTGGGGTCAACTAAAAATATGAAATTTCAAAAAGCATTCGATATCCATAAAAGCTGTTCAAAAGATTGGAATATTCAAATTTCGGCTAAAATATTGAAGAACTCCTCGAAATTATATAAAAATGCTAACGTTGTAATTTTATTACCGAAATTCCATTTGCGTTGTTTTGTTTTAATTTGTTGTTGGCAGGTTGTAGAAAAGAACTTTTGAATATATTTTCACTTTTCCAATTTATCGGAGGAGCCCAAAATTAAGGCTCAAATCATCAAAGAATGTGATTTGTTCTAATTTTTTTATAACAAACTCGACATAAATCGCAAATATTTTCCATATTGAATTTCTTATTTTATGTTATCCTCTAGTTTATTCTCGAGTATACTCTAGTAAATTCTAGACTAATTCTAATGATTACAGTTATATCCAAACATAGAAAACATGCGATGACAACATACAACATCTCATTAATACTATTCAAGACTAACATGATTTTATTTGCCAAAATTTTTGTTAGTGTGTTGAAATAGAATGAAAAAAGCGAGAACCAGTTTGAAAGATATGCTGTGACCTAAGATTGGGCGTGGACTATGCTTGAATTACGCTTGCATAAGAGATAAGCAGAAAATGCGGAATAAGAAGGATGAGAATAAGATGAATAACACATGCTTGATAAAAACAGCGTCAGAAATCACAAACATTTTGTTCATTTCAAAATATTTAAGAGTACAATATAGAACAGCAAAAGATTTAGAAAAAACAGACTCCTCTGCAAATTATTCTTCATAGCAGAATGAACTATATATTAAGCACGACATACATACACTTTTATACTTATTAATAGAAATGAAGTTTCAGGCATGTAGGAGTCCTGAAAATAATCATCCTTATATCGTATAATATAAACAATTTCTCGGCCTTTTAGGGTTGTTCTATGGCCGATGTTTAAGCAACAATAACAATGGACATAATCAATAAACGGCACTCTTCTCTTTATACAACTAAATTCTCTTTCTCTCGCTTCCGATATTCTCTCCCATAACGCGCTCTTTTCCAACACATTAAAAATGTTGCAGATTTTACATCTGAGCTTACAGAGCTCAATAGCATAGCAGAACAAATTTTCAACAGACTTTCTCTCATTCTGTGCGAGTTGTGAGGAAATGTTATTCCAAGTTTAAGTGCGTGTACTCATTTTGTTTTTAAGCAATGAACGTTCCTTTGGCAGAAAATTATAATAACTAATTGCATTCAATTGCCCTTGTTTGCCCACTCACATTGTGTTGTTGACATTTCAATATGATGTTATTTTTGTCTCTATCGCGTCGTATCTTTTTTTCAGTTATAATTTTTTCATTGTTCTATTTTGGTATTTTTTTTATCCACATAGAATTATTTGTTCCATTTTTTCTGTCGTATTCTTCGTTAACTTTGTTATTATTGTTATTGTTATTTGTTTACTCTTTATTATGTTTTGTTGATGGGTGCTTAACCTCGCACTCGTGCGGGACTGGGCAATAGCGAATATCGTCGCAGCAAGTCGTTAAGTCCTTGTAATTTTTTAACACAATTGTCGTTTTAATTTCTTTTAATTTTTTTAAAGCTTCAAGAGAAACGTTGTTTTGTTGTTATAGCTGTTGTTGTTACTGTGGTTGCAATTATTGTCATTATTGCATAACGCTTTTCTATCGTTTTCACCAACATCATCGTGACAATAGTTATATGAATATATCTCTGTTGGAATTTAGAATAAATTTCTATAATATTCTATTTTAAGTAATACTAAAATCCTTTAAACCCTCAATAATAAATCCATCCAAATCAAAAAGATATCCTCACGATATTATCACTGATTTTCTCCTTGAAATTTTCCAGAACTGGTGGCGGAAGTATGCTCGGAGATGTTAACATATCGGCTATTTTAGATTCATTTAGCGTGAGCTATGACAAAAGAGTAAGACCCAATTACGGAGGTATGTAAACGATTTTATCTGTCTAATCACGAATATTCATAAATATTTCAATAAGAATAATTTGAAAAAATTATATTTTATAGAACAACCAAAATTTATTTATTTTACTTGAAAGGAATTTACTTTAGGATTCAAAATAAATATATTTAAGTCATTCGATCACGATATACGTAGGCTTAAATGAAAGGTCAATCCGATGAAAATATTTTAATTAATTACTGTAATGCGTTTCAATTTCCGATATTGGATATTTTTAATTGTTATCATTTTCGGCTTCTTTCCGTAATTTCTTTATCGTCACATTGCGTTACGCTACATTTTCATTATTTGTTTTTTTTTTTTTTTTTTTGTTAAATGTATTGACCTATATATCCGTGTTTCAGGACCTCCTGTCGAAGTTGGAGTAACCATGTATGTGCTGTCAATCAGCTCGCTGTCTGAAGTGAAAATGGTACAAGACACGACCGAGTACCTTTTTTTCAAATCACTATTGATTATACGTTCCTATGCTAAATATATTACCGTACTTTTTTAGTCGCTATTTACTTACCACTAGAATTTATCACGTTACACTTTCACTCCGTGCATTTTTTAGGTTTGATGCATTTTCCTTTAAGTTTTAATTTCAAAGAAATCGCAGAAAGTCCATCTGCATCAGAAAGAAAGGAAGAAAGGAAGACCAGCTACAAAAATCATTTCGTACTAGTTTGTTGTTTTCAGTTTTCTAATTGACGTATTCATTATGGCCAAACACTATCAAATTGTACCTATCCTTTCAACCTGTTTTAAAATCCTTTTTCCACTTTTAAATTATATTTTTTTGGTGCTAGACCACCCCTCTGTATTGTCCAAATCTAGAATGTTTGTATCCGTTCATCGGCTTCACCAACACCCACACAAATTTCTCTAAATCACAAAAGAAACACTAAATAAATTTTACATTTTAAAAGTGTTTTATTCGTTTCTAATAATTCTTTTTCTACGACTCGCTCTTTCTTTTACCTCCCCTTGTTGATTAATTTCCCAACTAGCACTCATTCCATTACCCCCAAAGTCAAAAGAATCGTTCGGTACAAACAAAGAATCTACCGCATGCAACGTTCAACAGATTATCAAGCAATCATACATTTCAATATTTAGTCCTTTCCATTCAGTCCATAAAAAATAATCGGTTTTAAATTTGAAGAACATTACAACCACGACTAATGCTCAATTTCTTTTTAGAAGAAACCAAAAGGAAGGAAATGAACATTGAAGCACAACAAAAATGTCAAAATAAGAAACGAAAGAAGAATGAATTAAGTCGAAACACTACACAAACTTCATAACCATCCTGAGCTTTTAGTTTTCCTACGCGCTTTTCTATATCAAACTCTTAGAAACATT
This sequence comes from Physocephala rufipes, assembly GCA_963966595.1. Lineage (NCBI taxonomy): Eukaryota > Metazoa > Arthropoda > Insecta > Diptera > Conopidae > Physocephala > Physocephala rufipes. Next base: position 27,562,571 of record OZ016503.1, read on the forward strand.
TCAAAAGTTTTATAACGATGTCAAGAATTTATTTCACTGCAGGGAAAAAATTTTCTAAGAAGGCTGATATATATACGTATCCATTTAATTGAGCTGCTAAAACGTGTTTAAATACTAAATATTCCGAAATGCGACAGGTTGATTTGGTTTTCATTCGCCGCGCAATACTTCAGAAGAATTTTAAATATACAAGAAGGCTCAACAAAAACAAAACAAAACAAAAATCTCGATAAAAATAATGGCAGGGCATAAAGTCACGGAATTTCCCCCCATAGTTTAAAAGTGCGAATGTAAGAAATACAATCAACGTTTAATGTGTGTTCAATGTCGGAGTGATTTATTAATAATATAGTTAATTCGACTAATTAATTCATTAGATCACTTCCCGATGACACACATATAAAATTTCATATAATTGTCACGAATAATATAAATGTCGTCAACGATCCATCAAACATTTTTAATTGCGTTTTGTTGGAGGTGAGACGTAAGTTCACCCTAAATGTGGGCCAAAGTACAGTACAATAGAGTTGAGACCCTAAAAGTAGGCAAGCAAAGTGTTGGTAATTGGTAATTAACTCATTTATCATGAACCGAAATGGGAATATTTTGCGTGGAATTGAAAAGTTGCTGGAGATTAAAACCAAAAACGAGCCTTTACATGTTTTTCACACCAATGCTCAAACATATGCTCAGAAAACATAACGTGCCTTCTTGGATAGCATCATTTTTAGCCTAAAAGAATTGAAAATATATTAATAATATCTAGGACAAATTCTTTTTGTTTTACGAAAATTATTTCGGTATAATGAAATAGTTCATTGGGATAGCCCAAGACAGAGCTCCAAACTCATACCGATTTTTTATACAATTCCCTCCTAATAAACTAGTTGTTGACAAAATCACATCAAATTTTTTAAATATTCTACTCTTCTGAAATGAATTTTCGCTGAGTCTACCTCAAAACAATTTAATTTTTCTATTAAATCCGAAAGTTTTCGCTCCTCCCTTGAAAATCCCAATTTAGTCGGCTAACTCTTAATTCTCTCAAGAAATCTGAGTCTATGCAATTCCGACAAAGTAAAAGAAATGCAAACTAGAAGATTCCCTGGTGATGTTCGAGATTTTTTAGTCAGTCTTGGTTAATTACATACATGCGTGTAGAGCTTTTCCTAATTCTTTATATCTGCTACACAACAAATTCCGTCTATCGAGTAATATTAAGGGCTAACCTAAAACTCTTGAAAATTCAAAAAACGATATCCAGTAAAACTCTGCATCCGATAACTTGAATTATGAATATTTATTCGTGAGAAAATCCTTGCGTTATTTAAGCGTATATAGTATTTATGTATCTTTATCAAATTAGGCCTAATTTTAACAAAAAACTATCATCAAATGGTTTATCATCTCATTTTTAATCACCTATCAACAACGTGTGTGTATGTATATGTTGCAGGTCCACCCGTGGAAGTCGGTGTCACAATGTATGTGCTGAGTATCAGTTCGGTTTCGGAGGTTCTAATGGTACATATTGCAAAATTGAACGATTATTAAAACTAAACGATTAATAAACAACTTTTCCACTTTTGAGTTTTGAATTTTGAAAGATTGTTTTAAAATGCTTAATCTCTTTCACGTTCAGTGGCAATTATTGTTAGACCGCAATAGGTTCTGTTAATTGAAGAAATTAATGTGGTATTCTTTTCCGTTTTCTGTTCATTTTTATTTTCAATTCATTCCATATGCATTTATATTTGCAAATAAAGTTATTTGCAAATAAAGTTATAAGTTAGAAACACTTAACGCTTTTCAAGCTAATACCGTAAATAGTTGCTCCGACAAAACATCTTACAAAATTTTGAATATTGTCGTATATAAACATAAAACTCTTTCGCCTTCTCTCTCTCTCTCTTTTCATTTATTTGATTATATATATATATATATATATATATATATATATATATATATATATATATATATATATATATATATATATATATATATATATATATATATATATATATATATATATATATATATATATATATATATATATATATAATATATATATATATATATATATATATATATATATATATATATATATATATATATATATATATATATATATATATATATATATATATATATATATATATATATATATATATATATATATATATATATATATATATAATATATATATATATATATATATATATATATATATATATATATATATATATATATATATATATATATATATATATATATATATATATATATATATATATATATATA
>OZ016503.1:27565074-27912574 GCA_963966595.1 Physocephala rufipes
TATATCATCTGTATATCATCTGTATATCATCTGTATATCATCTGTATATCATCTGTATATCATCTGTATATCATCTGTATATCATCTGTATATCATCTGTATATCATCTGTATATCATCTGTATATCATCTGTATATCATCTGTATATCATCTGTATATCATCTGTATATCATCTGTATATCATCTGTATATCATCTGTATATCATCTGTATATCATCTGTATATCATCTGTATATCATCTGTATATCATCTGTATATCATCTGTATATCATCTGTATATCATCTGTATATCATCTGTATATCATCTGTATATCATCTGTATATCATCTGTATATCATCTGTATATCATCTGTATATCATCTGTATATCATCTGTATATCATCTGTATATCATCTGTATATCATCTGTATATCATCTGTATATCATCTGTATATCATCTGTATATCATCTGTATATCATCTGTATATCATCTGTATATCATCTGTATATCATCTGTATATCATCTGTATATCATCTGTATATCATCTGTATATCATCTGTATATCATCTGTATATCATCTGTATATCATCTGTATATCATCTGTATATCATCTGTATATCATCTGTATATCATCTGTATATCATCTGTATATCATCTGTATATCATCTGTATATCATCTGTATATCATCTGTATATCATCTGTATATCATCTGTATATCATCTGTATATCATCTGTATATCATCTGTATATCATCTGTATATCATCTGTATATCATCTGTATATCATCTGTATATCATCTGTATATCATCTGTATATCATCTGTATATCATCTGTATATCATCTGTATATCATCTGTATATCATCTGTATATCATCTGTATATCATCTGTATATCATCTGTATATCATCTGTATATCATCTGTATATCATCTGTATATCATCTGTATATCATCTGTATATCATCTGTATATCATCTGTATATCATCTGTATATCATCTGTATATCATCTGTATATCATCTGTATATCATCTGTATATCATCTGTATATCATCTGTATATCATCTGTATATCATCTGTATATCATCTGTATATCATCTGTATATCATCTGTATATCATCTGTATATCATCTGTATATCATCTGTATATCATCTGTATATCATCTGTATATCATCTGTATATCATCTGTATATCATCTGTATATCATCTGTATATCATCTGTATATCATCTGTATATCATCTGTATATCATCTGTATATCATCTGTATATCATCTGTATATCATCTGTATATCATCTGTATATCATCTGTATATCATCTGTATATCATCTGTATATCATCTGTATATCATCTGTATATCATCTGTATATCATCTGTATATCATCTGTATATCATCTGTATATCATCTGTATATCATCTGTATATCATCTGTATATCATCTGTATATCATCTGTATATCATCTGTATATCATCTGTATATCATCTGTATATCATCTGTATATCATCTGTATATCATCTGTATATCATCTGTATATCATCTGTATATCATCTGTATATCATCTGTATATCATCTGTATATCATCTGTATATCATCTGTATATATCATCTATATATCATCTGTATATATCATCTGTATATCATCTATATATCATCTATATATCATCTATATATCATCTATATATCATCTATATATCATCTATATATCATCTATATATCATCTATATATCATCTATATATCATCTATATATCATCTATATATCATCTATATATCATCTATATATCATCTATATATCATCTATATATCATCTATATATCATCTATATATCATCTATATATCATCTATATATCATCTATATATCATCTATATATCATCTATATATCATCTATATATCATCTATATATCATCTATATATCATCTATATATCATCTATATATCATCTATATATCATCTATATATCATCTATATATCATCTATATATCATCTATATATCATCTATATATCATCTATATATCATCTATATATCATCTATATATCATCTATATATCATCTATATATCATCTATATATCATCTATATATCATCTATATATCATCTATATATCATCTATATATCATCTATATATCATCTATATATCATCTATATATCATCTATATATCATCTATATATCATCTATATATCATCTATATATCATCTATATATCATCTATATATCATCTATATATCATCTATATATCATCTATATATCATCTATATATCATCTATATATCATCTATATATCATCTATATATCATCTATATATCATCTATATATCATCTATATATCATCTATATATCATCTATATATCATCTATATATCATCTATATATCATCTATATATCATCTATATATCATCTATATATCATCTATATATCATCTATATATCATCTATATATCATCTATATATCATCTATATATCATCTATATATCATCTATATATCATCTATATATCATCTATATATCATCTATATATCATCTATATATCATCTATATATCATCTATATATCATCTATATATCATCTATATATCATCTATATATCATCTATATCATCTATATATCATCTATATATCATCTATATATCATCTATATATCATCTATATATCATCTATATATCATCTATATATCATCTATATATCATCTATATATCATCTATATATCATCTATATATCATCTATATATCATCTATATATCATCTATATATCATCTATATATCATCTATATATCATCTATATATCATCTAGTATATCATCTGTATATCATCTATATATCATCTATATATCATCTATATATCATCTATATATCATATATAGTATATCATCTATATATCATCTATATATCATCTATATATCATCTATATATCATCTGTATATCATCTATATATCATCTATATATCATCTATATATCATCTGTATATCATCTGTATATCATCTGTATATCATCTATATATCATCTATATATCATCTGTATATCATCTATATATCATCTGTATATCATCTGTATATCATCTGTATATCATCTATATATCATCTATATATCATCTGTATATCATCTGTATATCATCTGTATATCATCTGTATATCATCTGTATATCATCTGTATATCATCTGTATATCATCTGTATATCATCTGTATATCATCTGTATATCATCTGTATATCATCTGTATATCATCTGTATATCATCTGTATATCATCTGTATATCATCTGTATATCATCTGTATATCATCTGTATATCATCTGTATATCATCTGTATATCATCTGTATATCATCTGTATATCATCTGTATATCATCTGTATATCATCTGTATATCATCTGTATATCATCTGTATATCATCTGTATATCATCTGTATATCATCTGTATATCATCTGTATATCATCTGTATATCATCTGTATATCATCTGTATATCATCTGTATATCATCTGTATATCATCTGTATATCATCTGTATATCATCTGTATATCATCTGTATATCATCTGTATATCATCTGTATATCATCTGTATATCATCTGTATATCATCTGTATATCATCTGTATATCATCTGTATATCATCTGTATATCATCTGTATATCATCTGTATATCATCTGTATATCATCTGTATATCATCTGTATATCATCTGTATATCATCTGTATATCATCTGTATATCATCTGTATATCATCTGTATATCATCTGTATATCATCTGTATATCATCTGTATATCATCTGTATATCATCTGTATATCATCTGTATATCATCTGTATATCATCTGTATATCATCTGTATATCATCTGTATATCATCTGTATATCATCTGTATATCATCTGTATATCATCTGTATATCATCTGTATATCATCTGTATATCATCTGTATATCATCTGTATATCATCTGTATATCATCTGTATATCATCTGTATATCATCTGTATATCATCTGTATATCATCTGTATATCATCTGTATATCATCTGTATATCATCTGTATATCATCTGTATATCATCTGTATATCATCTGTATATCATCTGTATATCATCTGTATATCATCTGTATATCATCTGTATATCATCTGTATATCATCTGTATATCATCTGTATATCATCTGTATATCATCTGTATATCATCTGTATATCATCTGTATATCATCTGTATATCATCTGTATATCATCTGTATATCATCTGTATATCATCTGTATATCATCTGTATATCATCTGTATATCATCTGTATATCATCTGTATATCATCTGTATATCATCTGTATATCATCTGTATATCATCTGTATATCATCTGTATATCATCTGTATATCATCTGTATATCATCTGTATATCATCTGTATATCATCTGTATATCATCTGTATATCATCTGTATATCATCTGTATATCATCTGTATATCATCTGTATATCATCTGTATATCATCTGTATATCATCTGTATATCATCTGTATATCATCTGTATATCATCTGTATATCATCTGTATATCATCTGTATATCATCTGTATATCATCTGTATATCATCTGTATATCATCTGTATATCATCTGTATATCATCTGTATATCATCTGTATATCATCTGTATATCATCTGTATATCATCTGTATATCATCTGTATATCATCTGTATATCATCTGTATATCATCTGTATATCATCTGTATATCATCTGTATATCATCTGTATATCATCTGTATATCATCTGTATATCATCTGTATATCATCTGTATATCATCTGTATATCATCTGTATATCATCTGTATATCATCTGTATATCATCTGTATATCATCTGTATATCATCTGTATATCATCTGTATATCATCTGTATATCATCTGTATATCATCTGTATATCATCTGTATATCATCTGTATATCATCTGTATATCATCTGTATATCATCTGTATATCATCTGTATATCATCTGTATATCATCTGTATATCATCTGTATATCATCTGTATATCATCTGTATATCATCTGTATATCATCTGTATATCATCTGTATATCATCTGTATATCATCTGTATATCATCTGTATATCATCTGTATATCATCTGTATATCATCTGTATATCATCTGTATATCATCTGTATATCATCTGTATATCATCTGTATATCATCTGTATATCATCTGTATATCATCTGTATATCATCTGTATATCATCTGTATATCATCTGTATATCATCTGTATATCATCTGTATATCATCTGTATATCATCTGTATATCATCTGTATATCATCTGTATATCATCTGTATATCATCTGTATATCATCTGTATATCATCTGTATATCATCTGTATATCATCTGTATATCATCTGTATATCATCTGTATATCATCTGTATATCATCTGTATATCATCTGTATATCATCTGTATATCATCTGTATATCATCTGTATATCATCTGTATATCATCTGTATATCATCTGTATATCATCTGTATATCATCTGTATATCATCTGTATATCATCTGTATATCATCTGTATATCATCTGTATATCATCTGTATATCATCTGTATATCATCTGTATATCATCTGTATATCATCTGTATATCATCTGTATATCATCTGTATATCATCTGTATATCATCTGTATATCATCTGTATATCATCTGTATATCATCTGTATATCATCTGTATATCATCTGTATATCATCTGTATATCATCTGTATATCATCTGTATATCATCTGTATATCATCTGTATATCATCTGTATATCATCTGTATATCATCTGTATATCATCTGTATATCATCTGTATATCATCTGTATATCATCTGTATATCATCTGTATATCATCTGTATATCATCTGTATATCATCTGTATATCATCTGTATATCATCTGTATATCATCTGTATATCATCTGTATATCATCTGTATATCATCTGTATATCATCTGTATATCATCTGTATATCATCTGTATATCATCTGTATATCATCTGTATATCATCTGTATATCATCTGTATATCATCTGTATATCATCTGTATATCATCTGTATATCATCTGTATATCATCTGTATATCATCTGTATATCATCTGTATATCATCTGTATATCATCTGTATATCATCTGTATATCATCTGTATATCATCTGTATATCATCTGTATATCATCTGTATATCATCTGTATATCATCTGTATATCATCTGTATATCATCTGTATATCATCTGTATATCATCTGTATATCATCTGTATATCATCTGTATATCATCTGTATATCATCTGTATATCATCTGTATATCATCTGTATATCATCTGTATATCATCTGTATATCATCTGTATATCATCTGTATATCATCTGTATATCATCTGTATATCATCTGTATATCATCTGTATATCATCTGTATATCATCTGTATATCATCTGTATATCATCTGTATATCATCTGTATATCATCTGTATATCATCTGTATATCATCTGTATATCATCTGTATATCATCTGTATATCATCTGTATATCATCTGTATATCATCTGTATATCATCTGTATATCATCTGTATATCATCTGTATATCATCTGTATATCATCTGTATATCATCTGTATATCATCTGTATATCATCTGTATATCATCTGTATATCATCTGTATATCATCTGTATATCATCTGTATATCATCTGTATATCATCTGTATATCATCTGTATATCATCTGTATATCATCTGTATATCATCTGTATATCATCTGTATATCATCTGTATATCATCTGTATATCATCTGTATATCATCTGTATATCATCTGTATATCATCTGTATATCATCTGTATATCATCTGTATATCATCTGTATATCATCTGTATATCATCTGTATATCATCTGTATATCATCTGTATATCATCTGTATATCATCTGTATATCATCTGTATATCATCTGTATATCATCTGTATATCATCTGTATATCATCTGTATATCATCTGTATATCATCTGTATATCATCTGTATATCATCTGTATATCATCTGTATATCATCTGTATATCATCTGTATATCATCTGTATATCATCTGTATATCATCTGTATATCATCTGTATATCATCTGTATATCATCTGTATATCATCTGTATATCATCTGTATATCATCTGTATATCATCTGTATATCATCTGTATATCATCTGTATATCATCTGTATATCATCTGTATATCATCTGTATATCATCTGTATATCATCTGTATATCATCTGTATATCATCTGTATATCATCTATATCATCTGTATATCATCTGTATATCATCTGTATATCATCTGTATATCATCTGTATATCATCTGTATATCATCTGTATATCATCTGTATATCATCTGTATATCATCTATATCATCTGTATATCATCTGTATATCATCTGTATATCATCTGTATATCATCTGTATATCATCTGTATATCATCTGTATATCATCTGTATATCATCTGTATATCATCTGTATATCATCTGTATATCATCTGTATATCATCTGTATATCATCTGTATATCATCTGTATATCATCTGTATATCATCTGTATATCATCTGTATATCATCTGTATATCATCTGTATATCATCTGTATATCATCTGTATATCATCTGTATATCATCTGTATATCATCTGTATATCATCTGTATATCATCTGTATATCATCTGTATATCATCTGTATATCATCTGTATATCATCTGTATATCATCTGTATATCATCTGTATATCATCTGTATATCATCTGTATATCATCTGTATATCATCTGTATATCATCTGTATATCATCTGTATATCATCTGTATATCATCTGTATATCATCTGTATATCATCTGTATATCATCTGTATATCATCTGTATATCATCTGTATATCATCTGTATATCATCTGTATATCATCTGTATATCATCTGTATATCATCTGTATATCATCTGTATATCATCTGTATATCATCTGTATATCATCTGTATATCATCTGTATATCATCTGTATATCATCTGTATATCATCTGTATATCATCTGTATATCATCTGTATATCATCTGTATATCATCTGTATATCATCTGTATATCATCTGTATATCATCTGTATATCATCTGTATATCATCTGTATATCATCTGTATATCATCTGTATATCATCTGTATATCATCTGTATATCATCTGTATATCATCTGTATATCATCTGTATATCATCTGTATATCATCTGTATATCATCTGTATCATTATCATCTGTATATCATCTGTATATCATCTGTATATCATCTGTATATCATCTGTATATCATCTGTATATCATCTGTATATCATCTGTATATCATCTGTATATCATCTGTATATCATCTGTATATCATCTGTATATCATCTGTATATCATCTGTATATCATCTGTATATCATCTGTATATCATCTGTATATCATCTGTATATCATCTGTATATCATCTGTATATCATCTGTATATCATCTGTATATCATCTGTATATCATCTGTATATCATCTGTATATCATCTGTATATCATCTGTATATCATCTGTATATCATCTGTATATCATCTGTATATCATCTGTATATCATCTGTATATCATCTGTATATCATCTGTATATCATCTGTATATCATCTGTATATCATCTGTATATCATCTGTATATCATCTGTATATCATCTGTATATCATCTGTATATCATCTGTATATCATCTGTATATCATCTGTATATCATCTGTATATCATCTGTATATCATCTGTATATCATCTGTATATCATCTGTATATCATCTGTATATCATCTGTATATCATCTGTATATCATCTGTATATCATCTGTATATCATCTGTATATCATCTGTATATCATCTGTATATCATCTGTATATCATCTGTATATCATCTGTATATCATCTGTATATCATCTGTATATCATCTGTATATCATCTGTATATCATCTGTATATCATCTGTATATCATCTGTATATCATCTGTATATCATCTGTATATCATCTGTATATCATCTGTATATCATCTGTATATCATCTGTATATCATCTGTATATCATCTGTATATCATCTGTATATCATCTGCATATCATCTGTATATCATCTGTATATCATCTGTATATCATCTGTATATCATCTGTATATCATCTGTATATCATCTGTATATCATCTGTATATCATCTGTATATCATCTGTATATCATCTGTATATCATCTGTATATCATCTGTATATCATCTGTATATCATCTGTATACCATCTGTATATCATCTGTATATCATCTGTATATCATCTGTATATCATCTGTATATCATCTGTATATCATCTGTATATCATCTGTATATCATCTGTATATCATCTGTATATCATCTGTATATCATCTGTAAATCATCTGTATATCATCTGTATATCATCTGTATATCATCTGTATATCATCTGTATATCATCTGTATATCATCTGTATATCATCTGTATATCATCTGTATATCATCTGTATATCATCTGTATATCATCTGTATATCATCTATATATCATCTATATATCATCTATATATCATCTATATATCATCTATATATCGTCAATATATCATCTATATATCATCTATATATCAGCTATATATCAGCTATATATCATCTATATATCATCTATATATCATCTATATATCATCTATATATTATCTATATATCATCTATATATCAGCTATATATCATCTATATATCATCTATATATCATCTATATATCATCTATATATCATCTATATATCATCTATATATCATCTATATATCATCTATATATCATCTATATATCATCTATATATCAGCTATATATCAGCTATATATCATCTATATATCATCTATATATCAGCTATATATCATCTATATATCATATATACATCATCTATATATCATCTATATGTCATCTATATATCATCTATATATCATCTATATATCATCTATATATCATCTATATATCATCTATATATCATCTATATATCATCTATATATCATCTATATATCATCTATATATCATCTATATATCATCTATATATCATCTATATATCATCTATATATCATCTATATATCATCTATATATCATCTATATATCATCTATATATCATCTATATATCATCTATATATCATCTATATATCATCTATATATCATCTATATATCATATATCATCTGTATATCATCTGTATATCATCTGTATATCATCTGTATATCATCTGTATATCATCTGTATATCATCTGTATATCATCTGTATATCATCTGTATATCATCTGTATATCATCTGTATATCATCTGTATATCATCTGTATATCATCTGTATATCATCTGTATATCATCTGTATATCATCTGTATATCATCTGTATATCATCTGAATATCATCTGTATATCATCTGTATATCATCTGTATATCATCTGTATATCATCTGTAGATCATCTGTATATCATCTGTATATCATCTGTATATCATCTGTATATCATCTGTATATCATCTATAGATCAGCTATATATCAGCTATATATCAGCTATATATCAGCTATATATCATCTATATATCAGCTATATATCATCTGTATATCATCTGTATATCATCTGTATATCATCTGTATATCATCTGTATATCATCTGTATATCATCCGTATATCATCTGTATATCATCTGTATATCATCTGTATATCATCTGTATATCATCTGTATATCATCTGTATATCATCTGTATATCATCTGTATATCATCTGTATATCATCTGTATATCATCTGTATATCATCTGTATATCATCTGTATATCATCTGTATATCATCTGTATATCATCTGTATATCATCTGTATATCATCTGTATATCATCTGTATATCATCTGTATATCATCTGTATATCATCTGTATATCATCTGTATATCATCTGTATATCATCTGTATATCATCTGTATATCATCTATATATCATCTATATATCATCTATATATCATCTATATATCATCTATATATCATCTATATATCAGCTATATATCAGCTATATATCATCTATATATCAGCTATATATCAGCTATATATCAGCTATATATCAGCTATATTTCATCTGTATATCATCTGTATATCATCTGTATATCATCTGTATATCATCTGTATATCATCTGTATATCATCTGTATATCATCTGTATATCATCTGTATATCATCTGTATATCATCTGTATATCATCTGAATATCATCTGTATATCATCTGTATATCATCTGTATATCATCTGTATATCATCTGTAGATCATGTGTATATCATCTGTATATCATCTGTATATCATCTGTATATCATCTGTATATCATCCATATATCAGCTATATATCAGCTATATATCATCTATATGTCATCTATATATCAGCTATATATCAGCTATATATCATATATATATCATCTATATATCATCTATATATCATCTATATATCATCTATATATCATCTATATATCATCTATATATCATCTATATATCATCTATATATCATCTATATATCATCTATATATCATCTATATATCATCTATATATCATCTATATATCATCTATATATCAGCTATATATCAGCTATATATCAGCTATATATCATCTATATATCAGCTATATATCAGCTATATATCAGCTATATATCAGCTATATATCAGCTATATATCAGCTATATATCATCTGTATATCATCTGTATATCATCTGTACATCATCTGTATATCATCTGTATATCATCTGTATATCATCTGTATATCATCTGTATATCATCTGTATATCATCTGTATATCATCTGTATATCATCTGTATATCATCTGTATATCATCTGTATATCATCTGTATATTATCTGTATATCATCTGTATATCATCTGTATATCACCTGTATATCATCCGTATATCATCTGTATATCATCTGTATATCATCTGTATATCATCTGTATATCATCTGTATATCATCTGTATACCATCTGTATATCATCTGTATATCATCTGTATATCATCTGTATATCATCTGTATATCATCTGTATATCATCTGTATATCATCTGTATATCATCTGTATATCATCTGTATATCATCTGTATATCATCTGTATATCATCTGTATATCATCTGTATATCATCTGTATATCATCTGTATATCATCTGTATATCATCTGTATATCATCTGTATATCATCTGTATATCATCTGTATATCATCTGTATATCATCTGTATATCATCTATATATCATCTATATATCATCTATATATCATCTATATATCATCTATATATCGTCAATATATCATCTATATATCATCTATATATCAGCTATATATCAGCTATATATCATCTATATATCAGCTATATATCAGCTATATATCAGCTATATATCATCTATATATCATCTATATATATCATCTATATATCATCTATATATCATCTATATATCATCTATATATCAGCTATATATCAGCTATATATCAGCTATATATCATCTATATATCATCTATATATCATCTATATATCATCTATATATCAGCTATATATCATCTATATATCATCTATATATCATCTATATATCATCTATATATCAGCTATATATCATCTATATATCATCTATATATCATCTATATATCATCTATATATCATCTATATATCAGCTATATATCATCTATATATCATCTATATATCATCTATATATCATCTATATATCATCTATATATCATCTATATATCATCTATATATCATCTATATATCATCTATATATCATCTATATATCAGCTATATATCAGCTATATATCATCTATATATCATCTATATATCAGCTATATATCATCTATATATCATATATATATCATCTATATATCATCTATATGTCATCTATATATCATCTATATATCATCTATATATCATCTATATATCATCTATATATCATCTATATATCATCTATATATCATCTATATATCATCTATATATCATCTATATATCATCTATTATATCATCTATATATCATCTATATATCATCTATATTCATCTATATATCATCTATATATCATCTATATATCATCTATATATCATCTATATATCATCTATATATCATCTATATATCATATATCATCTATATATCATCTGTATATCATCTGTATATCATCTGTATATCATCTGTATATCATCTGTATATCATCTGTATATCATCTGTATATCATCTGTATATCATCTGTATATCATCTGTATATCATCTGTATATCATCTGTATATCATCTGTATATCATCTGTATATCATCTGTATATCATCTGTATATCATCTGTATATCATCTGTATATCATCTGTATATCATCTGTATATCATCTGTATATCATCTGTATATCATCTGTATATCATCTGTATATCATCTGTATATCATCTGTATATCATCTGTATATCATCTGTATATCATCTGTATATCATCTGTATATCATCTATGTATCATCTGTATATCATCTGTATATCATCTGTATATCATCTGTATATCATCTGTATATCATCTGTATATCATCTGTATATCATCTGTATATCATCTGTATATCATCTGTATATCATCTGTATATCATCTGTATATCATCTGTATATCATCTGTATATCATCTGTATATCATCTGTATATCATCTGTATATCATCTGTATATCATCTGTATATCATCTGTATATCATCTGTATATCATCTGTATATCATCTGAATATCATCTGTATATCATCTGTATATCATCTGTGTATCATCTATATATCATCTATATATCAGCTATATATCATCTATATATCATCTATATTATCTATATATCATCTATATATCAGCTATATATCATCTATATATCATCTATATATCATCTATATATCATCTATATATCATCTATATATCATCTATATATCATCTATATATCATCTATATATCATCTATATATCATCTATATATCAGCTATATATCAGCTATATATCATCTATATATCATCTATATATCAGCTATATATCATCTATATATCATATATACATCATCTATATATCATCTATATGTCATCTATATATCATCTATATATCATCTATATATCATCTATATATCATCTATATATCATCTATATATCATCTATATATCATCTATATATCATCTATATATCATCTATATATCATCTATATATCATCTATATATCATCTATATATCATCTATATATCATCTATATATCATCTATATATCATCTATATATCATCTATATATCATCTATATATCATCTATATATCATCTATATATCATCTATATATCATATATCATCTGTATATCATCTGTATATCATCTGTATATCATCTGTATATCATCTGTATATCATCTGTATATCATCTGTATATCATCTGTATATCATCTGTATATCATCTGTATATCATCTGTATATCATCTGTATATCATCTGTATATCATCTGTATATCATCTGTATATCATCTGTATATCATCTGTATATCATCTGTATATCATCTGTATATCATCTGAATATCATCTGTATATCATCTGTATATCATCTGTATATCATCTGTATATCATCTGTAGATCATCTGTATATCATCTGTATATCATCTGTATATCATCTGTATATCATCTGTATATCATCTATAGATCAGCTATATATCAGCTATATATCAGCTATATATCAGCTATATATCATCTATATATCAGCTATATATCATCTGTATATCATCTGTATATCATCTGTATATCATCTGTATATCATCTGTATATCATCTGTATATCATCCGTATATCATCTGTATATCATCTGTATATCATCTGTATATCATCTGTATATCATCTGTATATCATCTGTATATCATCTGTATATCATCTGTATATCATCTGTATATCATCTGTATATCATCTGTATATCATCTGTATATCATCTGTATATCATCTGTATATCATCTGTATATCATCTGTATATCATCTGTATATCATCTGTATATCATCTGTATATCATCTGTATATCATCTGTATATCATCTGTATATCATCTGTATATCATCTGTATATCATCTGTATATCATCTGTATATCATCTATATATCATCTATATATCATCTATATATCATCTATATATCATCTATATATCATCTATATATCAGCTATATATCAGCTATATATCATCTATATATCAGCTATATATCAGCTATATATCATCTATATATCAGCTATATATCAGCTATATATCAGCTATATATCAGCTATATATCAGCTATATATCAGCTATATATCATCTGTATATCATCTGTATATCATCTGTACATCATCTGTATATCATCTGTATATCATCTGTATATCATCTGTATATCATCTGTATATCATCTGTATATCATCTGTATATCATCTGTATATCATCTGTATATCATCTGTATATCATCTGTATATCATCTGTATATTATCTGTATATCATCTGTATATCATCTGTATATCACCTGTATATCATCCGTATATCATCTGTATATCATCTGTATATCATCTGTATATCATCTGTATATCATCTGTATATCATCAGTATATCATCTGTATATCATCTGTATATCATCTGTATATCATCTGTATATCATCTGTATATCATCTGTATATCATCTGTATATCATCTGTATATCATCTGTATATCATCTGTATATCATCTGTATATCATCTGTATATCATCTGTATATCATCTGTATATCATCTGTATATCATCTGTATATCATCTGTATATCATCTGTATATCATCTGTATATCATCTGTATATCATCTGTAAATCATCTGTATATCATCTGTATATCATCTGTATATCATCTGTATATCATCTGTATATCATCTGTATATCATCTGTATATCATCTGTATATCATCTGTATATCATCTGTATATCATCTGTATATCATCTGTATATCATCTGTATATCATCTGTATATCATCTGTATATCATCTGTATATCATCTGTATATCATCTGTAAATCATCTGTATATCATCTGTATATCATCTGTATATCATCTGTATATCATCTGTATATCATCTGTATATCATCTGTATATCATCTGTATATCATCTGTATATCATCTGTATATCATCTGTATATCATCTGTATACCATCTGTATATCATCTGTATATCATCTGTATATCATCTGTATATCATCTGTATATCATCTGTATATCATCTGTATATCATCTGTATATCATCTGTATATCATCTGTATATCATCTGTATATCATCTGTATATCATCTGTATATCATCTGTATATCATCTGTATATCATCTGTATATCATCTGTATATCATCTGTATATCATCTGTATATCATCTGTATATCATCTGTATATCATCTGTATATCATCTGTATATCATCTATATATCATCTATATATCATCTATATATCATCTATATATCATCTATATATCGTCAATATATCATCTATATATCATCTATATATCAGCTATATATCAGCTATATATCATCTATATATCAGCTATATATCAGCTATATATCAGCTATATATCATCTATATATCATCTATATATATCATCTATATATCATCTATATATCATCTATATATCATCTATATATCAGCTATATATCAGCTATATATCAGCTATATATCATCTATATATCATCTATATATCATATATCATCTATATATCATCTGTATATCATCTGTATATCATCTGTATATCATCTGTATATCATCTGTATATCATCTGTATATCATCTGTATATCATCTGTATATCATCTGTATATCATCTGTATATCATCTGTATATCATCTGTATATCATCTGTATATCATCTGTATATCATCTGTATATCATCTGTATATCATCTGTATATCATCTGTATATCATCTGTATATCATCTGTATATCATCTGTATATCATCTGTATATCATCTGTATATCATCTGTATATCATCTGTATATCATCTGTATATCATCTGTATATCATCTATATATCATCTGTATATCATCTGTATATCATCTGTATATCATCTGTATATCATCTGTATATCATCTGTATATCATCTGTATATCATCTGTATATCATCTGTATATCATCTGTATATCATCTGTATATCATCTGTATATCATCTGTATATCATCTGTATATCATCTGTATATCATCTGTATATCATCTGTATATCATCTGTATATCATCTGTATATCATCTGTATATCATCTGTATATCATCTGTATATCATCTGTATATCATCTGTATATCATCTGTATATCATCTGTATATCATCTGTATATCATCTGTATATCATCTGTATATCATCTGTATATCATCTGTATATCATCTATATATCATCTGTATATCATCTGTATATCATCTGTATATCATCTGTATATCATCTGTATATCATCTGTATATCATCTGTATATCATCTGTATATCATCTGTATATCATCTGTATATCATCTGTATATCATCTGTATATCATCTGTATATCATCTGTATATCATCTGTATATCATCTGTATATCATCTGTATATCATCTGTATATCATCTGTATATCATCTGTATATCATCTGTATATCATCTGTATATCATCTGAATATCATCTGTATATCATCTGTATATCATCTGTGTATCATCTGTATATCATCTGTAGATCATCTGTATATCATCTGTATATCATCTGTATATCATCTGTATATCATCTGTATATCATCTATAGATCAGCTATATATCAGCTATATATCAGCTATATATCAGCTATATATCATCTATATATCAGCTATATATCATCTGTATATCATCTGTATATCATCTGTATATCATCTGTATATCATCTGTATATCATCTGTATATCATCTGTATATCATCTGTATATCATCTGTATATCATCTGTATATCATCTGTATATCATCTGTATATCATCTGAATATCATCTGTATATCATCTGTATATCATCTGTGTATCATCTGTATATCATCTGTAGATCATCTGTATATCATCTGTATATCATCTGTATATCATCTGTATATCATCTGTATATCATCTATAGATCAGCTATATATCAGCTATATATCAGCTATATATCAGCTATATATCATCTATATATCAGCTATATATCATCTGTATATCATCTGTATATCATCTGTATATCATCTGTATATCATCTGTATATCATCTGTATATCATCCGTATATCATCTGTATATCATCTGTATATCATCTGTATATCATCTGTATATCATCTGTATATCATCTGTATATCATCTGTATATCATCTGTATATCATCTGTATATCATCTGTATATCATCTGTATATCATCTGTATATCATCTGTATATCATCTGTATATCATCTGTATATCATCTGTATATCATCTGTATATCATCTGTATATCATCTGTATATCATCTGTATATCATCTGTATATCATCTGTATATCATCTGTATATCATCTGTATATCATCTATATATCATCTATATATCATGTATATATCATCTATATATCATCTATATATCATCTATATATCAGCTATATATCAGCTATATATCATCTATATATCAGCTATATATCAGCTATATATCAGCTATATATCAGCTATATATCATCTGTATATCATCTGTATATCATCTGTATATCATCTGTATATCATCTGTATATCATCTGTATATCATCTGTATATCATCTGTATATCATCTGTATATCATCTGTATATCATCTGTATATCATCTGAATATCATCTGTATATCATCTGTATATCATCTGTATATCATCTGTATATCATCTGTAGATCATGTGTATATCATCTGTATATCATCTGTATATCATCTGTATATCATCTGTATATCATCCATATATCAGCTATATATCAGCTATATATCATCTATATATCATCTATATATCAGCTATATATCAGCTATATATCATCTATATATCAGCTATATATCAGCTATATATCAGCTATATATCAGCTATATATCATCTGTATATCATCTGTATATCATCTGTATATCATCTGTATATCATCTGTATATCATCTGTATATCATCTGTATATCATCTGTATATCATCTGTATATCATCTGTATATCATCTGTATATCATCTGTATATCATCTGTATATCATCTGTATATCATCTGTATATCATCTGTATATCATCTGTATATCATCTGTATCATCTGTATATCATCTGTATATCATCTGTATATCATCTGTATATCATCTGTATATCATCTGTATATCATCTGATATCATCTGTATATCATCTATATATCATCTATATATCATCTATATATCATCTATATATCATCTATATATCATCTATATATCATCTATATATCATCTATATATCAGCTATATATCAGCTATATATCATCTATATATCAGCTATATATCAGCTATATATCAGCTATATATCATCTATATATCATCTATATATCATCTATATATCATCTATATATCATCTATATATCATCTATATATCATCTATATATCATCTATATATCATCTATATATCATCTATATATCATCTATATATCATCTATATATCATCTATATATCATCTATATATCATCTATATATCATCTATATATCATCTATATATAATCTATATATCAGCTATATATATCAGCTATATATCATCTATATATCATCTATATATCATCTATATATCATCTATATATCATCTATATATCAGCTATATATCATCTATATATCATCTATATATCATCTATATATCATCTATATATCATCTATATATCATCTATATATCATCTATATATCATCTATATATCAGCTATTATCATCTATATATCATCTATATATCATCTATATATCATCTATATATCATCTATATATCATCTATATATCATCTATATATCATCTATATATCATCTATATATCATCTATATATCATCTATATATCATCTATATATCAGCTATATCAGCTATATATCATCTATATATCAGCTATATATCAGCTATATATCAGCTATATATCAGCTATATATCAGCTATATATCATCTATATATCATCTATATATCATCTATATATCATCTATATATCATCTATATATCATCTATATATCATCTATATATCATCTATATATCATCTATATATCATATATATATCATCTATATATCATCTATATATCATCTATATATCAGCTATATATCATCTATATATCATCTATATATCATCTATATATCATCTATATATCATCTATATATCATCTATATATCATCTATATATCATCTATATATCATCTATATATCATCTATATATCAGCTATATATCAGCTATATATCAGCTATATATCAGCTATATATCAGCTATATATCAGCTATATATCAGCTATATATCATCTGTATATCATCTGTATATCATCTGTATATCATCTGTATATCATCTGTATATCATCTGTATATCATCTGTATATCATCTGTATATCATCTGTATATCATATGTATATCATATGTATATCATATGTATATCATCTGTATATCATCTGTATATCATCTGTATATCATCTGTATATCATCTGTATATCATCTGTATATCATCTGTATATCATCTGTATATCATCTGTATATCATCTGTATATCATCTGTATATCATCTGTATATCATCTGTATATCATCTGTATATCATCTGTATATCATCTGTATATCATCTGTATATCATCTGTATATCATCTGTATATCATCTGTATATCATCTGTATATCATCTGTATATCATCTGTATATCATCTGTATATCATCTGTATATCATCTGTGTATCATCTGTATATCATCTGTATATCATCTGTATATCATCTGTATATCATCTGTATATCATCTGTATATCATCTGTATATCATCTGTATATCAACTGTATATCATCTGTATATCATCTGTATATCATCTGTATATCATCTGTATATCATCTGTATATCATCTCTATATCATCTGTATATCATCTGTATATCATCTGTATATCATCTGTATATCATCTGTATATCATCTGTATATCATCTGTATATCATCTGTATATCATCTGTATATCATCTGTATATCATCTGTATATCATCTGTATATCATCTGTATATCATCTGTATATCTATATATCATCTATATATCATCTATATATCATCTATATATCATCTATATATCATCTATATATCATCTGTATATCATCTGTATACCATCTGTATATCATCTGTATATCATCTGTATATCATCTGTATATCATCTGTATATCATCTGTATATCATCTGTATATCATCTGTATATCATCTGTATATCATCTGTATATCATCTGTATATCATATGTATATCATCTGTATATCATCTGTATATCATCTGTATATCATCTGTATATCATCTGTATATCATCTGTGTATCATCTGTATATCATCTGTATATCATCTGTATATCATCTGTATATCATCTGTATATCATCTGTATATCATCTGTATATCATCTGTATATCATCTGTATATCATCTGTATATCATCTGTATATCATCTGTATATCATCTGTATATCATCTGTATATCATCTGTATATCATCTGTATATCATCTGTATATCATCTGTATATCATCTGTATATCATCTATATATCATCTATATATCATCTATATATCATCTATATATCATCTATATATCATCTATATATCATCTATATATCATCTATATATCATCTATATATCATCTATATATCATCTATATATCATCTATATATCATCTATATATCATCTATATATCATCTATATATCATCTATATATCATCTATATATCATCTATATATCATCTATATATCATCTATATATCAGCTATATATCATCTATATATCATCTATATATCATCTATATATTATCTATATATCATCTATATATCATCTATATATCATCTATATATCATCTATATATCATCTATATATCATCTATATATCAGCTATATATCAGCTATATATCATCTATATATCAGCTATATATCAGCTATATATCAGCTATATATCAGCTATATATCAGCTATATATCATCTGTATATCATCTGTATATCATCTGTATATCATCTGTATATCATCTGTATATCATCTGTATATCATCTGTATATCATCTGTATATCATCTGTATATCATCTGTATATCATCTGTATATCATCTGTATATCATCTGTATATCATCTGTATATTATCTGTATATCATCTGTATCTCATCTGTATATCATCTGTATATCATCCGTATATCATCTGTATATCATCTGTATATCATCTGTATATCATCTGTATATCATCTGTATATCATCAGTATATCATCTGTATATCATCTGTATATCATCTGTATATCATCTGTATATTATCTGTATATCATCTGTATATCATCTGTATATCATCCGTATATCATCTGTATATCATCTGTATATCATCTGTATATCATCTGTATATCATCTGTATATCATCTGTATATCATCTGTATATCATCAGTATATCATCTGTATATCATCTGTATATCATCTGTATATCATCTGTATATCATCTGTATATCATCTGTATATCATCTGTATATCATCTGTATATCATCTGTATATCATCTGTATATCATCTGTATATCATCTGTATATCATCTGTATATCATCTGTATATCATCTGTATATCATCTCTATATCATCTGTATATCATCTGTATATCATCTGTATATCATCTGTATATCATCTGTATATCATCTGTATATCATCTGTATATCATCTGTATATCATCTGTATATCATCTGTATATCATCTGTATATCATCTGCATATCATCTGTATATCATCTGTATATCTATATATCATCTATATATCATCTATATATCATCTATATATCATCTATATATCATCTATATATCATCTGTATATCATCTGTATACCATCTGTATATCATCTGTATATCATCTGTATATCATCTGTATATCATCTGTGTATCATCTGTATATCATCTGTATATCATCTGTATATCATCTGTATATCATCTGTATATCATCTGTATATCATATGTATATCATCTGTATATCATCTGTATATCATCTGTATATCATCTGTATATCATCTGTATATCATCTGTATATCATCTGTATATCATCTGTATATCATCTGTATATCATCTGTATATCATCTGTATATCATCTGTATATCATCTGTATATCATCTGTATATCATCTGTATATCATCTGTATATCATCTGTATATCATCTGTATATCATCTGTATATCATCTGTATATCATCTGTATATCATCTGTATATCATCTGTATATCATCTATATATCATCTATATATCATCTATATATCATCTATATATCATCTATATATCATCTATATATCATCTATGTAGGATGGGGTTACGTAACCGACTGCGACCAATTAACAATTATGAGTTCACTAACACTAAACAACATTATACTACTTTGTATGAAATACTTTGTCTGTTTATTATAAATAAATCTATTTCGTTTGAGTAAAAAATCAAACACCTAAAAATTTGTAAAACGAAAATGTATTACTGGAAAAATTTTATCGAGAAAACAACGTTTATTGTTCTTAAAATAAAATTATAATTTCAACGGGCCATTAAGCCTTTCAATTTATAAAGGACTTCAATCCTTCTTTGGACACTAATCCTACAATTTGGGGGCTCATACCGGTTCCACTACATCTTGTGGACATTTTTGAACTCATACCGGTTCCACTACATCTTGTGGACATTTTTGAACTCATACCGGTTCCATTACATCTTGTGGACATTTTTGAACTCATACCGGTTTTAATACATTTTGCATACATTTTGCGAAATTATACCAATTTGGATACTCAACCAACTACAGTTCGGCAATAACCAATTGGAGTTTGGCTAACCACAATTTTCGAATTGACGGCAGCAACCGCATTTACATCTTGGAGAAGGAATAAAGCATTCAGTGCAATAAAAGGAGGGCAAAGTCTATCAGAAACATAGAAAGAAGAAGAAAAAGGAAAGAAAAAAGAAGAAAAAACAAGAAAGAAGGAAGTAAAGAAAACGAAACCTGGAGAATAAAATAAAAACGCAGTGAGATTGTTCTAAATTATTGTACTATATACTACTTACACGTCTTTCCACTACCAAAATCACAAAAATATTTTTTGAAGAACAACTAAAGCAATATTATAAACTAAGAGTCAGATAAGAATTACAGAAATTTAAAAAATTTCCATTTTAAACTCTTATTTATTCTGCAAATTCGATAATTTTATATTAACTGATAAACTAACAACTAATAAATAACTTAGTATAGTAAATAAGATATTTAAAGAAATATTAAACATAATCATAAAATTGTCAGGTGTTATTATATACTTAAAACTACTTTAAAATCGCTATAGT
This sequence comes from Physocephala rufipes, assembly GCA_963966595.1. Taxonomy (NCBI): domain Eukaryota; kingdom Metazoa; phylum Arthropoda; class Insecta; order Diptera; family Conopidae; genus Physocephala; species Physocephala rufipes. The sequence goes on from OZ016503.1 coordinate 27,589,320, forward strand.
AATTAAAATTATTATTATAAAACATGGATATACAAACAATATTGACTATGAACGTAAACGCGTTAAAAACAAAATTAAGGGAATTGGGCTTAGAAGTAAATGGACTTAAACAAGACTTACGAGACAGACTCATCCAACATTTCGGTTTATCTAACCAGATGACTCACAGAGAAGTCGATAATAATTCTAATGTCTCAGATAACGATGATTTCCAAACTGCCCAAAATGCAATCATATTTGAAAAATCTAATTTTACATTACGCGATATCGAAGAAAGTGTTTCTTCATTTTCGGGTACGAACTCACTTAACGTTAAACAGTGGATTCAAGAATTTGAAGAAATCGCCTATACGGTAAAGTGGAACGATTTGCAGAAACTTGTGTACGCAAAACAACTACTAAAAGGGGCTGCAAAGCTTTTTATTCGAAGCCAATCTGAAATTAATAACTGGAAATCGCTCAAATCAACGCTTCTAAAAGAATTTGGACAAACAGTATCAGCAATTGAAATCCATCGTATTTTAAAAAATCGTTGCAAACAACAAAATGAAACGTTTCGCGAGTACTTGTATAGTTTAATGGAAATAGGAAAGACCATTGCAATAGATGAAGAAAGCCTGATTGAATACTTTGCAGATGGAATTTCGGATTCTCGGATCAACAAATCTGTTTTATACCAATCAAAATCTATAACCGAACTAAAAATGCAAATTAAAGTTTATGAAAAAATTAGAATTCCATACTCGTCTTCAAACAAATGGAACCAATCAAAGCCAAATCAGAAGCATTTTAACATTCAAACGCCATCAACAAGCAGAAACGACAAGAAGTGTTTCAAATGTGGTGAAACTTCGCATCTAGCTAACGCATGTCGAAATAATAATGTGAGATGCTTCAAATGCGATAAATTGGGTCATCGATCTTTCGAATGCATCAGTGAAAATCCAAACCCGGATAGGAAATTTAAAGTACAACAAACTAATGTCAACACTATGTCTAATAAAAATAAACAAAATACAAATGTAAAATCAAATTGTAGTTTAATTTTTAAAAATATTTATTTTGAAAATAAAAAAGTACCAGCTTTGGTAGATACAGGCTGTGATTTATGCTTAATTCGTACTGACACACTAATGGCGCTAAATTTAAACATTAAATTAGATAATGAAAATATTCGTTTATTTGGCGTGGGTGGAAGCGAACTCACTACAATGGGCAGTTTCACAACATCAATTAAAATTGATAACATATGTATGGAAATTAAATTCCATGTTGTTAAAAACAAAGATGTACCTTATGCTGCGGTTATAGGTAATAATATACTTTCAAGCTTAGTACTCGTTGTCGATAAATATGGAGCAGAGTTCAGATTAAATAAACCTTATGGAAACGCAGTAGCAAAACGAAATACAGAAGGATACAACAAAGAAATATTCGAAGACCAATGCATAAGTTTTGGAAAAGAAGCGTCGGAAGACGAATGTGAAGAAAATATCCTTCAAGAATTTAGAAGCATCTGTCTCGCTGAAGAAACGCATGCTGAAACTAACATAAACTTGGACTTAGCACATCTCGAATTTAATTTATCAAAAATAATAATTAAAATGATAAAGGCTTATAAACCATCAAGAATTTTAAAATCACCTATTGAAATGAAAATTTTATTAAGTGATGAGATACCCACCTATCAACGACCAAGAAGACTATCACAATCTGATCAACAAGCAGTGGAAGAACAAATTAAAATTTGGTTAAACGACAAGATAATTCAGTCTAGCACATCCGAATATGCATCACCAATTGTCATTGTACCTAAAAAGAATGGACAAAAGAGACTTTGCGTTGATTTTAGGAAATTGAACGAGAAAATTATAAGAGACAATTTTCCAATGGTCCTCATGGACGATGTCCTGGAAAAATTACAAGGAGCTAAAGTATTTTCTACTTTAGATTTAAAGAACGGATTTTTCCATGTCCCGATCGAAGAGCAGTCTAGAAAGTACACCTCCTTTGTTACTCACAGTGGCCAATATGAATTCCTCTACGTCCCGTTTGGATTATCAAATTTCCCCGCTGTATTTTCCAGATTTATTTCCTCAGTATTAAGAGAATTGATAAATGATGGAACGATTGTTGTATATGTGGATGACATAATTATTCCTTCTAAGGATGAAAAACAAGGTGTTGATAAGCTAAACCGTTTTCTAGACACTGCTTCAAAAAATGGATTAAAAATTAATTTTGAAAAAAGCCAATTTTTAAAGAAAAAAGTGAACTTTTTGGGATATGTTATACAAAATGGTACACTGAAACCTTCTAATGAGAAGATAAATGCTGTTGAAAAATTTCCTTTACCAGCAGAAAAGAAGAGCTTGCAACGTTTTCTTGGACTGACATCATATTTCAGAAAGTTTATAAAGGATTATGCTTTAATCGCGAAACCTCTTTCTGATTTACTGCGAAAAGATAAAATATATCAAATAGGTGAAGAGCAAATTTTAGCCTTTAAGCAACTTAAAATATCTCTCACTACTGCTCCAGTACTTAAACTATACAACCCAAAAGCAATAACCGAAGTCCATACCGATGCCAGCATACATGGCTATGGAGCTGTTCTTTTACAGAAAGATGATGAAGATCAAAAATTCCATCCAATTCAATATATGAGTAGAAAAACTAAACCATGCGAAGAAAAGTACCATTCTTACGAATTAGAAGTACTAGCAATAGTCGAAGCTTTGAAAAAATGGCGCACATATATACTTGGAATGCATTTTAAAATTATTACTGATTGTAACGCCTTTGCGATGACTATGAAGAAGAAGGATGTTCCATTAAGAGTGTCCCGCTGGGCTATGTTCCTTCAAGAATTTGACTATACAATCGAACATCGTTCTGGATCTAGAATGCAACACGTCGATGCTCTAAGCAGATTAACATGTTTGATACTAGAGGGATCATTACAACATCGTTTAAAATTAGCACAGTTGGAAGATGATTGGATTCGAGCCCTTAGAAAAGTGTTAGAAAAAGAACAATATGAAGCTTATTTTATGAAATATGATATACTATATAAAGATACTAACAAAGAGCTTATAGTTGTACCAAATGCAATGGAGCAAGAGATCATAACAATCGCACACAAGGAAGGACACTTTTCCGTCAAGAAAACACAAGAGAACATAGAAAAATCGTTTCATATTCCTAATTTAGCGCAAAAAGTTAGTAAAGTAGTTCGAAGTTGCATACAATGTATCATGACAGAGAGAAAATCCGGTAAGAAGGAAGGATATCTGACACCAATCGATAAAGAAGATCAACCTTTAAAAACTTACCATATTGACCACGTCGGCCCTTTGGAAGCAACACAAAAAAAATATAATCACATTTTTGTCGTCGTCGATGGATTTTCGAAATTCACTTGGTTATATCCAGTCAAAAGTACAAGTGCCAACGAGGCTTTGGACAAGCTAAGGAAACAGGCAGTAATATTCGGGAATCCAAAGAGAATCATATCCGACCATGGGACTGCATTTACATCAAACATTTTTAAGGAATATTGCAACTCTGAACAAATTCAACATTTATTAATTGCAACTGGTGTACCACGTGGAAATGGGCAAGTTGAACGCATGCATAAAATTGTGATACCAATGTTAACAAAACTGTGTCTCGAAAATCCCACACAGTGGTACAAACATTTGGACAGGGTACAACAAATCATCAATAATACACCACCGAGAAGTACACAACACACGCCGTTCAAAATTCTAACAGGGATAGATATGCGATTACCAAACCTTTCGAACTTACAATCATTGTTGAATGAAATAGAAATAGAAGAATTAAACAAAGAACGTGACAATTTACGCCTATCAGCGAAAGCAAATATATACAAAATTCAACAGGAAAATAGAAAAACATTTAACTCAAAAAGGAAACCTGAAAATATATTTAAATTAGATGAATTGGTAGCTATTAAACGAACCCAATATGGTCCTGGATTAAAATTGAAATCGAAATATTTTGGTCCGTATAAAATAATAAGACTATTACAACATGGTAGATACGAAGTCGAAAAAGTAGGCGAACAAGAAGGACCAAGAAAAACAATTTCAGTATCAGAGTATATGAAAAAATGGAATCCATCATTCGAGTCGAATGAATATCAGGATGGCCGAATGTAGGATGGGGTTACGTAACCGACTGCGACCAATTAACAATTATGAGTTCACTAACACTAAACAACATTATACTACTTTGTATGAAATACTTTGTCTGTTTATTATAAATAAATCTATTTCGTTTGAGTAAAAAATCAAACACCTAAAAATTTGTAAAACGAAAATGTATTACTGGAAAAATTTTATCGAGAAAACAACGTTTATTGTTCTTAAAATAAAATTATAATTTCAACGGGCCATTAAGCCTTTCAATTTATAAAGGACTTCAATCCTTCTTTGGACACTAATCCTACATCTATATATCATCTATATATCATCTATATATCATCTATATATCATCTATATATCATCTATATATCATCTATATATCATCTATATATCATCTATATATCATCTATATATCATCTATATATCATCTATATATCATCTATATATCATCTATATATCATCTATATATCATCTATATATCATCTATATATCATCTATATATCAGCTATATATCATCTATATATCATCTATATATCATCTATATATCATCTATATATCATCTATATATCATCTATATATCATCTATATATCATCTATATATCATCTATATATCATCTATATATCAGCTATATATCAGCTATATATCATCTATATATCAGCTATATATCAGCTATATATCAGCTATATATCAGCTATATATCAGCTATATATCAGCTATATATCATCTGTATATCATCTGTATATCATCTGTATATCATCTGTATATCATCTGTATATCATCTGTATATCATCTGTATATCATCTGTATATCATCTGTATATCATCTGTATATCATCTGTATATCATCTGTATATCATCTGTATATCATCTGTATATTATCTGTATATCATCTGTATCTCATCTGTATATCATCTGTATATCATCCGTATATCATCTGTATATCATCTGTATATCATCTGTATATCATCTGTATATCATCTGTATATCATCAGTATATCATCTGTATATCATCTGTATATCATCTGTATATCATCTGTATATCATCTGTATATTATCTGTATATCATCTGTATATCATCTGTATATCATCTGTATATCATCCGTATATCATCTGTATATCATCTGTATATCATCTGTATATCATCTGTATATCATCTGTATATCATCTGTATATCATCAGTATATCATCTGTATATCATCTGTATATCATCTGTATATCATCTGTATATCATCTGTATATCATCTGTATATCATCTGTATATCATCTGTATATCATTTGTATATCATCTGTATATCATCTGTATATCATCTGTATATCATCTGTATATCATCTGTATATCATCTGTATATCATCTGTATATCATCTGTATATCATCTATATATCATCTATATATCATCTATATATCATCTATATATCATCTATATATCATCTATATATCATCTATATATCATCTATATATCATCTATATATCATCTATATATCATCTATATATCATCTATATATCATCTATATATCATCTATATATCATCTATATATCATCTATATATCATCTATATATCATCTATATATCATCTATATATCATCTATATATCATCTATATATCATCTATATATCATCTATATATCATCTATATATCATCTATATATCATCTATATATCATCTATATATCATCTATATATCAGCTATATATCATCTATATATCATCTATATATCATCTATATATCATCTATATATCATCTATATATCATCTATATATCATCTATATATCATCTATATATCATCTATATATCATCTATATATCAGCTATATATCAGCTATATATCAGCTATGTATCATCTATATATCAGCTATATATCAGCTATATATCAGCTATATATCAGCTATATATCAGCTATATATCAGCTATATATCATCTGTATATCATCTGTATATCATCTGTATATCATCTGTATATCATCTGTATATCATCTGTATATCATCTGTATATCATCTGTATATCATCTGTATATCATCTGTATATCATCTGTATATCATCTGTATATCATCTGTATATCATCTGTATATCATCTGTATATCATCTGTATATTATCTGTATATCATCTGTATATCATCTGTATATCATCTGTATATCATCCGTATATCATCTGTATATCATCTGTATATCATCTGTATATCATCTGTATATCATCTGTATATCATCAGTATATCATCTGTATATCATCTGTATATCATCTGTATATCATCTGTATATCATCTGTATATCATCTGTATATCATCTGTATATCATCTGTATATCATCTGTATATCATCTGTATATCATCTGTATATCATCTGTATATCATCTGTATATCATCTGTATATCATCTGTATATCATCTGTATATCATCTGTATATCATCTGTATATCATCTGTATATCATCTGTATATCATCTGTATATCATCTGTATATCATCTGTATATCATCTGTATATCATCTGTATATCATCTGTATATCATCTGTATATCATCTGTATATCATCTGTATATCATCTGTATATCATCTGTATATCATCTGTATACCATCTGTATATCATCTGTATATCATCTGTATATCATCTGTATATCATCTGTATATCATCTGTATATCATCTGTATATCATCTGTATATCATCTGTATATCATCTGTATATCATCTGTATATCATCTGTATATCATCTGTATATCATCTGTATATCATCTGTATATCATCTGTATATCATCTGTATATCATCTGTATATCATCTGTATATCATCTGTATATCATCTATATATCATCTATATATCATCTATATATCATCTATATATCGTCAATATATCATCTATATATCATCTATATATCAGCTATATATCAGCTATATATCATCTATATATCAGCTATATATCAGCTATATATCAGCTATATATCATCTATATATCATCTATATATATCATCTATATATCATCTATATATATCATATATATATCATCTATATATCATCTATATATCATCTATATATCAGCTATATATCATCTATATATCATCTATATATCAGCTATATATCATCTATATATCATCTATATATCATCTATATATCATCTATATATCAGCTATATATCAGCTATATATCAGCTATATATCAGCTATATATCATCTGTATATCATCTGTATATCATCTGTATATCATCTGTATATCATCTGTATATCATCTGTATATCATCTGTATATCATCTGTATATCATCTGTATATCATCTGTATATCATCTGTATATCATCTGTATATCATCTGTATATCATCTGTATATCATCTGTATATCATCTGTATATTATCTGTATATCATCTGTATATCATCTGTATATCATCTGTATATCATCCGTATATCATCTGTATATCATCTGTATATCATCTGTATATCATCTGTATATCATCTGTATATCATCAGTATATCATCTGTATATCATCTGTATATCATCTGTATATCATCTGTATATCATCTGTATATCATCTGTATATCATCTGTATATCATCTGTATATCATCTGTATATCATCTGTATATCATCTGTATATCATCTGTATATCATCTGTATATCATCTGTATATCATCTGTATATCATCTGTATATCATCTGTATATCATCTGTATATCATCTGTATATCATCTGTATATCATCTGTATATCATCTGTATATCATCTGTATATCATCTGTATATCATCTGTATATCATCTGTATATCATCTGTATATCATCTGTATATCATCTGTATATCATCTGTATATCATCTGTATATCATCTGTATACCATCTGTATATCATCTGTATATCATCTGTATATCATCTGTATATCATCTGTATATCATCTGTATATCATCTGTATATCATCTGTATATCATCTGTATATCATCTGTATATCATCTGTATATCATCTGTATATCATCTGTATATCATCTGTATATCATCTGTATATCATCTGTATATCATCTGTATATCATCTGTATATCATCTGTATATCATCTGTATATCATCTATATATCATCTATATATCATCTATATATCATCTATATATCGTCAATATATCATCTATATATCATCTATATATCAGCTATATATCAGCTATATATCATCTATATATCAGCTATATATCAGCTATATATCAGCTATATATCATCTATATATCATCTATATATATCATCTATATATCATCTATATATCATCTATATATCATCTATATATCAGCTATATATCAGCTATATATCAGCTATATATCATCTATATATCATCTATATATCAGCTATATATCATCTATATATCATCTATATATCATCTATATATCATCTATATATCATCTATATATCATCTATATATCATCTATATATCATCTATATATCAGCTATATATCAGCTATATATCAGCTATATATCATCTATATATCAGCTATATATCAGCTATATATCAGCTATATATCAGCTATATATCAGCTATATATCAGCTATATATCATCTGTATATCATCTGTATATCATCTGTATATCATCTGTATATCATCTGTATATCATCTGTATATCATCTGTATATCATCTGTATATCATCTGTATATCATCTGTATATCATCTGTATATCATCTGTATATCATCTGTATATCATCTGTATATCATCTGTATATCATCTGTATATCATCTGTATATTATCTGTATATCATCTGTATATCATCTGTATATCATCTGTATATCATCCGTATATCATCTGTATATCATCTGTATATCATCTGTATATCATCTGTATATCATCTGTATATCATCAGTATATCATCTGTATATCATCTGTATATCATCTGTATATCATCTGTATATCATCTGTATATCATCTGTATATCATCTGTATATCATCTGTATATCATCTGTATATCATCTGTATATCATCTGTATATCATCTGTATATCATCTGTATATCATCTGTATATCATCTGTATATCATCTGTATATCATCTGTATATCATCTGTATATCATCTGTATATCATCTGTATATCATCTGTATATCATCTGTATATCATCTGTATATCATCTGTATATCATCTGTATATCATCTGTATATCATCTGTATATCATCTGTATATCATCTGTATATCATCTGTATATCATCTGTATACCATCTGTATATCATCTGTATATCATCTGTATATCATCTGTATATCATCTGTATATCATCTGTATATCATCTGTATATCATCTGTATATCATCTGTATATCATCTGTATATCATCTGTATATCATCTGTATATCATCTGTATATCATCTGTATATCATCTGTATATCATCTGTATATCATCTGTATATCATCTGTATATCATCTGTATATCATCTGTATATCATCTGTATATCATCTATATATCATCTATATATCATCTATATATCATCTATATATCGTCAATATATCATCTATATATCATCTATATATCAGCTATATATCAGCTATATATCATCTATATATCAGCTATATATCAGCTATATATCAGCTATATATCATCTATATATCATCTATATATATCATCTATATATCATCTATATATCATCTATATATCATCTATATATCAGCTATATATCAGCTATATATCAGCTATATATCATCTATATATCATCTATATATCATCTATATATCATCTATATATCAGCTATATATCATCTATATATCATCTATATATCATCTATATATCATCTATATATCAGCTATATATCATCTATATATCATCTATATATCATCTATATATCATCTATATATCAGCTATATATCATCTATATATCATCTATATATCATCTATATATCATCTATATATCATCTATATATCATCTATATATCATCTATACATCATCTATATATCATCTATATATCATCTATATATCAGCTATATATCAGCTATATATCATCTATATATCATCTATATATCAGCTATATATCATCTATATATCATCTATATATCATCTATATATCATCTATATGTCATCTATATATCATCTATATATCATCTATATATCATCTATATATCATCTATATATCATCTATATATCATCTATATATCATCTATATATCATCTATATATCATCTATATATCATCTATATATCATCTATATATCATCTATATATCATCTATATATCATCTATATATCATCTATATATCATCTATATATCATCTATATATCATCTATATATCATCTATATATCATATATCATCTATATATCATCTGTATATCATCTGTATATCATCTGTATATCATCTGTATATCATCTGTATATCATCTGTATATCATCTGTATATCATCTGTATATCATCTGTATATCATCTGTATATCATCTGTATATCATCTGTATATCATCTGTATATCATCTGTATATCATCTGTATATCATCTGTATATCATCTGTATATCATCTGTATATCATCTGTATATCATCTGTATATCATCTGTATATCATCTGTATATCATCTGTATATCATCTGTATATCATCTGTATATCATCTGTATATCATCTGTATATCATCTGTATATCATCTGTATATCATCTATATATCATCTGTATATCATCTGTATATCATCTGTATATCATCTGTATATCATCTGTATATCATCTGTATATCATCTGTATATCATCTGTATATCATCTGTATATCATCTGTATATCATCTGTATATCATCTGTATATCATCTGTATATCATCTATATATCATCTATATATCATCTATATATCATCTATATATCATCTATATATCATCTATATATCATCTGTATATCATCTATATATCATCTATATATCATCTATATATCATCTATATATCATCTACATATCATCTATATATCATCTATATATCATCTATATATCATCTATATATCATCTATATATCATCTATATATCAGCTATATATCATCTATATATCATCTATATATCATCTATATATCATCTATATATCATCTATATATCATCTATATATCATCTATATATCATCTATATATCATCTATATATCAGCTATATATCAGCTATATATCATCTATATATCAGCTATATATCAGCTATATATCAGCTATATATCAGCTATATATCAGCTATATATCAGCTATATATCAGCTATATATCATCTGTATATCATCTGTATATCATCTGTATATCATCTGTATATCATCTGTATATCATCTGTATATCATCTGTATATCATCTGTATATCATCTGTATATCATCTGTATATCATCTGTATATCATCTGTATATTATCTGTATATCATCTGTATCTCATCTGTATATCATCTGTATATCATCCGTATATCATCTGTATATCATCTGTATATCATCTGTATATCATCTGTATATCATCAGTATATCATCTGTATATCATCTGTATATCATCTGTATATCATCTGTATATCATCTGTATATTATCTGTATATCATCTGTATATCATCAGTATATCATCTGTATATCATCCGTATATCATCTGTATATCATCTGTATATCATCTGTATATCATCTGTATATCATCTGTATATCATCTGTATATCTGTATCCTCCTACCCTCAAACCTACACTTCGACACTTTCTATGCAAGTCCTTTCGAATGCCTTAAAGGCGTGGGAAAACCGAAGTTGCTAAAAAATTACAAAATAATTTCATAAACGTTTATAAATATTAAATTTACTTTATTTTTGCCTCATTTCACTTGAAATTCTCAATTTTCTCAACTCATAAAAGAGAAAAATAATAATATATAGAAAAAAAATTTATGTCGAAAGCGATTAAGACGAGAATAAAATCGAAAAAAATATTAAGTCAGGAATATTGCGAGTGATGAGTACACAAAATATATGGCGCCACCTGAGAATCGACAACACTTTCAGGTGTTTTTAGGCGTTGCCTAGGTTTTTATTGAGGACTAACTCTGATCAATGAGCCGTAATTGCTTTTAAATCTAATTATGACAAGTGTAAAAAAATCAAACTTATAATTTTTCAAAATCAAATCAGTAACGTCATATATCCTTACGCTAGCTCGTATTTAAAAACCTTAATGTGAAAATTCACTAAATGCTTATGAGACCTCGATGCATTTATCACTTTCATTTGCCTTTAAGAAATATTGAATGGAGTAAATATAATTTACGTAAGTGCCTGTGGCAACAGAATGCACTAAGTGTATTTCGGAAGTGCTGCATCGTTAGTTTTCAAAATGCAAATGGCACATAAAAGTACTCAGTAATATCAGACGCAATGTCAAAATGGTGACGATGATGGTGATGAAGTTGAAGGTGAAGGCATTGAAAGTTGAAGGTGAGAATTGAAACAACACTTATGTTTACGACAAAATTGATGATCACCACGATGTAATATTATTACGAAATATGATACAGATGACTATGATTATGATGAGGTTAGGATGGTAGGTTAATGTCTGCGTGTTTTTCTGCAGACGTGTTACGTCGTTCCGGCTTTAATACTTTACTAAAACATATAACTGAGTTAAGTTTTTGAAGTGATCTTAAATTAAAAAAAATTTATAAGCTCGGCGTAATAATGTTTATGGTCTTGTTATCTACAAAACCGCAGAAACGGTACAATGGAATCGTAAATTATTTTTGTAAAATTAAAAGTAAAATAATCACAAAAATTAAAAAATTTAAAATCAATCATTAAATTGTCTATGCTCATGTGGTAAGAGTTTGCATTTTCTATTTTGTATCTTGAGGATTTCCGTAACATAATATTTTATTTTTTCCTGGCTTTGGTGTGGATGTTTATTATAATTAAAAAATATTCTAGAATTATAAAATTATCCATTCGATGAAAAGTATTATCCATTCGAAAAAGTGGTTTTAGAAATATGCAGCTTAAAGGACCTCCTATTTCGTTTCAACGTTGATAAAGCTTATCACCTGTAAACTACATTCGTGTAATGATAACCAATAGCTAAAGTATGTTCGAGCTTTAGATATATTTTTATTAAAAATGCTTCTTCTAGTCATTCAAAAGGTATTAAGTTGTTTCATTTGACCCTAATCTTTTAAATTTAATGAAAAGATACGTGCTTTACATGCACAGAAGTCTCCAGCAATCGATAAATAAATATATAAATAATTCCATATATATCTATAATCAGTCGAAATTTAAAGTATTTCTCTGATTTCGAAATAAACAAATTTAATGTTGTATTAATTCCATCGCATCAATTTTCCTCATCTCAATTTATTTCATAATTATCGATTGAAAAAAACGCAAAATATTTCAATTGCTTTTGAAATTTCAACAAAGTAATAACAAAATTAAAACGAGAAAACTTTGTTTGATGCCTGCAGGAAAGTCAATTCAGTTGAAACTTATATTAGTTTTTTTATTATTATCGCTATATCTCTCCTGCCCGTTCACTTGCGGTCGAATTATTATTACAGTTGTCAGTATTTTAAAATCGCCCACAGCAATTCATAAAAGAATAATTACAATTAGTTTTTGATGCAATTTGAATCGCTTGTGTATGCAATATTAATTCGCATTACATTTAATTGGCTTTCCATGCAATCAGTTGTTCAGCTATGACAAAATTCGTGATCGCAACTAAGCAAATACTTGCTGGGAAGGAGGAGCAATTTAAGCTGATATAACATACAGCACAACCAGCGCTCCAGGTATCGGGACGCGTCCTCTAACGAGTTTCGTTTCCCTTTGATTGAAAATTGAATTAAATCATTAGGTGAACGCATAACCTTATGAAAGAGCAGGTAAATAAAAAGATTAATCAACTATTTCTTCCTTTCTTCTTCCTTCCATTCCGCCCTCTGTCTTGGCAATGCTTTGAAGAGAAAATTGTTCAGCATCAACTCTGTACTTTAATTCTACGTCATTCATGATCATATGCATTGTTATCGAATGCATTTCATCTCTTTGAAATTCCTGGTGTGTAACTGCAGTAGTTTCATCAATACAACCGAAGGTAATTGACTTCAGCGGTGAATACTGCACATTATTTTGCGTTCTAAACGGACAAAGCCACTGCTACCGGGACGGTGATAGTCGAGATTCCAGGAATCCGCACTAAATTGTTTTTTCACTGCGTTTGTGAGACTTAGCCCTTTATTATTCCAGGGCATATTTTTCGAGAAGGAAGAATGAATCTTCGTCTAGGACGAACTTATTTTCAGTTCTTGCACAAAGGACAATCAACAAATTTTATTAATTTGATATGGATAAAAATTAAAAATTAAATATTTAATAGAATAATAGAAAACTGTTGTTGGACAACGCAATGCAATTGATGTTATATCCAAATTTTTATTCTCTTTATAATTTGAATTCACTGTCAAGAATTTTTAGTGAATGGGTGACGCGGGCTCCGGATTTAAATGGCACGAGCAACTACACTATGTAGACCTTAAAGGGTTAACTAGATGTGAGACGACTGATATGAAAATTCTAGACTTATTTAAGAATATTATAAGAACAGACATTATAATCTAATGTTGTTCTAAATGTTTTTAGTTGTAGAAAATCATTTTATTCCAAAATTTATGATATGTGTTTTTCTTAATTCCTCTGATATAACAGATATATAATAATTTTCTGCCCGTGAAACCAGTCAACAAAATGTATAAACAACATTGGATCAAGGCCACACTTTGTAATCTTGGAATTTTTCATATTTTCCATTCCAAAGCTCTTAATAATCACGAATCTTAATACCATTATCGTACTAATCGCAAAATCGTTTGAGTACTTTCCAGAAAAAAAACTTAATCAACGCAAGCTATTAAATATAATACTTCTAACGACTCTTTCTTGTTCAATTTATCGCTCTGTCAATTTTTATTAGAATCATTCGCAAGAAGCAAATAACTTTGCTCATCGAAACGTATACGAAGAAATAGTGAAAAAATAATCAAGCTTAATGACAATTATTGGATTGGAAATATAAAACTTAACGGAGCTAACATAATTTGGTCGTTATTAGTAATTATTGCTTAGTACCATGCAACGAATTCAGTTGAATATCGTTTAAGATCAAATGGTAGACTCTACATTCATGTGATTATTTTATTTAGATAATTATAATCCATTTTTCATTATTTCTTTCTGAAGGGAGGAAGGTAAAATTTATCACGGAACGACAACCAAGAGATATTATAATTCCCGACAACAACTACTGACATCATTCTTTTCACAGACGAAAATTAAAATGTTCACTCATGCTTGTAAATGCTTGTTATGATTGAAACCGGTGGAGAAGACAGTTTTTCAGAGATATTGCTTTTAATGAAAAAGGTAGCTGCAAGCAAAGCAGAATAGAACGAATGAATGAACCCGAAATAGAAACATAAAAAAGATTCCAATTTTTGAAGTCACGAATTGAAGATGTCATTAAAGTTGGAAGAATTGCTGTCACATGTCATGAAGTAAAATTTATACTGATAATAATGTTATATTTCTTTGTGAAACGATCTAAACGCAAAAATTTTCTTGCGATTATTTGTTAATTAGTTCGATTGTATGAAATATTTGTTTTTATACCAATTGTTTATTGAATACGACATAATTCTATCAAAACAGCACCAATGATGAATTTGTATTCCAGCAACAAACAGTTCTAATAATTTTCTTATAAATCTTTCCTTTTTTTAATAATTTTTTTTGTTTTATTTTGTTTTTCTGAAAATATAATCAAATATCGACAAATTTCATATGTGTTTTATGCTTCTTTTTCACCACTTGAGTTGATTTAGCTTTGTCTGTTTATCTATCTGTTTCTCCGTCTGTCTGTGTGTCCGTACGTTTGTGTTTTTGTGTGCCTGCCTGAGGAAACCACGACTAAGTCGAACGGAAAGAAACAACGCCATCAAATTTGGGGCGAATATTGTTAAAATATATTGTTAAAATATAATAGCTTTGGCCTTAGTCAGCGTAAACTGATTAGTGATTCCGAACGCCGCCACTGTCCTGTCCGCAATTCGGTCCCAAATGGTGATTAATATATATAATTAATATATGAATTTATGAATTATGTTCAGATAAAAACATTTAAAAGCAAGAATAATTTTCAATAACAAAATTTCTATTAACAAAATTTCAGATTTCATTATAATGCTTAATGCTCTTTGAATTCCTAGAATACGTTTGTTTGGAAGGAGATTGAATTTTGCCCCAACAATTTTCGTATGCATTATCTTTATAAGTATACATTATATAAGTGATATATTAAAATGTTTTCCATGAAATTGATAGACCAACTTCCTACTTCCACGCAGCATAGGGTTTATTACTTTTCCTTTTACATGCTTATCATCGTTGTTTTCTGCCGGCATTTACTTCCACTACTTTGCAGTCTCTAGAAAAGGCAATCAATCTAAATTTATTCATAATAAAAAATTATGATGAATAATCCTAAAAAGGAAAGTAACTTTTGCTGTATTAATTTTTATTGACAAAAATTTGCAAGCGTGAGAAATTCTTTAAATTAATGCAAAAGATAGAGAAGAACAAGAAAATGGAAACAAGATAATGCTACATATTTTAATCAAATTATCATCTCAATGACAATACTTTGTGACAGGATTACGCGAGGAATATTTAAATGATGCTTTAGCTTCTACTTTAAACCACCTTCGGCAGTACGTGGCCTACAAATAAATTTAAACGTTTTTCGTACCCTCGAGCAGAAACAAGATTTACAAAAATGATATGAAACAAATAAACAGTAATTTTTATTCATTTATAGAATATATTAAAATCAAATTTTTATCAGTTTTCCTTATCTCTGTGACAAGGATCACATCACATCTCTTTTAAATCAAAATGGCCCTAGAGATATTGGGATTGTCATGATCAGTATACCGACCTAATCCAGCTTTACACATTTCCTGACCCGTTCGCACCCGTATGCATGTCTGCTTCGTTTGTAGAAATATAATGGAGTTTTAACAAAAAACTCACATGTATCCAACAATACTTACATGCAAATTGCAAAAATTTCCCCTTCATCATTGATTTCAATGTTTCTCGTTCTATTGAAAAAATAAAGACTTAAGTTACAAATATATAAAGAATAAATATGAAAGACTATAAAAATATGTGCATATTATTTGGCTGCCGGGTATAATAACAATTTTTCACATGGAATACTCTTAAAGGGAACGGTTAAAAGTTGCTACATTTTTAGTTATTTTAGAGAAAATTTGTGTTGCTATTCTTCCTCTCTCTGAAATGAAGATATTCCTGCGTTAGTTCTGTATCCGAATAAATACATCTAAATCTGAGGAGAGATAAGTTCGTGAGTCCGGAGCATCCGGAGTGGTAGTTCTCTGAGTATAACCCGCAACAGACAATCACTAGACGACAGAAGTATTGAAGTGTTTCACTGAAACAAAGCATTAATTTTTTATAACTGCTGCTCTAAAATGTTGCTAAAATGTTGCTTTCATTCTTCAATATTATTACCAATAAAAGTAATATTATATATTTTCGTCGTTATTTTTCAGTCAATTCATAACATTGAAAATAAAAATTTAAAAAATATAATTAAGCAACATCAAGGGAGCAATCAGAGATTAGTATCCACAACCGAACCTTTGCTATTGCAGTGACCAAATTTCATTAAGTGGTGTTGCTTCATTGCCTGAAATTTCTGCAAGATTAACGACGAGGTCGTGCTGGTGCGGATATTTTATACAAACGAATCATGATATGTAAAAACTTTTTGGATCTAGTATTTGTCATTCTCTTCATTGATGTTGGTATTAATGATGTTGTCGATTTGTTCTTTTAATAGTGAAATTTTTCATTCTTTTGAGGGTGTACCACGAAATGCTCAAATGTCGGAACACTTTGGACGCGGTTGGGTTTATTGAATATTTTGTGTTTGTTATCATACGTTTGTTGCGCTTGTTGTTATAATTTTATTTATTTTGGCCGTAGCACATCTGTTCTTGTTTGCTTTCGCAGTTTTCGGTTGCCATTGTTCTCTCTTTGGGCTTCAGCGATAATTCATTATTTTTTCTTGTTCAAATAATTTTGTTCGCTTTTATTCTATTGTTTTAATTTAAGGGTTTGTTTAATAATTATGTGTTTATTTTTGCCCGTATGCTATTGTCAATGTATGCATCTCACATGAGCTCTCGTTTGTGAAGCTTTGTGCAATAAATGCTGCGATAATGAAGTGAAATTCGTATGATAAGTTTTGTGATTCTAGAGTGAAATATTTTGTAATTCTGTTGTTACTTTTTCGTAGAGCTCACACAATAAATGTCCATCGCATGGGTGTAGTAGGGATAAAGTTTTACATAAATTTTATTTATACCAAGCAATATCAATTTCGTAATCTAGTAGAAGCTTGCCTATTGGGAGCAGGTTCGGCAGGAGGAACATTTTTCTCCTGTCATTGTTAATTTTTCATTTAATTTAAAAATTATTTAATAGAACGAATTACTAAAAATGTTATTATGAATAATGATGTTATTATGAATATAAATAAATATATCATAAAATATGAGTACAAATTGTTTCAAAAATTGTAACTGCCTTAAGTAAAGGATGGCTAAACTGTCCTAAAAAATTATGTAAATAATGAGATTATTTAAAGCTTCTATACTTTTGGAATTTACGCTTCCATTTACTTCAAAATAACATAAGAAACTAATCACTATGAAGTACAAAAAATTAGTTATAATGTCATGCTTTATACGTAGACGTTATCAACATTTTTGAAGGTTGCAACTGTTGTTTTTGTAGCGGATATAAAAAATATGTTGATTTAGTAGGATTTAAATTTTGGATTATGGCTAAACAAGCAAAGAAACATCAACAACATAGTTCTATAGAAAAGTGCAGGATGATAGATAAATAAAATAGAGGATTATAAAAGTAGTTGATGGTGCATGTTTGGTTTGTTTTTGATGGTTGGTGGAGGAGGGAGGAGGTGAGGCAGTAATGGAATACCAAATATATATGAAATTTGTATGCAAAATACTTGTAGAGTGAGTGCAAAATTATGAGTATAATATTATTAATTTTCCACAGAAATATTGGCGATCAGCCATTGCGAAAAATTAAATGAAAAGAGTTTTATTGCGCAACTTTTATTTTTGATATGCTTTTCATTTTTGGCAACTCATACACGAGACCGTACATAAATATTCGAATATGTAGATGCATATGGACACATGTCATCTATGTTTTAATTTGTCAAAGTTTTATTTTAAAAGTTGAATTAAATAAAAAGATGAAAACAGCTTTCACGACTACATATAATCTAACTGGTCAGAAGCTCTCTGAAATATTAAACATTTTGTCAGACGTGGCAAACATTTTCCAGAGGAGGGCAGGATCCAAGTCAAGCTGGAATGTATTCATTAGAAAATTGTCGAAAAAAGTGGGTGTTCTTTATTTTTGTGGATTGCCAAGGAGATTTTATGCAGAATTAGATTGGTCTGAATTTTGACAACTTTAAACTGTTTGGATGACCCCGGAGTTGGTGTTTTGACGGTAAATGTTTAAGTTAATAAGCTGTTGAATTTTCGAAAATGGGTAAATATTTTTCAACTCCAATTTGATTGAGCTAAATTATTAATCTCATTTTTCTGGTTGGCCTTATAATTTGTCCTTTTCGCCTCCACTTTTTTTGTTTTTTATCGTATCCTCCCGTATGAATGGAAATAATTTATGTATAAGAGAGAAGCCCAACTATACAGGTTTGGTCAAAGAGTATTTAAGTGCAAACATATTTAATAATGTATTATTGCGGCGATCTTTTCGAATATCGACAATTTTATTACGGAAAATAGAACTCTAAGTATTTCTCTGATGAACTGCATGGAAATATAGTAATAAAGTTCTATAAGGAAATAATTATCCATTCAAAAGTTAGAAGTTGAAAAACTTCTTCAACTTTTGTCCTATTCTTGTTCTATCAATTCAAAGTGTTAAACCAAGCAATTGTGCAATTCAACAGTTCAGTTCGATTCATTCAATAGTATCCAAGAATTTAATGCTATCTTCATCAGTTTTATAATTGGCTCTTATAGTAGTCTTCATTACGTATTTAACACATTCCTTGCAAAAATTTATCATTCCTTGCGCATAAGCCGAACGAGCTAATATTGCCGACTTTCTCGAAAGCAACTTTACAAACAAATATAAAATTTTCGAACTTAGAAAATCTCTGTAAAGCTTTAAGTGAAGAAATGTTGAAATAACAAAGAAATGCTACTTCAACAATTTCATTTTAATAATAAGATTGATGAACCAATCTTTAATGAACCATCCAATGTTATCTCTCAAAGCAGAAGGAGTAACAGACCACAAATTCATTGAGTTCTAAATAGGATTAAAATTAAAGTCAAAGAGCTGGAAAATTGTATTCTAAAGACGGATGAAAGATGGTATAGTGTTTGAGAGAGAAGAGAGTAATTAGGTATTAAAGAGCTGAATTTCATCAAACTCAGGCTTGGTAAGGCCAGACGTGATGATACCAACAAATAAATGAATAAATCGACAGATAAATGCGCAATTGGTTGAATGAATGAATGCAATACTGCAATATGCAAGAGTGCTTATAATCATCTACAATACTGTAATATATAATTGCGGATATTGTTGTTTTCTAATTGCAATTTCCTAAGCCTCTCGACTCTTCCTCTCTGAATTTCACCTAGCACAAAGAAAATTTATTTATTTTATTCTAAAATTGATTGACCGATCATAAATTTTTGGTTATGCATCAAACATTATTAAATCAATTTTATAGTCTGAGTTGTTTTTAGTTTAATTATATTAAATAAAATACACTGACAACATTTTATGACTGGTCTTAAGGAATTAATTTTATTTCCTACAATCAATTGATTTATTTGATGAAACGTGACCTATCTTAGTATTATTGATAGCATTTAATATTCAGCTTAATATCAGTTTCATAAGTGTCAGTTTCGTAAAGAACGGAAATTAAATTATATAAATTAATAATAAATGGAAACAAGAGGAAAGGAAGAAAAAAGAAGTGAAAAAGAGAACGAAGGGGGAAATAAGGACCAAAAATTAAGTAAATATTGAGAAGTTACAAAATATCTTTAAAATGTTTATGAAAAATTGCATAACTTTTTCACCACAAAACCCCAGTTTTCACTAAAAATCTAATATTCTTAATAACCCCGTGGAAAGGAAGAAAAGTGAATAATTAAAATATAGCTTTTTTAAAAATGAGCTAACAACCAACGACTTTATAAACCCAATCCCTAAAAATTTGGCTAAAGAAAAGCCTTAAATTCATATATTGATTTTCACCCCTTACTATTTATATTCATATTTTCATTCAATTTTTATAATTTGTTTAATCTGAGTTTTAATGTGGTGAATTAATTAATGCTGCCACATTTTTTGATTATCGGTAATGATATCCATAATTTGTAATCCCTTGATGAACGCCAAAAAATATTTAATTTTAATTAACTATTTTAATTTATTATTATTCTATTCAATTATTTATTTTAATTAACTATACAAATTTAAAATTAAACCATAAATTATTTCTATAATTTCATAAATTATTTCTGTAATTATTTCTATAATTATAAATCAGTTAAATTTAATAGATATATTTTCCAAATAAAATTTGTTTTAGAACAGTTTTGAAACTTAATACATTTTACGCAAATATCAGGATAACGCTTTTCATTCATGTTCCGAAATTGTCTTTGAAAAAGTTTGATCTAATCAGAAGGACATTCTTGATTTTTCCTCTTTTCTTTTAAGATCTTAAACTACTCAAAACTGTACCAGAAACTGAATTTATGGTAAAAAATTCTTAGAATTTCGATGCACACAATTCGTTGTACGGAAGGTAGTAATAAATTGTATTGTATAAATTTAAAATGAATTTGTCAAAAAGGTTGTGGGCGAAATATTTTCAGAGCCATGAGGAACATTTTTTAATTCTTTTGCAACAAATATGTCCGTTTACGTCAAAAGAAAACAATCTCATTTTAATTAAAAAATATCTTTCATCCAATAGCTCAGCGCATGATGTAGACCGTTTTGCATGGAAGTCAAAAAACGAAATAAAGAATTCGAAGTAAGTGTTATATTAAAAAATTTAAATATGAAAATATTGTATAACAGAACTTATTGTGAAATTCAGTGTGTTTTTCGATGTGTTTGTGGTTGAATGCATCCAATTTCGTGTTTCCGTTCTTTTTTGCCTTCAACTCTTTTGTAACATTACGGAATTTTCTTGGAGGACATTTAAAAATTCAACTGAAAGGAAAAACCAGAATGTTGTTTGCTGTTCACTTTAATTGTTATACATTTTTATTTATATGATACTCGACAGTAAATTCCTTTCAGGCATCTCCGACGAAGGTAACTGAAAGGGTTGGTTGCTCGACGATGATTAATATTGTTTTAAAATACCAATGGTTCTTTCACCAAAAGAAAAACAACAACAAAACAATCAGTTTAAAGGAAATAACTCTGAGTGCTTCAGTGCTTTTCTTCCATAAAATTAAGTAATAGTAAACTTTGAAATTCACACGAGTGTAAAATAGGGCGAGTTATGTCATTCTTGCGGTTGTAAATTTTTTTGTGTAAATTCAATATTTTCGTTTAATTCACCATATCCGGAAGTAGTGTTCACGTTAAACTCATGAAGGCACAATCATTTCTGTGCTCCTACTGCCGGGATATAGACTTTGATTTTGCATCAGTCTTATAACTTTTCAGGTTACCGAACGAATTTCTTTTTTTTGTAGACCGAACCTAATTTTGAAGACCGAACCTAATTTGAATTTCGAATTCGGTTTTCTCTTAATTTTGAAGACCGAACCTAATTTGAATGGTTTAAGGTTATGAAGGACTAACCTCACTATTCATATTGAAATGTATGCGCATATGTGTGCATACTATTTTTTACACATTAGTTATCATTATCATAAGACAATAAATAGCAAGTAGTGGTGTAAATTCATAAAAGTTAAATAAAATTATGAAAGAACAAAATTGAACAATTTGGAGTTAATTTTTAATCACTTTTAAATCACGTTAAATTTTAATCACTTTGATTGATATTTTGATTAATTACAACTTAATTATTTTTACTTCTATATTCTGGTTTTATAATTGATTTGACTGAAAAAATCTCACAGTGTAATTTGTCCCAGATCTTATTGAATATTTCGTTTTATTATGAATTCTTTTTCTACCCTTCTGTTTTCCTGTCTACCATTCCGTTTCACGACAAAAGCCTTGACAACCGTTTGACTGTAGGTAAACATTTTCAACTTTGGTGTGTGTACAGCTGTCTGTGATTTTTACCAACTAGAACTTTTTTCCTTCGGCGATTCTCCCAGTAACTAATTGTTTAAAAATTTTACTTTATCGTCCAGATTGTTCTAACTTGTTTTGCATATATTTATTTTTGTTTGGTGGTTTTTTCGCAAAAACATTTCCCAGAATTTTGCTTAAATATTATTTTCGTTTTTATAAATCCTTTGGCGCAGCGGCTGTTGTTCGCCAGTTTTAATACTCTATTTTTTCTTTTCGGTAATTTTCCATTTCGATTTTAATAAAATTTTCTATTACTTTTCAAACGATGAATTAGAAGGACCTCAAACTAACATTAACAATTTGGTTCAATCACGTGAATATAAATGGGCTGAATAGTCAAAAGCAAGCCTTTTGTAAAGCGTCATAAAAAATCCTGTATGAATTTTACTTCTACGACTAAACTCCAAGTGTAAAATAAAAAAGTAAAAAAAAGAGAAAGCCTTTGTGGAAGCGGTTGTGGATTTTTTTTGTGTTTTACATTTTATAATATTTTTGTAACGTTATGACGACATGCTAATTAAACAATTGTTCGGAAAGGACAAAAATCTAAATAAATATATTTAGTTTAATATATAATTAATGATAATTAATAATTAATTATTAATGCTACCGAACATGTCGGAATGAAACATTAAAATTTAAGTTTGGATATTTAATATAATATATTTGTCTTGTCCACAGCTTTTGATAAACAAAAGTACCAATGGTAAAATAGAACAATTGAGAAATTAATCTTCAGTGACCAAACGTGATACCTAATTGCTAATTTAGTTTCTAGAAAGTGAATATAATGATTTTCTAATGTCATATTTTCCCATGGTTTACCATGTTTTTAATCGCAATTTTTTTATTTATTTATAAAATTAAATTTCATATATTGTAAAAAAATATTAAGACAAATGAAACCTTACGATACAAGTTTATCATTCATTGTCATAAAAATTTGTTGATGTTTTTTCGACAATTGATACTCAGTTTACTTTTTGATTATTATAAATTTAATTAATATTTAAATTTTTGCTCTTTTATTAAGATTATTCTTACTAATATAGATTTTTCAGATTTTATTACAAAATATCAATCAATTAAGATTAAGAACTATTAGATTAAGTTCTTATTAAGTGTTAAGAACTATTAGACTATTTGACTTTGTAGATACAGAAAGTGTATGAATTACAAAGTTTTTAAGAAGCTGATTTTCCTAAGGCGGCCAATTTTAAATAAAATGTCATGGACATCGTTATCACGTTGCATAGCTTAATCACCACTTTGGCGTCTATCGGCCTCTTTTCAATACAGTTTCTTTTCGTCTTGACTCAAACTATTCATCATTGAATCTTCATCTTTGAATACGTTGCCATCATAAAAATACCCTTATACGGGGTATTCTGTATACATTTTCGGCTACTCACGCCAACACACAAGGGCATAAACACACATAGATACATACACATACATGTAAACACTAGCACTTGATTTAAAGGATTTCATTATTTCATCTATTTTTTGAGTAATTGAGTTATAAGTGTGTGTGTTGGTGTTTCTTCTTGCGTTCATGTGTGTTGCTGTGGGATATAAGTAGTAGATAATGTGTATATGCATTCTTGATATCTACGTATCCATGCAATAGTATTCGAAAATGCATATATTAATTTTTGGGCTGCTCTCTTTATGATATTTGTTCTACTTTGTGGCACCAAGGCATTTAGGAGTTGTAAGCTATCTCACTAATTATTTTATTTAACATAAAATAATTGCTACGCATTTGTTGCCATGGTCATTCATAAGTTTATAAGTCTGTTCCTTTAGGTATTTCGTAAAAAGTAAAAATTCATGCCATATTTCGCAATATTTATTTAGAATTCTGAATTAAATTGAAATGAGCGTTACCATTCTTCGTATCGGAAGAGGAAGAGGAGAAAACGTTTACTGTGAAAAGAGAATTAACATGTCATCATGAATGATGATTTTTATAGTTTCTCTATAGATACTTGTATATATATAATTATATTTAGCCAGTTTTTTTTAAACATTTTTAAAGATTTTCGATTTGTTTTTATTTTAAGAAAAATAAGCTAAGAAATGATATAAATACTACGCCTTCTCTCGTAGTGCCTGCGAGTAACTTTACTCATAAATTTTTATCTATCCGATTAGTTCACATACTGTATAAATCATAAAAAGCCATAGAATTGCATTTTTATGAGCTGCAGTAACTGTAAATCTTTATTGAAAACTCGCTTAGATGCCAGATACGTTTATCTACCCCGCTCTATACGAGTATTGCTATAATTCAGCAGAGCCAAAGATTTCATAGCTGCTTTTCGTTAAAGATGATATGTGGATATATAATACGATAGCTTCTCTACAACTATTGGGTTCACGTGTAGCCGTGTGAGTTCAAGTATGAATTATTTGATGTTTTACTTTGCGCGCGAGTATTTAAAGAGACTGAAAGTTAATCCGTTACAATACTTTTTATCAAAGGTTTGAAACGACAGAAAAATTAACTTGTAAATGATGCCAACAGTTTCTAGACTGAAAGTTTTATTCGAAAGGAAGTAAGAAGGCAAGAGGAAATTAAAAAAAAACCAAAAGTGTTGAACCTCTTTAGAATAACTTTTATATTAATGTCGATGAAATTTAAAAATTTGTTGTTCAAATTGAACAAAATATGTTTTATAAAAATTGTGTTTGAAACTGATGGTTGTGGGGATACAAAAATTGGTATCCCTAAAGACACGGTCATGCAATATTCGAAATTTCCTTCAGTACTTTATCTATAATATAAAAGTTGCTCGCTAACGATCCATTTATGTGCAAGCAGATTGCAAACCTACGCCTATTTTATCGATAGAGAGAAACAATAGCAAAAGCGATTTTTAGCAATAAAACTAAGAATGAAAATATAGGAACGTATTTCTGAATTTAAAAATAATTCAAAAGTTTTATTGATACTGGAGATTTTCACTCATTTTTTAGTTTGGGGACTCATGCGAAATTTACGAATTCAGAAGCTCACATAAGCGGTGCAAACCAAATATAAGCGAATACAGCCGCAGTTACAACAAAATATAAAGTACAACAAATATAAATATGAAGGTCACATTCGTGGCCCTAGACGAAAAAGTTTAATCAACCAGGAGAAGGAACATCAAAGACCATTGAATACCTGATACAGCCAGAAGACAATTATTTATAAGTTTACATTGCCGATAAAATTATAACTTTATTATGACTTAAACAACCTTATAAGTTAGAGAGTAACTCTTTATCGCGTAAATTCATTTATTGTTCCATTTATAATTTTTCGCAACTTTGGGCTATGTCATTGTGGTTCAAAGCAAATTTTTTGAAAATCATAACCGCTTGCTGCGAACAACTCGTCGTCTTTTACAAATGCACCAGTACGAGCAAGAAACAAGGCCAATTTGAGAAAACAGCCAAAACAACAACATTCAGCTTTTCCTTGTTTTTGAATTTAAACAGTGCGTTTATAGCCTTCTTGACTGTATGCGCGAACAAATATAGAAAACCAAAAAGTTTTTAACAAAAACAGCAGCAACAAACCAAACGTTTCCTCATTTAAAAGTATTTTGTATGTTTATTCTTCAAGGAGAATTAACAAGAAAGAGGAAAGGATGTTGAACAAAATGCTCTGCATGCCCTCAGTGTTTCTATGACTAGTGGC
This sequence comes from Physocephala rufipes, assembly GCA_963966595.1. Lineage (NCBI taxonomy): Eukaryota > Metazoa > Arthropoda > Insecta > Diptera > Conopidae > Physocephala > Physocephala rufipes. The sequence goes on from OZ016503.1 coordinate 27,616,509, forward strand.
TAAGAAGAATATTCACGTAGTACATTCAAAATGGAGCAATGTGGCATAAGCATACATTTTGGCAACTTCACTGCTACTTCCTTTGAATATAATACGATTATAATGGCATACTTTCATCCACCACTAACCCTTTATATATTTGCAATTGCTAACAGCGTGGTAAGCTGTTGTAAGAATTGTTACGATGTGAGCATACAAATTGGTGCTGACGTTCCTCTGCAAGAATTCTATAATTCTGTCGTCGATAGCAATCAAATCGGTTGAAATTATGTGAGATAAGTAAGAATACCAGAGTATGGTTATTGCCAATGACAAGAGGTAGAGAAAGTGGTTGACTACAGGGAAAGTTTACAAATTGAGTTGCTTCCTTTTCCTAACCTTAACAAGCAAGTTTAATTAACCGAAAATTATAGTTAGAACTTTTGAGAACTTAAGGGAAATAATCGTAAATGAAAGCGATAATCATAGGTAAAATCATTATTTAATTTGTCAATTGTCATGTGAAATAATTTCTTACTTAAATTTCGTAATTATTTTAAAATTGTTGTTATTATTCCTCCCCAGCCTTTTATACCTCGCTTCAATAATAGAAGAAATAATAATATTCTGCAAGAACTTTCCTTTATCATGCAATAAAAATTCTTGTTCAATCGTTTTCTTCAAATTGTTCTATTCGTTTCACCCATTTTTATTCAAACTCCTCTGAGGAGGTTTAGAAAAATGTTTCATTTTCTGGCAATAGTAAGTGGGTCCCATTTGCTAAATATTATAGTCGGATCTTTAGAAACCTTGAGGGAAATAGTCATAAACGTAAGCGATAATCGCAAACAAAATCGTTACTTAATTTGTTAGCTGTAGCGTAAAATAAATTTTTATTTCAATTTTCTAAATTATTTTAATATTGTTATTACTATTCCTCCCCAGCTGTCTGTTCTTTGTTTTTTTATACCGCGTCCCAACAAAAGATAAAGTAATTTTTTTATTCCTTTTTTGGCGAGCAATAAAACATTTGTTAAATTGCTTCCTTCGTCATTTTATTTGCTTAAAGCGTTTTAGTCAAATTCTCTTTAAGAGACGTTAAGCAATTTACAAATAGCTTTTGCTATTATTTCATTTCGTTGTTTGTTGTTTTATTTATTTTTAAGCGTTTTGACTTGAACTGTATCTGCCATTTCGGTAAAGTTTTTCTTGGAACATTTCCCGTCTTATTTATTTTACTTTTGTTTGTTTACATTTGTGTGCTTGTTTTAGATTTGTAACAGTTTTCGAAGTTCCTTTATTGTAAATAAATATTTGTTTTGTATTTTTTGAATCGATACCATTTGTTTATTATTTGAAATAATAATCAGAATGATGTATTGATAGAGAGAGAGACTGGGGGACACTAGGCTGACATAAGTGTTATAAAATGCGAATTTAGGGATTGTTGTCCTTGAAATTTAAAAGAAATTGTTTATGGGAAGTCTTTTACGTAAATTCTTTTGTTCAAACGAATTGTATTGGTAAATTTTACACTGCAAAATACGCTCAATATGGTTTGAATGATATTTCTTCTATTATAGGATATTACAGAATACTTAAATTCAAACACTTGTACCTTTGTGATTAACCATATTTCTGTTTGACCTTTCGTCTTCGCTTCAACAATATTTTTCAAGTTCCTGCAGGATTCGTTTATAGGACATTGTTATATTGAATTGAGGTTTAAACATTTTTAAAAAATAGAAACAGTTTATACTCGGTAGACATTTCTCGTTTTATAACCTTAGTTTTTGTTTCGTAATCAATTTATTATGAGAAATTTTGAAGGAGAAATAATAAATCTATAAAGTCTGTCGTGAACAAGATGGAATTAAAAGGAATAGGGGAAAGTGAATCCATGTTTGTTCGGTTATAAATCATACGAAAGCAAGAGGTAGCCATGGGGTATTAGAAAAATTGATTGTTTTGCAGGCGAAAGTATTCAATTGATCATTAATCAATGTTTAGAAATTAAATTAAGAATACAATTATTGATTTAGTTTAATACTTTTCCGATGGCTGAAAAGTCAGAAAATGAGTTTCTGCAAAGTCAGAAAATGAATTCGTATTGTAAAAAATTTTAAATATAGTTAAAATTAATACAAATTAAACATAAATTCTTAATTTTCATTAATTAAATTTTGTTTGGAAGCATACAAAATAATTTCATGATGTTATAAAGAGTTTAACAAGAATAAATATGTTTCATCTACATAATTAATGTACCGACATCTTTTAAATTAATTTGAGCATACTGATAATTTTTCATGTTTTTCAAAAGAGTTGATAGGACTAAATCATTGATCTCATCGATTAAAAAAATCGATGCATTTAAATATTAATATATGCATGTAAATAAGTGATGGAAATAAATCAGCGGAGAAAAACGTTGAGCGGTTATATATTATTAATAATTCGCACCATTGCATTCATAATTCATAAATAATAAATGAACACGAATATTTCACAGAATTCTCTTGACCTCTGGATAATCAAAACCAGTCATTTAAAATTAATATGAATAGTGAAATTTGTGTAATATTTTTATATTAAATAACATAAATAATTAAAATCCCGGAAAGATTAATTAAAGCAATTTAAATTCTCCTCCGAATTATTTAAATTCTTTTTTTAAATATATATACATTTTCAAATAGTAAAATAAATCTTTTTTTTAAAGTTTCTCAAAAATATTTACTTTAACAAATATTTTGTAAGCAAATACATTTGTCTCTTATCCAACCATTACAATCCACATTGTACAAATAGCATAAGCTCGCGTTGTGCACCAAATGCAATTTGGCCGGAATTTGGATGAATAAATATGTTGTTGTTTTACTTTCGACTACTGTCGATAACAGTTACCGCCTAATGTGAACATCGTTCCTTAGTATTGGAATTCTACCATAATTGTGTGAACACTCTTATTGTTCAGAGAATGCTTTTTATGTGTCTGAGATGTGTGAAATAAAAAAGTAAATTGTTGGTTGCCAAAATTAATTTACGAGTCTTTTTGAGAATCGCCGAATTATTTGTGGAAAGTTTATTATGTGATAAATATTTTTTGTCTCAGTCTGACATGATATTTCCCACCCAGATTTCAATCCGAGTATCCAGTCAACCAAAAGTAACCAAATGGGCTCAATTAATGAGTATTGTTTCTGCTGAAAACGTGCATGAAATTTCACTTGCATTATTATATGATTCATGATAGAGACAATCGTGCTTTAGTTATACAATTTTTTTTTGATTTTACTGTTAAACCTGATTAACTATTATAACAGATAAAACTTACTGTTCACAACTTTCTCGAATTTTTGAAAAACAAATTTCGCTTTTCATAAAATCACCAGTATATCGGGAAGGAAGTTATTAAATTGAATTTAAAAATTTTTTTATTTTTATTTGAAGTCTTTATTACTAAGTACGTAACAAATATGGTCAATATCTGAAGGGTTATTCAATGGGAGTAGGTCGAATTTGACATAAGCATGATTGCAGCATGATGGGACGATTCCAACTCAAATAAAGTTTACGATATGGTAATATATCCACAAGAAGTAATTGTTTGTCGCGGATTATTGGCCGGCGGGGTCATTGGTCCGTACCTTTTGAAAACAACATTGGTGAGACAATCACCGTCAGGGTCGGTTTGATATAGAATGATGATAAAATACGGTTTCAGCAGTAGGGCGCTACATGCCACACGGCGGACGCATGAGTATGACATTATCCGTGAATAATTTGAGTATATGATTATTTCTCGCAGAGGCAACATGAATTGGCCACAATGATCATAAAAGGTCATCTTTCAAATATATGCATTCATTGGAAATTGGGGCACTCGGATCCGTGCTACCGCGACGTGCCGGGCCGGACAACTGAACGATGTTTAATTCCGTACATAATGACATGGTACATGAGCATTTGAAATAAAAAAACATTTCATTAATACCTCATTTCGGCATCGACCGGCCCTTTATATTTATTTATTTTTATTTGATCTTCTATATTTAATTTTCAGGAAACTGTTTATATCCCACAAGTGTTAAAACTGATTAGTTTAGTACTTTTTTGTAAAATAATCTCTGCTGCGGCCTAATGAATTTGAATTCATCAATCACACAAAAATATTTCAACTGTATTCCTATTAAGAATGCCCCAAAAATCACGATACTAAGATTTTGTTGAATAATCACAGTCATCCATTTAAGATTTTTTCATAATTGACATCGTTACCCAATAAACTTTTTCCTGTACATTATTTCAAACGAAATTTATTTCATTTAAGGATCAATAATTAACTGAATTGATTTTATGTTGATTTACTGTCACAGATGTGCGGATCTGTTTACAAATAAATGCTCACGTGATGTTAATTACTTTATAATTCAGTCATGCAAGGAGCTACGATATCATCAACAATAACAGCGAGGATATAGTAATTACGAAACACGATATATTAATACGCTTTATGTCGCACGATATGCTAATATGCCAGTATGTCAAATAAAGATGAATTACAATTAAAGATATAGGCGTGATCCACGAAATAAAGGATATGGTGTTCTGAGCGATAGTAGTGCAGCCAAAATGACATACAATCAAATGAAGTACTTAGCGCTTATGGTATAATAGAATCACTACGAGAGCGAAATAATATTGCAATTAAAACGTTTTGTATAATTTTGGTTTTTACGTACAATGGACTTATCTTATTTGCAGACCGCACAATATTTATCAATCAAGGAATTTGTTTTACTACTTTTTGTTCTAGTAGTTGCTTTGTGCACACTTAACCGTCGCAATCATATATTACGTTACTTATTCCTAATTTTTTCCTTTGTAAATGCAAGACTTTGTAAATAGTGATAATCAGGAAGAGGTAGAGAAGGACTCAGAGACAGAAAGAGGGAATTATTTAACGTTGACGATTAAGCTGCATCACTGATAAAACCAAGTACGATTTAATATTTACGAAAACAACAGAAGCAACAACAATTACAATAACAACTAACAACACCGTGTAAATAAAATAAAACCGAGTCGAATTTAAAAATCCTCCAAAGTACCGTTTGTTGTAGGAATCTCCCAGAGATTTGAAACATGAAAAGATAAGAAGAAAAATTAAAAAGAAGGAGACTGATATCCAGCTTTTTCCACTCCTCTTTCCCATGATCTTGTGTCGTGTCTTAGATAACTTTTCTCATTTATAATATTCCTATTCTTTTTTTTACATTTATTTTGTTGAGAATAAATTTTTCAGAAAAACTTACGAAAGGTGAGCTGAAAGTAATGATAAGCAGCAATTTATTTACGCAAATTAGTGACGAAAAATAATCGTTTGTGATGTGCTTAATTGCACATCAACAATAACTGCACACCAACTTAAGGCGTGGTGTGCAGTTATTAAAGTGAAGACTTTTCACGAGGCATTTTCACGAGATTTATTTATATATATTTGGTCTTTCCTCGCATACACAATAAGTGTATGCAATACACATTATTTATATTTATATCACACATCCGATCGGTAGACACAGGAGTACCAGTGAATCAACTCACCTGAATGAAATAAATGAATATCCGTCATATCTCATCATGTCAGTTGTCACGCATCCTCTTGTTTTCCGTTTCTATCTGTTCATGAATTTTTAAACTATGGACTTATGGAGTATGAGGTGAATGAGTTGGAAAGAATTACCTTCATATGGTAAAATCACAAATGATTAGTTAAGACGACAAAATTATTTGACAGTTTGTCAATACGAGCCATAAATTGAGAAACTTCAACAATTTTAGTTTTCGCAGATTTGGGTTTTGCTTCTAAATATTATTGCACAGACAATATACAATACAATAGACCCCACTTTTTTCAGAGGTATTGAGTTAACTTTATTGTACTAATAAGCCAGACATTGTCTCGGATGAATTGTTATTTCCATTTCTTCTTAAGATGACTGCTATCCAGATGGTTACCGTACACGTGCAACAATTGTATTCAACGTAATAAATGCCAGTCATATAACAGGTTTTACACACAATACATATAATATTGTGTGGAAGTTTTTTATGTGTGAGAGGGCGAAGTTGAAGACTTTTTGATACAGCATAAGGAGTTCCGCCTTGATGGCTATATCGTCACCATTATCGACCTGCTCTTTATCCACTTCGTTGGGACTCTAGATTATATTCAATTAATGCTTAAAAGGGTGATAGTAATTTAGTGAAGCTGGTGAAAGTATTTTATTTAAAGCAAAGTACCATTACTAAAGATTTGTCTTTTAATTTAGCTTTGCTTTGCTTAGCATTCCTTTTATTGAAGTCATATTAGGAGGAATTCATATTCCAGAAATTCTTCCATCCCCTCGAGGAGAGAAAATTGGTTTCTTGTCACATTGCCAGACCATTACCGTCTTAATGATGCTTTCCTCTCTTGGGAAAATAATGAAGTTGGGTAGTCATAAATTATTTTTGTAATATTTTTTCTTGAATTTAGAAATGTAATAGCTTTTCCTTGGCTTCAGTATTTGTCAAATAAGATGTAATTTTCTTTTTGTGTCTATTTCGAGAATGTCTTCTTAAATTCTCCTTATGTGAATTACAGCAATTAAATAAGCAGTATAGAAAATTTTCCAATATTGAAGTGAATTTCATGGTTTGGTAAATTCTAGGAATTTGTATCCAAAATTTGATTTGCAAAAAGTTAACAATTATTAACAATTATTATGCACGCAGCTCTCAGTTACAACGAAAAAATTTCAAATTCAATAACAAGCTCCAACGAAAGATAAGCTTTGTAATGCGAAAAAATAATCTTAAGCAACGTCGCCAAATGAGATAACCAGAAATGTTGAATTTTTTTTTCAATTCATTTTTCACATCTCCGACAATAAAGAGTAAAAATATATACTCTGAAATATATCGATACATTCAGTCAATTACAGGGAGGGTTTTATAAAAAAGGCTACTTGCTTTATCTTTATTTGTTTTGAAATGAATTAAGCCAAAACGCATTGATAAAAGATTGATGAAAAATATGAAAAGAAGAAGGAAAAGAAAGAGGGAAGGATGCTGGTTTATAACAAAATCGAATTAAGTAATGATTTAGTTCAATCAAAGAGTTTTACTAACATCATAATCCGCTTCTCGTTCCTTCATTCAACAGATTGTGATAAAGACATTAGAAGTAAGATTGCAATTGCAAAAGCTATTAGTCGACTAGCAATGCAAATACATTAATTACGGCATTCATTTAAATATTCGTTTATGTATTCAATAAAATTTTCAAAATGTCAAACGTCGTCAAAAGCCTTGAATATATTTTTTCTTGAGTTTTCTAAATTGGCGGCAGTGTGCTAATGAGCTATAGCCGGTTGATATCCCTTAAGACATTGCTTAAATTATCCTGAGCCTTTACATCAGAGCTAGTTTAAATTGGACTGCTCAGATCCGTGTCTCGTGAGAAGTTGTAATAAATTTTTGGTAAATCCTCAGACACCCATTGATTGTTTTATTCTTTGTTAGTTTCGACCCGCCTTTATTGCAATACCCTTAAAAATATTCTTATAGTTTTTAATCAATGTAGCTTACTTAATAATGTTGCAATGTAGAAGTATTGCATACTTGCCACCCATTCGAACAACGACGTTTAGAACGATGGGACGACGTCGGTTTAAAATTGTTTTATCGCAAAAGTGCTTCCTTCTTTAACTCTGATGCTGTGAGACATCCTTCGAATTTGAATGGAAATGCGAAGTTCCACACTCGTGCTCAATTCTTATTCTTTTGGCAAGGCGAAAAAATATCTTCGACCGTGAGTTGCAATATTTTGTTTGTTCGAGATTGGATTGGAAAATGAACTGAAATTGGATGGGTTGATTATATTAGTCTTCTCTAACGGTGTCCATGTTTCTTCTGGTATTATCATCGATAATAATTATGATTATTTAGACAATTTTAAACACTTAAATCTTTTGAGAATTGCCATTCGAGAGTAAGAGACTTTCTAACAAATAGCACAGTCTATATGTATGTGATCTACAGAATATATATGCTTATAAATTTAAATAATATAGTCAGTTATAAAAATGGACTTATTAAGTTGATTAATTAATTAAGTTAGTTAATTATTGAGTTAGTTAAAAAATGAACTTATTAAGTTTTTGAAAAATTCGAATTTTGAGGACGTATATAATTTTTAAGCCTTAAAATAATATCTCAAAAAGCTTTTTCTGCAAATTTTTCTCGAAAACTATCATACGCACATTGCCAATTTTATCGTCGTGAAATCGTAGCAAAACTGCAAGAACGCTGAAGTAGTGCTAAGTTCTAATAATTCCCATTGTTAAATCATCAAAATTTGGGCCGCCCCAATCGTATAAAATCTTGACTCTAAAGTATACACCATCCTGATGACGACTTAATTCCATTAAAAATATCTCTTCTGTGACCTTTAAACTCCACAATATTAAACTTTTAAAAGTTTTACTCGTACAAATTGCTAAAGATCTGGGATGGCAGCTGCAGAAGCAGAAAAAAATTGCATGATTCGGTGCTGCCTGTGAATAAATAATCATCTTGTAGCGTATTGGAGTGAGGATTGGGAAGGGTAAGGGGAAATGGTAACAGAGGGAAAGGAGCATAATTTATGTATTCTGTACTATATTCTACAAGTGATACAAAGAAAACAGTTGAAATAAAAGTTTGATGACACTAAAGTAAAACTGGAAGAAAGAAAAGGTCATTGGGAAAGCGGCAGTAACTTTACTTAAGGAAAGGAAGGTACGCAAAGAATACCACTAAACGATTGAAGCGAACTTTACGAAGTAATATCACTTTTAAAATTTTTACCAGAAGAAAAGGTTCTGTCAATAAGATCATCTCTAAACCAAAACCGTCCTCCCTCTGGGTCAGCCCTTCAATACCCACATTAGTAATATTTCTACGATCCACGAATTTTGCTTCAATTTCTTGATAAGCATCAATCGATGTCGGATGATGTCGCAAACTTGCCATTAACAAATTATCGAACGGGAACCAAGCGATAACTATCTATCACAATCGATGTGGGTCTGATGGATGTACTCATTAAAATATTTTATAATTAAATTTGGGCGAAGCGCCAAACTTGACTTAAATATTGCCGTCATGTTCTGCTTTTTTCTCTGGGTTTAAGTGGACCTAAAGATTTGCTAGATGGTTTTCCGAAACTTGCCTTCAACTGATTTAAGATATTACTTGAGAGTATACTATATGTTATCTTAGCCTTCTTTTCGGAAGAGGTTTTACATTGCTTTGACTGGTGTGAACTTAGCATAGGGCGAATTCAGCATAGGGCGAACTCACAAAAGCCCTTATTTTTATGGAAAAATTCCGCTGTAGGCTTTTGGGGATTAAATTTTCATATAAAAAACTATAAATTACTTATTAAAAACATATGTAAAATAAAACAAAACGACTTTAATTAGAAGAAAATGATACTAAGAGCAGCTCCGTACACTTTTCCTGTTTTAGATAGTTGCTGCCCAGCCGTACAGAGAGGAAGCATTATGGTTCATTAAAGGGTTCACAAAAACTTTAAATCACAAAAAGTTTTAACGAGACACATTACAAGAAAGAGGCAACAGTCCCCTGAATTAAATAAAGTACAATTTGTAAAAATCGACACGTTGGGAATTTTTTTATGAACGTTTGAATATACGCAATATTGATTCTAAAGGCTTCAAAATGTGGAACCATACAAAAACCTCAAATCGCAAAAAGTTTTAACGGGATATATTTTAAGAGAAAGATAACAGTCCCGTGAATTAACTACAGTACAATTTGTAAAAATCGACACGTTGGGAATTTTTTTATGAACGTTTGAATATAGGCAATATTGATTCTAAAGGCTTCAAAAGATGGAACCATACAAAAACCTCAAATCCCAAAAAGTTTTAACGGGATATGTTTTAAGAGAAAGATAACAGTCCCGTGAATTAACTACAGTACAATTTGTAAAAATCGACACGTTGGGAATTTTTTTATGAACGTTTGAATATACGCAATATTGATCCTAAAGGCTTCAAAAGATGGAACCATACAAAAACCTCAAATCGCAGAATGTTTCAACTGGATATATTTTCCGAAAAAGTTACCGTAATAAGAGTTCGAATATTTACAATTGCGATGCTATTAATGCTTTATTATTGGTTTTAAAATTTAAAATATTGGTAGTTCTTTTGCCACGAAGCATGTACTAATGGTCCATTTGTTAAATTTTAATAATTTTCACTGCATGATTTCAGGCAGTAATGAAAATGTTGCGGCGAAGGCTGAATAATTAAATGGCGTGTTGTCCTTCACAACACTGGATAAAGTAGCCAAAAGGTATGCTTTGGTTGAACTTATTCATTTGTTGAGATTCTAATAACGCAAACAGACAAAATTCTATCGGCAAAAGCATAGTAAATCTCAAAACCCGAAGTTGCAGAACAAAAGTAATAATGTCGATGGAATACGAGAAAAAAATTCATAGTACGGTAAGCTCTAGATAAATAAAACAAATTAAGGTAAGTAAAATATTGAATTGTTTATCGCAACGAAAATAATAACAATAACAGTGTTACTTTCGAATTTCATGTTTATTTGTTATTATTAATGAGAACACTATAATAATGAAACTTTTTAGAAAACTTAAAGTCCTCATGAATTTATATTTAATATAATATTTTATAAATATAATTTATATAGAACTTTATAAGAATAAGTAAAACAAATTAACACAGTATTATGTAGTTTGACGAAATAATATTGACATAAAATGTACTAATGTATTGTATATTATTATATATTGTATATTGGACAATGTATTTATAATATACAATACACTTACTTTAAAAGGAACGACAAATTTAATTTATACGGGCAGCAAACACAAAAATAAAAACCATGCAAATGAATAAAATTATATATAATACAAAATAACAGGAAATAATTACACATCAATTATATATACGTCCATACATGAGTAAAAATATTGCTACATTCTATTACTAAAAAGCTGATAATACCGAAGCGTATTTCCAAATATATCTGATACGCTTTTTGAAAAGAAAAACTTAATTCTAATTTTAAGTAAAAAAGTAAATATTTTCCTTCTCTAATTCTATCAGATCTATCGAAATCGAATTTGAATTAATAATAATGTGAGAGTTAATTTAATTTTCAAAAATTTGTACCAATTTTAAAGAATAAAATTTTTATCACAACAACGCCATGCCTTTTTCTAAGAGTGAGTGTCATGCAGTCTTACTCAGCACCACAAGAAATTGTGGAACCCCTCTACAGGTGTACTATTTTAAGAGGTCCAATTTATGATCTCGTTGCGTTTTTCCTATTAAAGAACTTTATTTAATATTACGTGTAAAATATATTATTCAATATCTCTTTAACAAACTTTTTTACAGTCCGGTCTTCATTTTAGTTCCTCATGTTTTGAATTTTCCCTGTATCAAATATTTCTTTTATGTAAATTTCAATGGCGTTTAATTAATTGTTTTGTCTCCTTTAGGAGGAAGCTTCAAAAAGGCATGGCGTCTGCGATATATCTTATAAGGTGTATATATATATATATATATATATATATATATATATATATATATATATATATATATATATATATATATATATATATATATATATATATATATATATATATATATATATATATATATATATATATATATATATATATATATATATATATATATATATATATATATATATATATATATATATATATATATATATATATATATATATATATATATATATATATATATATATATATATATATATATATATATATATATATATATATATATATATATATATATATATATATATATATATATATATATATATATATATATATATATATATATATATATATATATATATATATATATATATATATATATATATATATATATATATATATATATATATATATATATATATATATATATATATATATATATATATATATATATATATATATATATATATATATATATATATATATATATATATATATATATATATATATATATATATATATATATATATATATATATATATATATATATATATATATATATATATATATATATATATATATATATATATATATATATATATATATATATATATATATATATATATATATATATATATATATATATATATATATATATATATATATATATATATTATATATATATATATATATATATATATATATATATATATATATATATATATATATATATATATATATATATATATATATATATATATATATATATATATATATATATATATATATAATATATATATATATATATATATATATATATATATATATATATATATATATATATATATATATATATATATATATATATATATATATATATATATATATATATATATATATATATATATATATATATATATATATATATATATATATATATATATATATATATATATATATATATATATATATATATATATATATATATATATATATATATATATATATATATATATATATATATATATATATATATATATATATATATATATATATATATATATATATATATATATATATATATATATATATATATATATATATATATATATATATATATATATATATATATATATATATATATATATATATATATATATATATATATATATATATATATATATATATATATTCGTTGCGATAAACAATTCAATATTTTACTTACCTTAATTTGTTTTATTTATCTAGAGCTTACCGTACTATGAATTTTTTTCTCGTATTCCATCGACATTATTACTTTTGTTCTGCAACTTCGGGTTTTGAGATTTACTATGCTTTTGCCGATAGAATTTTGTCTGTTTGCGTTATTAGAATCTCAACAAATGAATACGTTCAACCAAAGCATACCTTTTGGCTACTTTATCCAGTGTTGTGAAGGACAACACGCCATTTAATTATTCAGCCTTCGCCGCAACAATTTCATTACTGCCTGAAATCATGCAGTGAAAATTATTATAATTTAACAAATGGACCATTAGTACATGCTTCGTGTTTCGGGTGGTCTAATGTTACTTATCTTTCGCCATTCGGAATTCTAAAGGAGGACATCCCTTCCATTTCTTCTTTCTATTCACTATTGGATTTTTATAAAAAGGTTACACCATCCACCCATAGGGGCTAATTCAATTCCTATTTAGCCATTCATTTATATAAATTAAGGCAGTGTATTTTAATTTTAGTTTTCAAGCATTTTAGTTTTTAAGCACACTCCCAATTTAAGTAATTTTCAATTTAGTTTTAAGTCCCTAGTTCTTAGTACCACCACTTCGACAATGATAGTGCCGGGAGCAAGCACGTTTTTACTATTATTTACTTTAAAAATAAGCTTTAAATAGAAGAACATGATGTTTTTATCCAAAAAAAAAATTGTCATTAGAATAATACATTATAGTTTTAAGTTTTTCCTGACTATGTTTAATGGAAAATTTTTTTTTTCTTTTTTAATAATCTAATGTAAATTTCTTTAAGACTCAATAAAATTAACTTAACTTAACTTAACTTACATGCTTCGTGGCAAAAGAACTACCAATATTTTAAATTTTAAAACCAATAATAAAGCATTAATAGCATCGCAATTGTAAATATTCGAACTCTTATTACGGTAACTTTTTCGGAAAATATATCCAGTTGAAACATTCTGCGATTTGAGGTTTTTGTATGGTTCCATCTTTTGAAGCCTTTAGGATCAATATTGCGTATATTCAAACGTTCATAAGAAAATTCCCAACGTGTCGATTTTTACAAATTGTACTTTAGTTAATTCACGGGACTGTTATCTTTCTCTTAAAACATATCCCGTTAAAACTTTTTGCGATTTGAGGTTTTTGTATGGTTCCATCTTTTGAAGCATTTAGAATCAATATTGCCTATATTCAAACGTTCATAAGAAAATTCCCAACGTGTCGATTTTTACAAATTGTACTTTAGTTAATTCACGGGACTGTTATCTTTCTCTTAAAACATATCCCGTTAAAACTTTTTGCGATTTGAGGTTTTTGTATGGTTCCATCTTTTGAAGCCTTTAGAATCAATATTGCCTATATTCAAACGTTCATAAAAAATTCCCAACGTGTCGATTTTTACAAATTGTACTTTAATTAATTCACGGGACTGTTATCTTTCTCCTAAAATATATCCCGTTAAAACTTTTTGCGATTTGAGGTTTTTGTATGGTTCCATCTTTTGAAGCCTTTAGGATCAATATTGCGTATATTCAAACGTTCATAAAAAAATTCCCAAAGTGTCGATTTTTACAAATTGTACTTTAATTAATTCACGGGACTGTTATCTTTCTCTTAAAACATATCCCGTTAAAACTTTTTGCGATTTGAGGTTTTTGTATGGCTCCATCTTTTGAAGCCTTTAGAATCAGTATTGAATATACGTTCAAACGTTCATAAAAAAATTCCCAACGTGTCGATTTTTATAAATTGTACTTTATTTAATTCAGGGGACTGTTGCCTCTTTCTTGTAATGTGTCTCGTTAAAACTTTTTGTGATTTAAAGTTTTTGTGAACCCTTTAATGAACCATAATGCTTCCCCTCTCTACGGCTGGGCAGCAACTATCTAAAACAGGAAAAGCGTACGGAGCTGCTCCTAGTATCATTTTCTTCTAATTAAAGTCGTTTTGTTTTATTTTACATATGTTTTTAATAAGTAATTTATAGTTTTTTATATGAAAATTTAATCCCCAAAAGCCTGCAGCGGAATTTTTCCATAAAAATAAGGGCTTTTGTGACTTCGCCCTATGCTGAATTCGCCCTATGCTAAGTTCACACCAGTATTGCTTTGTTAGTATTTGTTATTTTTATTTATTTGCAGAAATAACAAAAACTCCTCAGATTTAAATTTAACTTAAATAAGAAGCAAATTTAAATTCATAAGACTTAATGCGCAAATCCATCGCTCCGTAATGAACTAGATAAAGGGCGGATTAGGTGAAGAAAGTAAAAGTTTATGCTGCATGTGATGAAGATTCACTCAACTTCTTCCCAATACCCATCGCATCATCTTTCTCTGTTACCTAAATATTCTCCATTCAATATTTTTTAAGTTTTCATAAGTCTGAGCAGGCAAATAAAAAATTAATCGAAAAGGGAGGAAAAATCGAAGAAAATAAAATCGAAAATGCACTCAAGCGCTTCCGACGGTTGCGGTCCTCGAAAGTAATCGGACTCGTTTTCGTCTGTATTCAGAAAACACGCTGTATACTTTGGATACTTGATAGCTAGATTGACTAATACATACATGCATACGTGTGTGTGTATCTACTGGATGCTGGACTTAATTTTAAGGTCTGCATTGCATGCTTGCAATCGGAAGATTTGTTAAAAGCGAATATGTAAGGCTAAGCTAATTTTTTTACTCATTTTGGTCGAATGGCGAATGTAATATAAATCTAAACGCTGGAATGGTTATTTTCGCGAAAATTTTTATAAGAAATGGTAGTTTTATATAATAGATATTCTTTCAGTTGCAAACCGTAGCGAATTGCATTAGAAGGAATGGTAAATAGCTATTGCGGTGATTTAAAGTAATATATTTAAAACAATAACAATATATAAGAAGTAACAAATACGCAAAAATGAAATAATTAAAAGTGTTCGACTATAAAAAATGGAGTTTTGTAATTACACCTACTGATAGTGCTGTCCATAAAGAGTTAGTATTTTAAAAGTAAGTCAAATTTCAGAATCTTTTATTTCCCACAATATCATTATCTTTTATACTAAGACCAATTTCCTTTAATTGAAATCAATCATTAAAATTGAAAACACAATATCAGGATTTTTATCACTTAGTTATCATAGAAACACACCGTGATACAATTTATTACCAGTTTTTGCATCAAAATGCAGCAATGTGACACAATGCATGCTAAGGCAAGCAAGCTTATAACAACTTCAAACAGCAACAACAATAGCAATAAAGCCTTTACTTACCTCTTACCCATTTTGTATTCTAAAGAAATGTTTTCACTTTTCGTTTCAACCCTTACCCTGATTTTGTGCAGTCAATTTGTGGTAACGTTATAGAAATGAAAACTACCACAGGAGATAATATTTAATACAATAAACTGTGTTCAACATGTGTTCAACAGGACGGGAGTTATGGGTAATATAAAACGTATTCCGATCCCTGCTTTAAGTTTTAACAAGACTAAATTTTACTCTTTGAATCCGGACAAAAAGTTTTTGCATGGGAGGAAGTGGTTAAGTCTCGCGCACAAGTATTTCTCCTATATGTACATGAAATGCACAATATCCAACAGTCTATTATCACAGTCTATTAAATTAAGTCAAGAAGATACCCCTTCACAACATTTGCAATCGAGTGAGTACTGAAAATCTCAAATTAATTCTGTTTTGCAAAAAGTTTTATATAACTTCTTTATTAATTTATGTGAGTCTTTTTATCGATTGATTTCATTGATATTTACCACAGGCTAAACGCTAAGCTTTAGCTAAACGCTAAATGTCAAAGTTCTATATATAAATCCACGACTTCGAAATTCGATTGATAACTCCAATAAAAAACCGTTTTTCCAAAGATTGATGATGAACAGATTTAATTTTTAACATTTAGTTTCTCCTTAAAGTTACTTTAAAAGTTGTATTTGGCGTAATATTTTCTCAAATCTCGTAGAGCATCTGCTCAATTGTACGAGTAGCTAAGAATCTTTTAATGGCTTTTTACCTTCATGCCTTTACTTTCGCACGTCTTTTTCATGCCTCATAAACACTTAAGGGTCTTTGAGCTTGAATGTTTCCACCGATCCATTTAATGCAACGCCTGATGAAAAGAGAAATTTTATGGGCTACTCTTATTCCTCTTTAGACGTCATATCCTAGGTGCTGACATACAATACAGCGCACAAGCAATTCATCCATTTCTAAAGGTTATTATTGCAAGGTTACGGATCGCTTTTTTCCCTTTAACGAAGGATAACCTTGAAAGTTGGTGTGATAACACAAACGATGAAAATATCATAAAGTTACTCCAATAGCTAATATAAATTAATCTATTCGTTTTATTTCAATTCAGGTCAGACAATTCACGTGTAAAGCCAAATCTTTAAAATTGTTTGCTCATAAAATTTATATCGCAATAATGAATGTAATGTGAGCTCTTTGAATATGATATGAAAGCGTTGAGCTTTGTATATTAAAAAAAGTGTATATTAAAAAATTAAAAATGTCCTTTTTTATTTCCCCAGTAAAGGTTTCAAAACAGCACTTGGTCGTTCCACTAAACAAAGAAGATTTTCTAAGGCCTTTTAAAAGACACCTTCTATTAAATTGGTAAAAAATTGTCCTTGAATTTGTGTGTGGGTACAAGTCCAAGATTAAAAAGCTGATAAAATATTGATGCATAATTTCAAGTGTTCCGAATAGCTCGAAGATATATAGGAGTTAAATTTTGTTTTTTCATAACAAAAATGTAAACAAATTTTACTGAAAAGTTTTTGAATTAGGAAGAAGATGGGAGAAAGCAATACATAGAGAAACTAGGAAAGAGAGGGATTTAAAAGGGTAGAAAATAGTCAGAGAGATAATTAGTAGCATGAGTGAAATAGTGTCTATCACACTCCAAAGTCAACATCACAACTTTTGCTATTCGAAATTATTGAAGCTTAAGTATTATTATGAACACCAAAATTAATGTAAACCGTTCGCTTTTTGTAGGGGCACCGATAGAATATTATTCTTTTTCTTCAATAGTTTCCTTACACAATAACTCATATAGTTTTTTCCTTTTTTGGACATAATAAATCGACGCCTTATCAACAGAAGAATTTCTTTAACACTTTGTTTATAAAAACGTATTGAAATTTTCAATCCTCATTCGGTTATCGCCAGTACAAGAAATGCGTGGAACGGAGCCGGTAAAATGTTGTAAATATGGTTTCCAATAGAATTAGATCATGCACATAATATTACAAAACCAACAATATTGTTGTAGAATGAAAAGTGGGAGAGAGGGAGGGAAATCAAAATTTCCTCATTTTCATAATGAGTTGTCGATTCACCTCGACGGAAACAATTTTCTAACTTTTTACTTAATAGCGGAAGCACAGTAAAAGCAGCAAGCAATAATAAGGAAATGGAATATTAACTGAAGAGCCGAGCACAGTGGAGTAAATTAAGTTTCCGGTTTCCGGAAGACCAATTATAACTAAAAAGCAATTAGCAGTAGCAAACACTTAAGCGTAAAAGTAGAAAAAGCGGAGAAGTAAAAGTAGTTGCTGCAGTTCTTGCTCATAAAGCATTACAGGCAGTTGAGCAAAAGTCTAATAATATTATTTTATGTTATTAAAAAGAATGT
Source organism: Physocephala rufipes (assembly GCA_963966595.1). Lineage (NCBI taxonomy): Eukaryota > Metazoa > Arthropoda > Insecta > Diptera > Conopidae > Physocephala > Physocephala rufipes. The sequence goes on from OZ016503.1 coordinate 27,634,997, forward strand.
GAAATCTGATATACACTTATGTTCCCATGTAACGTACTTGCAGTATATCCTGGTTATATCTATTCGTTAACATAAAAATGTTATAAAGACATGGGTAAAATTTTTGGACAAAGGATTTGTAAATACATTCATATTTACTTCAAGATAAATTAAGGTGCAATTTCTAAGTAGCTTTTATAATAATTTTCAATTATTTACAAATTGCCTAAAATAAAATGATATGAATAATAAAACTAAGGAATGTAAATAACAAAAAATGCAAAAATTCGGGTAAATGTAACTTTTAATAATTTTGTTTGTACAAAAATCCAAATAATGCGCCCAAATAATTAAAGTGAACCAATGCGATTTTGAAATAAGATTAAAATAATAACAATAGAATAATAACAAAAATATTATGGAAAATCTATAAAATTAATTGTTCTGCATAGCAATCGCTACATGCATTTGAAGATCCAATGAGCGTGAGGTATTGACTCTCGCTGGCCCTTTTCCCGCAAAGTACCGTCATGCTGATTGCACGGCGCTTATTAACATTAACAACAACAACGCACACTGATTTATTAAGTACACATTATTGCCTCTAAGCGAGTCTGGGTTACAGGATTTGAAGTGGGTATAAAACAAAAGAGAATAATTTTGGTTACGAGACCTTAAATAAGATATTATTTGTTGATTTGACAACGATGATACAATTAATGAATTTCGAAGGGTTTTTAAAGAGAAGTCTTCAAAACACTTTCAACAAGTTGATATTAGCGCTTCGTTAAGATTTTGGATATTGTTTTACACTAAATTGGATATTATTTTGCCTAAACTGCTGTTGGCATTGAACGCTGTTGCTAAAGGTAGAACATCTACAGAACGAAGGGTTGGAAGGCAAAAGGAAAGGAATACAAGATTGGACACCACCACTGCCACAGTGAAATTATCAGTTTACTTCAATTTACTGTGTCAGCTCTGACACAGTAAAAAACTCACCGGATATACTTTAGAGTAATTTCTTTTCCGCAAAAAGGACACCATTTCATAAAATCGAAAAAACAGGGAACGTTTTTTAAAAATTCCTTTACAAATACAACAACAAATTAATTGTATTAGACAATAAACCAGACCGATTAAAGCAGAGAAAGTAAGTGTAAAATATTTCTAAAACATTGGTTAAGGCCTAAGGTTAACAGATCCCAAGTTTGCTTCTACCCAATCATTGGTCATGTTTAGCCCACGGAAAGAAATATTTTAATTTGGGTTGAGATTTGGGATAAATCAGTGGTTCTGAAAATGAATGTGAACACCAAGTACAGTTAAGAAAAATTTGTTCCCACAGGTAAAAAAGCATATAAATTAAAAGAGTGTTAATTAAACAAAGTCGAAGGAAAATAAAGAAAAGAATTCAATAAAAATAATATATATAATTGTGCTAGGACATATTTTTTATTCTGTAGAAAATCAAGAAGTTGAAAAAGATAGATAGAATGGAAATCTTTTGTTCTTTTTGTATCTTTCGAAAACCCATTATTTTTCTTTTTTCTTTTATTTTTACTTTTCTTTTCCAACTTATTATAAAAACTTTTAATATGTTTTATTATCATTATTTAGTCTTCATTTCTAGATTTACTCAATAAAACAATTTCCAAACTATATTTCTTATTTTAGAGAATCATCGAATAGTCGGGAAAAGAGTGGTTGAGCAAATCTATTCCAAATGAGATTTATAAAATTTCATCATTTCTGCTTTCTCTCGTTTACTATGTTTGGTTATTCACGAACAATTCCACTATTATATTTGCGGAAGTGTTTGTAAAAAAACCAAACACAAAAGAAAAGAAAAAATAGAATGGATAAAATTTATAAAACTTAATTTAAATCAAAACGTGTAAGAAAGAAATCAAACGGACGCATTTCGAGCACTGGAACTCCATTGTTTCGCAATTGTGTAAGGATAACTAAGAGTAGGGTGAATTGGTTCATTGAATGAAAGCGTTGCCAGCGCCAAAGTCATTAAAACCAACGAAATAATAAAGTATATGTGTGCATGCGTAAAAGAAACGTGGCGATAAAAACTATTATTGGAGAAATATTTCACAAAAGAACTGTAAAAGAGAATAATGTAAAATTGTAAATAAATAAGAAAGTTTTATAAACATTTTTGGAGAGTTTTATATCAAAAAATATACAAATATAATTTAATTTTCAAATCAATCGTAATTTAATTCACGATACATCGAGAAATTGCTGCAGTTGGAAATCTACTGCTGTTCCAAAAGTGCAGCGTTGATGAACGTACGTTGAAGATACGGTTTCGTATCTGCATCTCCGTAAACTGTTTGAGTAATTATAAAATTCTTTAGGTTCCTGTAAATAAAGTGAGTGGTAAATAATTTCTTTTGGAACTTAAAACCCGAAATGAATATCAGCCGCTTTACTCTTTATGAATAAAGTATTGCATTAATTGCTGTATCTCCCTTTTCTTACATCCTGTATTCTACTGTTTGGTTTTTTCGTTCTTTTCTTCGGAGCTCAATTTATAAAGAATTTCCATTACATGAATATTTGATATCATACGACGTTAAATGTTTTTTTTGAGTTTCCAATATAATTTAATTACATTCTTTTTCAAAAAGGCTTTTGGTGCTGTTTCGAATAAATATAAGTAAAAGAAATAATTGAATATAGTATATTTTCCTTTCAAATAAAAATTATTACTTAATTAAAGAGACGTGTGATATAGTCCTTTCTTGATTTAGCCCTGTCCGTACGGCCGTTTATATTCTGTGTCTCCCTCCGTCTGATTTTAGGTCTGTCTATCAGAAGGTCTGTCTGTCGGCAAATAATAAATAGTTTTGATGAAAATAAGCTAAATAGTTTTGATAAAAATAAACTTCATTCGCCCTCCAGGAGCAATATTATAAGGATGACCGTATTATAGAATAACGATCGTTTAGTATTGAAATTGAAGTGATTATTTAATTGATATAATCTTATTATTAGCCACACAATTACGAATCATAGCTCTCTGCTTGCAAATGTGCACGATATAAATGCAATCTTTGCAATTGTGGACGATATAAATGTAGAGGACATTCTGCACAGATTGTGGCAACCTTTTAAACCTCTTTTTCCAAACTTCTACTAGACATTCCCATTTTCAGAAACTATTTGCCGCATCTACTTGATTTAGAAATGGTGCGAGGTTTCGATTATATACTATTCTGCGTGCTCTTTTGGAGAATCGTCATTCCAGCGTTTCTCTTCGGTCATACTCTTTTCAGACGTTTTTCTTCATTTTGCCAAGTACTTTTTACATAGTTGCGTATTGTTTGTTTTTTTCTTTCTTTTCTTCCACAACTCCTCTACTGCACGGCACGAATTACATCAAATAAATGACATCACATCACGCTTTTTATATTTTTTTATCATGCGTCAAGCAGACTAGAAAATGAGCGATCGATGGAATGTATTGAAAATATTATGACGATAAACTTTTTCCAAAAGATCCAAAAGAACATGAATACATTGAGAGTGATTACAAAATATTGTCATCGTCGGCGTGCTTTAGAAATTACTTTTTCAAGAAAGATTTTAATTTAAGTTCTAATTTATAGAAATCGTTTCTTCTCAGACGAAATTGTTCTATGCAGATATGTAAGTGAAAGACAATTTGGCTTAACGGAAGGCTACTTTGGAGAATGCATAGTTGATTATCTTGGTGTTTTGTAAAAAAGTTTACTAAATAATATTTGATTTATTTAATAAAATTTCTGAATAAAAATGTATTAAATTTGTTTTCATACAATCTACTCAATATTGGCGAAATATTTTTTGCGAACTCTTTACAGTTTTTCAGTTTTCCAAAGCGCAAAAGGATTACGTTCTCTCAAATAGTTCCACGCCTCAGATAGATTTTTTCCTCAAGAAAATAAAAATAGAGACAGGCTAGAAGGCAAAGATTCGGAATGTAGGAAAACCCCAAACAACGTTAAGCGCTTGCTTATAAGTGATAAATTTTTCGCAACATAAATAAAAAGTCGAAGTAAAAATTACTGCGATGTGTAAGGATTTGAGAGAATGGCGCAAAAATTGTAAGAATCTGAACTGCAGTTAAATGCAATCCTGAACTTGACAGAATGTTACGCACATTTACTCGTGCGTAAAGTCGACCTTGTAAAGCCGACCACTGTCGATCGTAAATTCGACCACTAGTCGACCTTGCAAGCATAGCCGACTGAATCATTAGATTATAGTATTTTAATTACAATACTTCGTTCTATTGTTCAATAAAGTGTATCACAAATAAAATGTTCAATAAAATTAATTATTCATTAAAAATTCGACATTTTAAACTTCTAGACTTTCAAAGCATGTATTTTATTACAAAAAAGCAATTCCAAAAAAAAAAGTCTTCCTGGTCCTCTTTGCGACCTCTTTGCATTTACTTTTCCCAAATTTCTTTTCCTTTATCTGTATTTTTCGCAATACTTTTTGTTTCTAATTTTAAAAAAGGAGAAACAAGAAACACCCCAGGTTTCAATGATTGCATTTATAACACTCTTGCCAACCCTTAACAAAGGCTATTTTTAGCATAGATGTCAACTTCTCATCTCTTTTTTTGCTCTAACGATATCACGGAAATTTCGGAAAACAAAATTGGTTTTTTGTATTCTTCGCTTTTCCATTCCATATTTCGATTTGTTAGTGTGGAGGTTCTGTTTGATTTTCGATCAAAGCTATAACGAAATTAGATTATAATCAAGATTAAACTTTCGAAATACAGATAAAACTTTAGAAAATTATTGCTTTATACACGAGCGGACCAAATTTTGTTATAATAGGATACAAATCCTTGAGCGGACAAATTTTAATACAAAACAAGTAAGGATGCTATCTTCGGCCTGGCCGAAGCTTAAATACCCTACATCCACATGATGTATGCGTATTGTTAGTAGAGACGCGAATCACGGCCTCTTTTTGCAAAATAGTTTAGTATTCTGAGCCAGAATATATATATTTTCCGATATCTGTCCTTTAATGTGTTACAAACGGAGGAACATACTTAATATAACCTAAACCCTCCGGGTGTAGGGTATAAAAAAATTCAAATTTTGAATAGTATACTTGTGTCCTATTTTATTAATTCTCATTCTTTTACTTCTCCCGTAGTCAATACTAAATGTAGATTTACTAAACAAGCTTGATTAAGCGAACTAACTAAAACACCTTCCGATTCGAACTTTACGTTAGTACGAAGCAAGAAGAAAATAATATTTCAAAATTGCGCAAAGCTAAATTTCTAATTCAAGTGAAATGCTTATTATTTGAGATTATTTTAAACCCGATAATAGTATTTTAAACAATTTTAAATTTTGATGCTAACAAAAGCTACGTTCCACATATTAGAGTTATCAGTTGTGGACGTTGTTATTAGTGACCACATCAACTCTTTAATCACTAAGGCCTCTAGTAGTTATTATTATCCCAACATTTATATCATTCGGTAAAACAGTTTCCGCATTGTATTTAATCAAATACGTAATTTTTCAAAAGTAATGCTTCCAAACAATTTCGTTTCTCCTTCAGGAATATCCAAAACAGAAGTAACGAAAAGTCAAATGCTTTTAGTGTAAAAAAGAGGAAGATACATGTAAAACATGAACGTAAAAAAAAGTTTTCTGCAAGCCACACGACTATTGCCAAACATCAGCTACATCGACCAACAAGATATTGGTGGGAAGAAACCAAAAATGCTAGACATCCACAAATTTGGTGAAAGTTGAAATTAGTTTTTACAGAAATACCAGAGATTGAAAAATGTAATTTACCGCAAGATTGATTGAATACGAAAGACATTACAAATACGCCGTATGGCACTTAACGGCGTTTTTACAATCTGAAAACATCAACAAGAACTTAACAGGGTTACCATGTACAAGATTTCGTATACACGATAAATACAGTGGAGACAAATTGAGGAGGATGATACGGTTTGCACTTAAGCACAAAGAAGGCAAAATCTGGATGCATTATTTTTCAACACTTAACGTTTGTTAACATTTTGTTGCATAATGGTTTCGATAACAAAGGGCTTAAGTCATGTTATATTTCTCCTGGAGACCCAATCTAAAAGACGCTTAAAATCATAATGATGATTATCTTATATTAAAGCACTCGACAAAAATGTTCATTCGCTTTGGAAATGTTCATAAAGTTTTGCGCCTTAAGTTTGTTAAAGGTTTATGCGTTCCTCTCCACATCCTCTAAAGAATACAATTTTTTAACAGCAGAAGTTTTGTATAACATCTTTATAGAAAAAGAAAAGTACAAGTTTTAGTCAAATGTGCAACAAATACAATTAAGGCAGACTATTAACAAAGCCATTACCCATAGAGCTCTTTCTTCCATACAAAATTAAACGAAGAGGATACAGTCATTCCAGTCTTAATATTTGCGCGTTTCGATCTTCTTGAATAGCCTTTTTAAAGAACAGTTCATCTTTTCTTGTCATCGCTCCTTAACTTGTCCTGCTCCTTGTCTTGTCATCGCTGCTTTAATTTTCCAATTCCGTCGGTCCTTTAGATCATTGAATGCATAAACTTTGTAATCATATTTCCAGCAAAAAAAGGGCGACTCATATGGAAAAAAGCGTTGAATTTAATGCACATTGAACTAAGGAATTTGAGGCCGCTGTAAGGCAGTTTCTCCACAGCTTTATTAAAGTTTAATAACAAACGTAATAAAATATTTCTTGAAAAAGCAATCTACTGCTTTCTGTGAATTTTTTCCTCTCTAAGAAGATTCAAATTATCGAAAACCATACGTAGAAACCAGAAGAGTCCCCAGATAAAATCTCGACAAACAGAATGTTGGCAGACAGAATCTATTCCCGGACAGAATCATGGCAATATATTATTGTTGTTATTCCCCACAGAGTAGTTAAACTAAAAAACGGAGCACATCGATGAAAGAAAGTAAAACCTAAGAAAAATAGAAAGCTAAAAGGAAAACACACTTGGGTTTGCATTGACACCACTCCATTCAGGGATGTTCTGTAAAATGTTGTTGGACTCCCAAAAGAGTCGCACTAAGGGAGGAAGTGAAGTCTTTTTGTTGTAAGAGGAAATAAGTATGGGACAAAAATAATCCCAGTTTTTAACGATTTTGAATATACGTTAAAGTGAAGAGAAAAATAAAATTGAGCGATTAAGACTATATAAAATATTTTTTCAAAATTGTATTTTAGTATCTTTTCCTAAAATATCAATAGATAATAATAATTGCATTTGATTTGAGGACCTTATTTATTATTAATACTTTTCCTTATTTTAGCCTTATTCACATTTTAATATTTTTGAAAATTGTTCTATTGAAAACTAATACATAAATTATAATTTAATCCTCCATTTCCAACAGCCACAAAATCCCGATTCTTTAATCCTCAGTGACACCTAACAAATGACATGGTGCTAATGAAAGTAAAGTATCCTTCAAGGGACTGAGGTCAACAAACAAATTAATATTTGAGGCTATGAAAACATTTCCTCAGCTTGCCAATATGAAATAAATTGACAAGGAGCCGGCTAATGGTAAAGGCCTAAGAGGTTTCGTGTGATTGATTGAAAAGGGTAATGCCAGAAAGGTTACCGAGGCTTCAAAGGCTAACCAAATATTCACCAATCGTAAAACTAAAGATAAAGTAAATTTATGCAAATCGAAAGGGAAAAGACACACTTCAAAGAGAGAGAGAGAGAGAGAGAGAAGAAAAACATGGAGTTGGTTTACTAAAGGAAAGTGAAAAGCAGACGGGATTAAATGAAACTGTGGGCGGTGGTAGATTTTGTGAACAAAACATAGTCCTTGAAGTCTACTTATAGATCCCAATGTCCTATGTGTGCAGCCAAAAATTCTATACCGCCCACTATTTTTTATTTCCTTACATCACTCTGAAAATTTAATTTTTTCCCAACTTATTTTATCATTTGCGTAATTTTATTTTTACAATTTTTGAAAACATATAGAATTCTCCGCTTGGACACGAAAAGCGTGCAATTTTAAAAAATAATGACATTTGATAATAGACATTATATGTCTATAATATAGACAACTTTAAATAAGATTTTTAAAAAAGAAAAGAATAAGAACACAAAATTAAAATTAAGTACAATTATTTTGAAATTGTAATCCATTTAGTTTCTCATTATTAAAAAGTTATATTAAATTATTTCCAGCATCAATTTGAGGGAGATTTTTTGTGGAATAAAATATGATTTAGGTTCCTTTTGCATAATGAATCTGTAAATAGTCTCCAATCTACGCGCCAGAATTTTTCGGGGCTCCATGTCAAAGTTCGAGGGAAGGTCCATTTATAGGTCTTGTACACGGAAGATTACTTGGTTACATTTGTCCTGCCATAGAGTTTTTGCCGAACCTTTTTTCCTCTCTTTGCTAAGTTTTCAATACTTCACCATTGCGACCTATTCCATGAATCGTTATATATAGTTTTATTGAAATTATATTTTCAATATCCCGAGGGTTCGGTTTATTTCGGTATTCTACACGAAAGGAACATTTTTTACTCTGATACGAATTTATGTGAATTCAATAAACGAAAAAAAGAATAGAAAAAGTGAATTTTTTTATAGAATTATCTGCAACGAAATGCAGCGAAAACATTACATTGAAGGAGATGAATCAATTGTGTCTGGAGAACGCACAGTAGAATAGCTATATTGAATACTCAATCTACTCGGTTTAAATGATGTGAACTATACTACCACAATCTCGCACTAGTGAGAGACTAAGTAGTCTTGCAGTAGTGGGAAAGTGGTTGCCCTACGGTTTGACACTCACAATATTTCAAAAACTTCGAGTTTATTACTATTTCCAGCTATGAATCATTGAAACGTTCTAATCCCGGAGGAGAGACAAAATAAAAGTGGTTAGCCTCTGCGCCGCTAAGTTGATATTGCTAGAGGGCTTTTAACATTTTTATGCTGTTGCCAGCGAGGCGTAGGAAACAAAAAATATTTAAATGTACCCACAGTGGTGTAGTGAAATTCAAACAATTGAAGAAATCCGCATTATTTATAACAGAATATAAATATTCCTGCTTTAGTAAAGCACATACGATTTTGTGACTTACTCGAAAAAAATATAACAAACATTAAGTAATTGAAGTAATTGAAGTATATTCCTTCAATCATTATTTTTGTATTTCTAGGTTTTCAAGTAATTAATTAATCTCCAAATGGTACGCCTCTGATACCGAGAAATTCCTATGTGATTTTTTCACTCTTCTTTCTACATTTATTTATTTTTTTGTTCGCTTTTATTGCGGGACATTAATTCAGAGATTTTTATATTAATATTGGTTTAAGGCGAAAGAAATAGAAAAACGCAGCAAGAGGAAAATCAGAGTGAATAAACATCTTATTTGAGTTACTATAGCAATCTACATGCAAATTTATCTAAATGGAATTACATACTCCTTCTAGTACGAAATTGATTGCATTTTCCAAATTAAAAATAGAACGAATTTAGTCAGGACATATTTTCGTTGAGTTTTAGTACTAAAGATTCTTGCTTGTTTTTCTAATAAGATTTGTTTGGCTTTTAAGAAATTAAAGTTAATTCTAAGATGTTTTCTAATTAGCAGAAGTTGGAAGAGAAGTGTACAAAAGTACTTCAAGTCAGAACAAATGCATTAAATGCTCAGTTTCAAGGGTTTGTTGATTGGTGGTTAACACTTCTTTCACATTTTCTCTTGTTTTGGATGTTGGTGATAATTATATTATATTATTTGTATATAATTTCGTTCAAATTTCATCTCCTTATTGGTATGAATAATTGATGTTACGCATAATGATTAAAAATTTCAAGAGCTATCCATACGAAATCTAGCATGATTATTTTGCATGCAGTTGTAGAACATGTATTTAGTTTTCATGGAACTCTTGCGTAAATGATACGGTGAGCTGAAGACGTTCTTAGTTGCAATGATATGATTTATTGATGCCCATATTATATTAAATGTTATGTGGGGGCGCCCGTTTTGGAAATAAGACGATCTTCGCAAGAAGATATAAGTACTAAGCCAGTCATATTTTCATCTTAGTATAATATTTATATTTTCATTCAATTAGCGAAAATTCAATTTTCATTCTCTGTAAGGAATTAAAATTAAACTAGTAAATATAAACTTGCTAGTATGTGTATCGAGAAATTTGTGTAGTCCCTAAGGAACTTCTTTAACAATTTTAAAGCCAAAATTAGAGCCATACGTATTCTACAATGTTTTCGATTTTAATTAGGATAAAAATTACTAAAAATGTTAATTCCAATAAAAAACCTGCGCAACAATGTACAAATATAATAAATATATTTAAATTGTTTTGCAATCCTCCACTTTAAATCCCTCTCTTGTTAATTTCATATCATGCACTATTAGGAACATAATAAGTTACTGTGCGTCCGAGAATTGGAAGTGGCGTTATCACTATGCCAAGCGCGGTGGCACCCACATCGTTGCCCGTGGTGCGATTGTAAACATTTGCTTCACCGGTACGAATGGCTGCCATTCAGCTGTTTATTATTTTGAGGAGTGAAATATCTCGTCGTACGGTTGCGGTTGGGTTACGATGGTTAGTTGGAGTGGAATTAGATTGTAGGTTTTAGCTGCCAATTGTGTATATCCGATCTTCATTATCACCAAAGCTTGGGAAGAATTGCAGCCGTGGACTGCGGGCCGATTAAAAAAGAAAGAGGAACAAACGAAATTTAATTAAGTGAAAACTAGTGTTGAAGAGAAAAATTACTGCTGACGAGATTCTGTCAGTAAAGCCAAGTCAGTCAGTCTGTCAGTAAAGATCAAGTCTCAACTCGATTTAAAACTCAATACGTATTATACTCAAACGACGATAAGATGTTTTTGTACAGGATATACATGTTTGTAAAGATCATATTGTGAAACATATTTTTTGAAAATTAATTTTGAAGGTCTTCACTTCACGTGAAGACATATCCATTCTACAAACTAAAGCTATAAATGCAGGTGTTGAGTTCGCCACTTTTTTCGACGTATTTAAACAGTCGAACAGTGAAATTTTCAAACAGTGAAAAGAGATAGCGTATTCGTCCATATAAACCACAAAATAATAACAATAGTTATGATATAGAACAATAGTTATGATATAGATTTTCAACATGGTTCTATATGGATCCACATGCACTTATCATTCATAATTTGTTTTAAGAACGTCCCTAGAACATTTTCATTTAAATAATTTATTATTTTGCAAATAGATGCAACATAATTTTGTACATCCGCCATTCCGTCAAAAATATGTTAACATTTGTATGTTTCAATATTTCAAAGAACTTCACTTCTTGCAAAATCCACCGCTGCAAATGCTTATAAATTCTTCTTTCCACATCATTTGATTTTGATATTATTGAGTCCCTGCAGACAAAATTGAAGAAAAAATAAAGAAAATTACGAAAAGTTTTACTTTTTCAAATCATTATAAAATAATCATAATAACGCGATTAGGGAGAAACACCCACCCTCAACAATTGTGAATGACGATAGCAACAAAAAATATTGTGTTGACTATCACTATGTGTACTATGTGTAAACGCTGTCTAAAACTGTTTGAATTTTATGATCGTTACGAAAGAATGGTTCTTCTCTGAAGCCATATCCTGTAGTTGTGAGGTATCAACAAGAAAGAGAGTGAACGGTACCCATAAGAACGGTACACAGAGTTTTTTCGAAGCAAACTAAAGTAAAAAAAATAATAAAAACAAGAACGTTTGGTGAAACGATCAACAGAGAAGCTGCAATTCACATAAAAGATAATGAAATAACAGGTAAGAATGCTAGCTTCGGCTTGGCCGAAGCTCATGTACCCTATAAGAATAGTAGAGAAGATGTGTGCAAAATCTCTGGAGAATATTCGTTTCCCTGTAATGTAATTTGTCCAGATAGGGTGAAAAATAAATAGACAGCCAGACAGACAGGCAGACTCAGGAGATGCTTTTGAGGTTTTCAACTTATTGTTTGATTAATCACATGATTCTGGAGCTCAAAAGAGGCTTTCTAAGGCTTCGGAATATATGTATATATATTTAACTTATCCATTCCTGGAACAGGCTCAAGATGAGAACACGTTATAAAGATGAGATTATCCCGGCTCTGGTTATTGGATTTATACTAATAATTTATATTACCAGAGTAGGGTGTGTGTGCTTCGGAGATGCCGTAGTTAGTGCATAACCCTTTTCTGCTTACCAGTAAAACTCAGAGTGTACAAAAGTTGGGAGATGGAAAGTTTCAATGAGTTTGTGCAAATTGAATGAAATTGTGAAGCAGGTGACAAATAATAATAAAATTTTAAAAGCTCACCGTGAAAAGGATTAGAAATACTATGTTGAAACAATGAAGTTTTATGAATAAAGATTTCAATAAAATTTATTGATTTTAGTGTAAAATTATTTATAGAAAAAGCTTCAAAAATGTGAAGAAATGAATTAAGTTGAAACGGGAATATCACGACATATTTAACATCTTCAAAGCTTTTCGTATTCTATTAAAATACCCCAATGATTCTTGGGTATAAAAAGAGTTTAATTTTTTTTTAAAAAACTGAAAGATATTGATTTCTGCGCCATTCCTGCCTCATTTTCAATTGCAATATATTTAAGAACCTCTAAAGGAAGCATTCAGTTTCTAAATGAACGGAAGGGTCAATTCAACCATCACTATCATTGCTATTATCAAGTAAACTAAATCTTATCAACTAATAAGCAGTAAAAAATAACTCACTTTGTGGTGCTTTGAGAAAGTCTAACGGTTGGGTAATCTGCCTGTGGGAGCTTCAACGAACAGACCAAGTGAAAGTCAGCACTGTGTCAGTCAGCACTCACCCAATGTGTGAAGACCTAAAATGAAATCCTATTGAAAATGTTGCCCCGTTACCTTTCTTTCTTCGAAAACAGCAACAACACTGGCGGCAGCAGCTCCGGCAATACAAACAGCAACAATAATCGTGCTAAAGGATATGGCCCTCAGGTGTAAAATGTCCGACGCTTTAATGGTATTGTTGAAATCTGTAAGGAACAACACAATATTATTGTGCATGCTTTCCCGGATGTAATATTCTGTGGGTTTACGGTACATTTTCAAAATAAGAGTTCTGTGAAATTAAGTTAACCCAAGCGTTTGTTTGCTCTTCACATTATTCATTCATGTATTTGTTTCCTTGTTTATATTTGCCAACTCTCTAAAATACTAAGGACGCAAGATGACAGCTCTGCTACTTCTCGTGCTGCTTTTGACTGACGTGAGTTCATTCTATGTTCGAATCTCTGTGTGTAAGTGTTAAATAGATTTGCACAATCCATGACATGCAGACGACAAGATTAATGTTGCAAGGTGAAAGTGGAAACGGACACTGAGGAGTTAAACAACTTGTCAAACTTATTGCAGGCCTCTTTCTCAACTTCATAACTCGGTGGGCACGGTGATTGCAATGCAAATGAGTAGGGTCTTAAAAAATTAGGAGTAAAAGTAAACAGATTTTACTTGAATCCTACGCGTAGCATTTTTGGAATTTATTTATCTCCTATTCCATAAAGAATATAAATATATGTTACGTTTTAGCTATCATGCTTTGCCGCACTAACGGGTTAAGCTCTTCAGCATTTAATTGTATGCGTACCCCACATAAATCGAAGCAACTTGTTTGATAATCACTTGCATGCATGAAGGTCAAAGTATCAGTACTTGCACCGAAGGCAAATTAAAGATATTTTCTATAAAATCTGTGTAAGCATTAAGCTTTGACACTATAGAGATGGGTGTGCGTCATTACTTACTACTATGAGCCTGTTATAAACCCTGTCATAGAAAATCTTATTACTTAATTCGTATTAGGGATGACGTTGATTGAATGCACGGTACGGTAAGAAATAATTATTTTAAAATCGGTCTTTTAACTACAAGGGAAGTAATAAATTTAACATTAATTGAGTTAACAAATATTCCTATGACAAAAAAAGGTCCGGCACAACATCATGAATATTTTTCCCAAGCTTAAAAGGCATAAATAACAAAACGAAAGATGATTATATTTTACTATTATTTCTTTTTATCTCTTGTTCAGATGTTAAAACATAATGTTCTTCAGTGTTCTAAATTCAATAAAAATATTTTGCAAAGTATTAAGCAATAAATGAGCTAATGAATAAAACTGCATGAAATCATGGAACCATTAGAGTAAAACTATAATTACTCTACAAGTGTATTTAGACGTAATGAACTCAAATAAATACTTGAATTGCAAAATAAAAAGCAATGTTATATTTTATATAAATTTTTATTCTGAATGTGAAAACATTAATATTTTTTTCACTATGTCATAAAATGTTTGGAATAAGTTTAAGCCTCTTAGACCCTAAATTAAGGCACGCTTAAAATTTTCACCCACTCAGCTATTTAACATAAACAGGATGTTAGTTAATATATGCAAGCACTAGCATGTATGGACTTAAAAGTAAATGAAAATAATCCTTTAATCTTATTTATTTATAAGGTTTTATTTGATAGTCAGTTAGTTAATCGATTTGATTATAATAGTAATTTTTTTCAATTTTGCAATACAATTTTTTTTAGTTGGGAAAGTGAGGGTTTCGAACGTTAGGAACAAAAATATTCATTATTCCATACATAAAAGTCATAACCCGAAGACAAATAAATCATTAATAGAAAACAATAAAACCATCGAGTTTCATTTGTAAGCATTGATATCCAAAATGTAGGTTCACAAAATCCGGATAAGGGAAATGTACAAGAAAATTGGTTAAAATAGCTTCCAGGGTCATTTTAATATTTTATGAATTTGGCCTCCATCGTAAACGATGTTATCAGCCTGAGATACTCTTTATTAAATTAGATTAGAAAAAAGGGAATAATTTTACTGTTATTCTTGTAGTCGATTTAACGACTTAAATGCTAACACAGGCTGGCCTTTGAGAAACCTTAAGCAGCTCTGTTTAAAGTGATATGAATGAGATTTTAGCTAAGTAGTACTTAATTAAGTTTATTATGATTTTAATGGGCTTAATGAAAATTCCGTAAGCTTGCCATTTTTGGTAATTGCACTCTTCTTTCTTTGTCGTTATGTAACGTTATGCACGTTACATAATATAAAATTAAATTATTAAAAAAATATCCATGTGACAAAGGAGGACGCATTTATGGTCAACGACTTTTGCTCTAGTTTTCGAAATTTCTGTCGTCGCCAGTCTTCTCTTTTAATAGTCATGTTTTATAGTATATAAAAATATATATATATTTCCCTTTTATGTCGTACCCACAAGGCTGCAATTTTATAATTTGAAATCCTGCAAAATTATTGCCGAAGGAAAAATCCTATCTTGGGAAAAAAGCCGAATGTGTGTGAACAAAAGTTTGAAACACAACTTTCGTTGAGGGTAACCACCACGGCAGCAATGTTTAGCTGTTTAAATTAAGTTTCGAGTTAACCTTTCGAAAAATAAAAATAAGTTTAAATGTCACGAAATTTTAGTCTTGTGACAGAATTTGATGACGGAGAACTCTAGATTGACAAAAACTGACAACAACAATAAGTAGTTCGCTGCGTTCGTTGAAACACACAAAACATGAAACAAATGTTCGTGATGCTTTTTTATTATTTATTTCGTTCTCTCTTTCCCTGCGTCTTTTTCCTCATCGTTTAGTAACTTTATAGCTGAATTTTATGGAGCTTGTTTTCTTTGGCTGTATTAGTTTATATATACCCCATGTAGCGAAAGAAACATTTGGCTGAAATAGTCACTCAAAACAAGAGAAAAACTGATTCGATCAACCGGATGGGGATAAGAAAGATTTTAAATAAATTTTTTTATGAAAAAAGTTATCCATATTTCCATTTATTGTGAAAGCTGTCGTTAGAACGGATTTTACCTACCTAAGCTACACGGAATACATTTCTTTTGCAGTTCAGGACTTCTGTAATTCTTTAGCCATCTCTAAAAATTTATTCAATTAAATTATAATTACTTTCAATCAATATTTAGTTTTATTTGAATATTTCAATTATTTCAAATAATTTCAAATAGTGTAATAAATTTTAATATATTTAAACGTTTATACCCAAACTAAAGGGTCTTTTCATATATAAAGACAAATTTATTTATGTTCGCAAATGTGATAAATAAAGCCCATTGAAATTTTAACATAAAGGCGAGCACTTTTTTTGGGTGTTTATGATATTTGTCTTTACCTTTCTATATTTCTGCAGAAGTATTTTTCGTTATTAAGCTGTTACCACAATGTCTGTCTGTCTGTCGCGGAAGTCAATCATATAATTCTTCAGGGATTGAATAAATACAAAGTTACAAACCGAAAAGTTTTTATCGTAATGAAATATTTTCTTCGCAAAATTTTTGGAAAGATGTATTTTTATATCCTATACCCTACATCCTAATGATACCAACTTTGAACTTTGAACTTTGTGGTAGGTATAGAAAAATATATACATTCTTGCTCAGAATCACTTTGTGTGCCTATCTGACGATGTCCCCATATCTGTCTGGCCTCTATCTCCTCCCCTGTCTCCATCTGTCCATCTGTACGTCTTTGCATACGAACAGACGCACGTGGTCCCTCTGTCTGTGGACATAGGTGTACCATTGGCACGCCTACTTTTTACGTCACAAATCTTTAACGTCTCTAATCGGCGTAAAGCAATTTTATGTAATGATAGCTGTTATTTATTCTAACTATAAAATTAACAAATTTGGATGAATGATATCCAATTGTCTCTCAAGAAATCGTTTTCCGGCAACAAAGTGCATAAAAAGATTACAACAAATATTATTCAGAAGCCAACAGAATCAGCCTGAACGGAATTTCAATTTTTGAACTTGGGAATAAAGACATTGAATGTGCCACGAGCAAGTCACGCGAGGCAAGTCAAAAGGCTTAATCTTTCGTCCTTGAGGTCAAATATGCTGAAACTTTGAAAGGAAGTTATAAAAAGTATTTTAGAGCTGTCTCGATTTAGTTGACATCATTACTCCCTTTGGCAAGTTTATCGTCGTATTCGTAATCATTCATTTCGTATACCCTGCACCCGAAGATACATTCACTTGTCGTTCCGTTTGTAACGCATTAAAGGAGGCGTAATAAGGATAGAACAGTATATAGAATATTGTTCAGAATCACCCTTTAAATCTAACACTTCACGGTCCCACGGTCACACTTCACACGGTCTGTCTGTGTAGCCGAGTGTCTGCGTGGATGCGTGGTTGTGTATCTGTGCGCCCGTATGTCTGACTGTTTTTGTGCGTTTACAGCCTAACTGAAACAACCGAACGTTGAAGAGGTCGTCGTACCCCTGAAGACAATTTAGTAGGCTGCATGTTTTGCTAATTTTTGTACCCTATATTAAAGGAGTTAGGGTAGATTAACTATGTTTATTCGTTTGTAATGCATTAGAGGTGAGACGGGTATGGAAATGTATATAATCTGGATCAGAGTAATTCTCTCATTGTCTAAAAATAATTATAATGCATGTCTGGCTGAAAATTTTAAGCTATAAATGTAGCTATAAGTGTAAACCATAAAAATATAAGTGTGTATTACGGGTGTAGGGAATACAAGCTTCAGTCAGACCGAACTTATCATTCTTACTTTTTGTTATTATCTTAGTACAAATTGCCTTTACGAGATCTCAATCTCATAATGATGAGTTAACAAAAGTTTTCTTGGTAGGAATTTCTGAAAAGTTTAGCCAACTATCGCAAATGTTGTTGTAACGACTCCATTGTGAGCAATTATTGAATGGGCCAACAATTTGCAACGTATTCAAAGCAGCTCCCGGAGAAGTGGCAACATGACGAGAGGGCGTGGTTGGAGACATATTTTTATTTATATTTATAGTTTTCATCGAATGATGTCCATTAAGTGTCTTCAGTTATAATTGATCCATAAGGAAAGAAGACAAAGGAGCAAACCTAAAAAGTAGCTTAAAACAAGCTCAAATTTATGGCAAGATTCCCGTAAATATTTCAGAGATCTTGAAACCTTTTTATTAAAATATTAATTATACGTTTTATTGTTTTTGGAATCAAATAAAATTATATTTTACTATTCTAATAATGATTAAAAATGGATTAAATTTTCTCTCAAAAATCGGCGTTCATAAGAAATTTCATCACGAGTATTCTTTGCAGGTACAAATTAAAGCTTAAGTCGCATCAAAGTGCACCGTCTAAATTCATTAGCTTAATTAATTATATCAACGTCGCTGCCAGAGAACTTTCTAACTACTGCACACTCCCAAATGACATGACTATAATTTGCATTTCGTCTTCTCCATCCCATCCTAATTATTCTGGCTTGCTTGTGCTTTCCAGATTCATGTGCGAGGTTTCTTTTCAGTATACTTTTCCGTAAAGAGAGAACATTGAAACAATCGCTCTGTCTTGCTCGTATTGCCGGCACGGGATTAAAATAATTATATTCATTATTATGCCAACCTCATACAACGACGCATACAATCCAGCCTGTTTGTGCATCGTCGTCCGCATCGTCGTCTTTTATCTCACTGTTTTCAATTTATTTTTGCATTATTTAAATAAATTTATTGTTGCTTCTTCACGCGTCGTATTTATTTTGAATGACGTCACAATAATAATAATAATGATAATATTAATTATAATAATAACAATAATAATACTAATAATAATATATTATTAATGATACTACCGCTACCTTTTCATCATCACCAAATTAATTGATTGTTGCTTGCGATTATTTAATTTATATTCACACAATCAAAAATTTAACAAAGTTATTTTCAGTAATCAGAACAAATAAGACGACATAAGAATAAAAAGAGCAATTTGTGGTGTGAAAGATTTCATAATTAATTAATTTTAAGCTTTTCGTTTTGATGAAGGTTTTAGTATAGTTCAGTTATCCCATCAAAAGCGCGTCTGTACGAAGGCAAATCATATAATGTAATTTCGATTCACAATTAAAATGTTATCCCATTAATAAACTAATTTGCCAAACATTACTGAACTAAGTTTTTTAGACTGCAGTGGGTAAGTCCTGAATCGACTCGTGATAGGGGATGCGAACCTGTTTGTAAAGACAGTTGCTAATAAAGAAATATTAAATTAACGTAATGCATATTAAAAAGCTTTTAGATTACAATTTTGTGTTCCTTTGCAAAGACAGTCACAAATTACGACGCGAATACGCAATCAATTCAAATTATTCTCCAAGTAGCTTCAGGCAATAAATTGCTATTGAATAAATTGCTATTGAGGGCTGAAGAAAACTAAAGGGATGATCGGAGTAATGGTGAAAGAATCAATATAGCATTCTTTTTAAAGTATACAATTTTAGCTTGCAAGCTACATTTCCATCCTATGCACACTTGTCCAAGAAACACATTCTTTAATTCCACTGATAGTAATCATTTTCTTTGACTTGGACCAAATAGAGGAGAAGTTAGCCTTTTTATTGTCTAATACAATTAAGATGACACTCATCAAAAACTCCACTGACAAAATCCCTTACAGCAGCCTTCACCGCAAAAATATCCAGACAACTTTCAGTTTTCGTAATCTGGAGAAAGCGAACAAAAAAGAATTGATTTGAAGTGCCAGAAAAAGAAAAAAAAAATTAAGAAATGCTTAAACCAATGCTGTCGTTTTCTTAAATTCTGAAAAGACTACCGAAATAACCGCAATACCGAAATACATTAATCCGCTGGCATTATTTGCTTTGCGCTGCATGCCGTCAGTGAATGCTTTAGATGCGCCCGCGGGCTGTTATAACCTGTACCAACTTGTTTGTTTATTTGGATTCATTTCACAACTGTATTTCGAACCGTCTATTCATCAGTCACTTCCTCCAACCGTGCTCATTCTGCGCTGTGTGTACTAAAGCAAGCCGGAGCGTGACAATTTATGAATAGCATTCCAGCGACAGCTCCAAGTCCAGACGTGAATCCATTTTTATAACCTAAACAAAATAATAAATTTGCCTTTTATTTCGGAATATTTTAACTCAGTCCCTTTTAATTTTTCGTAATTAATTTTAGCAAAATTTATTTGTATAAATTTTGGTCAGACGCAGAAAATTGTAATTTGTTCTCCTATTCTTCTTTAGAACCAATTTGAAATTTAAATATTGTTAATTCGTCACTCTTATTATTGAAGCAAAAGTATAAAACAGTAAGAAAAATAACGAATATGAAAATAACGAAAAATTGTAAAGGATCAAGAAAAGTAATTATATAAAGGTGCAAAGTTGGCGTTAGGTATCGAGACGTCACAATATCTCTTGAAAGTCCAGTAGTTTTTCAAACTCGGAATCCGGGGAACAGATGTTTGAAATCTTAGGATTTCGGGTTTGATATTTAATTTTTTCAACTTTGTAGAATGTGATTAAACTTTTCCGTGAGTCGGGAGTATGCGAAAAGTCCCCGATAAACTTCTACGTAAACTTATAGGAAAACTGTATTGAGAAATAGTTGCAGAAAAGTGTGCTCCAGAAAATGAGAAAATGATAATTATGGATAAAGAGCGCAAACTCACAAGCTGGTTGATTTTAGCAAATACGTCTGAAATTGTGGAAATTTATATGCTAATTATAAATTGACAGATTGATTAGCAACTTGGGAGATAGGCACGGTTTCTTATCATGGGCTAATATTTCTCATCCTCGAAAAAATCCAAAGGAAACATTTATCAGCCCATATTGTTCAATGTATCGAGAGAATGTATTTTGATATTCTTAATGCTTTAATACACTTTTTTACGTTCCTTTTAAATTATGTTATTTTTAATGCATACTGAATACCCAAAAACAAATTTTTATCAATTTGTAACACTTCGAAAGCGAAAGAGGATAATGTACTCGTAGATGATAAAAATTAAACGATAGTAAGAAGATATGATGAGAAAGATAATAATTAGGATGTTAGGCAATGATTTTTAATAGTCCTGTTCGAACAAAAACGTTAGGTCTTATACGAGTTAGGGAAAAGCTTTCATATTTACTAGAAAAACTTGATAATAGTATCGTTATCTCATGCAAAAGTACAAACTGCATGTAATTTAATACTGTTTTCTAGTCTTTATATACAACTAATAGTGGTTTTGATTTCACTTTGTCATCCTCTACGCCGCTTTAGAGTTTAGAGTTTAAATTGTTTTTATTGATTAAAAAGTCACACCTAAATCATTACCGGCCTTCTGCAATGAATGACTGCAATAAAAGTGTTGCGATGAATTTAGTTAAATTAATTTTCGATGCATACTCTCGTCGCTGCTGTTGTTGTTGCCCCAACACTTGCTGTTTGCTGACTCTTGTTTACCTAACTCTAGAGAACTCCCAGGACCAACGCGGGACATTCAAGAATCAGGATTAATTTTCATTCTAATTAAAATACGTACCAATATAACGAAATATACTATACACCATCAGCCCCTCACACGATCGCGCTTGACTTCTACTAACTGGCACAAACAAAGTTTTGCTGCAATTTTAATTGGAGCCTTTTAACTGCTTTCTGTCAATTAAATAGAAGCACAAGCAGTAGATGCAGGCGGACCAGAGGACTTTTACGAAAGTACGCAAAATTATAGCTGCTAATGTTGTTTTTGTAACTATTTTCCTTTAGACATCCACAAGGAGAGAGTAGTGTGCGACCGGCCGCTAGTGATTTCTCGCAACTATTTCGACATTGTTGTTGCTGTTACTACAGTTGTTGTTGTTATAGTAAGGCGATGGCTAGTCGGTTAGAAGCAGTGTTGGAGGCATTTAATATTGTTTGTTTTTTTTTTTGATTTACGGAATTGCTGCTGTTCTTATTGATGTTGTTGTAGATTAATGATAGTAAATATGTATTAACAGGTACTTTACCCTTTTCCAATTTTAGATGGTGATTTGTTGTTTTTGTTGTAGTTATATATGTCCTTCGTTATTCTGTTATCAGTTATTATTATCTGATATAGTTTTGCTTTTGTGATTTTTATTATGCTTATAATTTAGGACAGTGCATACAAAAGTTTTGCAATTATCGATAGCTTTGGTGTTGTTTTTCTCTAATAATGTTCATAATTGAGGGAAAATTGCTGCCGGTGGCCAGAGCTCGTGTCGTATTTTCTAGTAGAAGCTTAGCGTAATATCAATAATTATCTTTTTAATAAAACGCGCACGTGATTGTATTTATTGTTTGTGTTAAGCAAGAACAAGGGGGCGCGTTTGGTCTAAAAAATTAAAGCTAGTGCTTTAAATACAACTAAACAGATACAATAAATACCAACTTACGTGTGCGTATAAAAAATTAATTATTGAAATTCTATTAATAATCGCGACAAACTTCTATTAAAGAATATAACTCGAGCTCTGAAATGTCTTAATTTCTATGTTTATCCTCTAAATGATGCTTGCTTCTTAATTATTGGTTAATACTATTATACTCTTTGCCTAAGCAGAGCTCTTGCATTTTAGAATTTTAAATATATTCCTGTGGTAAATTTAAATTTGCATTATTTTGAAATGGTTATTATTCTTCAAATTGTGATGTTTTTTTCTTTTAAGTTTTCTATTGTCCTTAACGTATTAATTCTTAAGTTCTTATTAGTTTGTATTATTCAGCTTGTAGTCATCGCGTTTAACGAGAAAAAAATAGAGGGCGTAAAACAGCTGAAGGACTCCCAAACGAGTCTGAAAAACTTTGAAAAGTTCATTTATTGTACTGATCTCCAGCATTTTCCAGTAGATCTGTACTCCAGTATATTCACTCGTTTTACTCCTGTTGATTTTTCATTTGACTACTGGATGCCTTTCTCCATTTCATACAGGGGGAAGGATTATTAAATTTAACTACGATTACGACTAGTTGCGTCGACAACGAAGTGCGATTAGTATCGTTCAAGGCGCTAATACATTTAAATAAAAAGTGCTGACTCCTCTCGCTATTTAGCTCAATGATACCATTATTATTGTAGATTATCAATATTTACTTTTTTTTAGTTAGTGCGGTAATGGTGTTACTCAACAAGTAGTAGAGCGTTGCAGCATTTTAAATTTTATTCCCCTTTTTCGATCTTTTTCATTCAACCAAGTTTAGGTTTCGCAACGCATTGAGCATCATACTGAAAACGAATGAAGATTATAATGCTTATTTAATAGTAAGTGAGTAGAAAAGGAAGAATTATAAGAATGGTCGTCAGTATAATTGTTGCGTGATATACTTTCGTTAATTTAACGAAATTCATTTTTATTTTATCATTTAATTTTAAGATTTCCATCACGCGATGTCCGTTATCATCTTCTGTTTTATATTACTTAAATCTACCCACCTTGGGGATGGAGGTTTATATATTACTTCAAAAAGAGATCATTTTTACTTATCGATTTCTTTTATTGCAGACTGACTACTATAAAAACGCCCTTGTGTGATATTTATCGAGCTTGTGGTCGTCATCGTAATTTTCTTTTATGCTTTTGTGAAACAATGTCACTCTGATATCCTCCGACGCATGCCATGCACAAAATGCTTTCACTGCGGTGGTGATTTAGTTTGGAGGATAAAGTCAGCAGAAATAAAATCGGTTTGATTTATTTGCACAATCGCTTTGGTATAAAGTGATTTTCCTGCTTCTGTGTGAAATATATGTATACTAACATCAAGTAAAATAATATCGAGAACATGTATTGCTTAATTGAATTATATTTTTATTTTTGGATATATTCCTCTGACAATTCCTATATCACATATTTTAACCCAAAAAACAAAATGCATTCATTTTTAGTCAATAATCAATATATATTTTAATCTAGTCAATAAATGTTCTGAAAAATGTTCTAACATTTTTCTAAGTGTAGCTAAAACACTAATTAATATGGTTTGTGAAGAAGGCATTAAATCTTAACATGAGAACCCCATCGGGTCAAGCTCTTTCTCTATCCTGCTCTCTCTCAACGATTATATAGAGGTTGTCTCCATTTGATCTAAGCAACAATATTCTGTCAAACTTTAAAGGGTTAATTTCTCTTATGAAAATGACTGCTCAAAAATTTTTTGTACCCTACATCGGAATGGAGCTTCCGATGGTAACGTATATGCCAATTTAGAATTTGATTTTGACGAGCCGTTTGCGTTCTCTCTGTATTGTCGTGAAATTTTTATTGAATATTCCCCGAGTCTCCGATTGTTTGATATTGAAAATGGACGAGTTTTTAAAACTAGTATTAATTTGTCTGTAGTCATAGCTTGGTGAGTGAATTTAAAGTTAAAATTTGAAGTTGATTTTTCCGCTCAAACATTAATCAGACAAAAGCAATAAAATCCACACAATGAGTGTTCATTCCCTCACCAATTTTAGTCGGTCAGGGTTATGTGCTTGCTATTATACACCGTGACCTATAAAATCAACATACCAATTCTTTTCTTTTTCTTCTTTCCCCCCCTCGACGTCCTTCTACTTTTCTTTGATATTAAAAAAGGGAAACGTCCTGAATTACTTGGCAATTATTTACGTGCTCGAGAATTCATTATAAAATATTGCTTGAAGCTTAGCGAACGTTGCCATTTGAACATATTGCATTCAGAAAATTTGTAATTTTAAAATCTACCCCGGAGTTTGATTTATTCACATGGTATGCGCTTAATACAGAAACCCCATCAAAAATCCAAAAGGAAAAATGTAAACTAAAATTAATTCTGAGTGCGTTATTAGGTCAAAGCCAAAACAAAACCGAACTACTACAAAAACTGAAAAAATATGAATTACTTCGAAATGTTTACCTTTGAGTAATAGTGAAAGTATTTAACGTTTGTGAGGTTTTAATCCGCTTATTTAAAATTACTAAAAGCTGACCAAATTAGATCATTCAAATGAATTAACGTTAGATGCCTTATTTAAACCACGTGGTGTGCGAGAAAATAATTTGGCAAGTTTGAATGAATTTATATATTTGTTTCATAAAACGATGAATTTTCCCAAGAACCTCTTAAATTGTAATAAGAAAATACAAAATTTTTCCTTTCTGTTGAGTAGAAGAAACGTTTGCCCAACATTTTCAAACTTTTTATGCTCTTTTTATGCTCTTTTTCAGGATACCCTTAAAGTGCGTGTAAAACGGTTACTGCTGTGGAGCCACTTAAGGACGGTTTGACTAACTGTTTTATAATTCAGAAAAGTGAAATTTAGTGAAAATAATAGACGAAAATACATAAATATAAAAAATACAAAGGAACGCAGAAATTTATCAGCCTTTAAAGGATTAAGGCTTTCCTTTCTCCTTTTCCATTCTTTGATTTCTCTATACGAAATAAAAATAAAGCATCATTAAATTAAAGCAAAGTATATAAAAGTGGTGACAACTTTCTACGTGCCGATGATAAATACAAATCTTTGCTTATAAAATTTGAAAGAAAAAAATATATTTTGATTTTTTAATTAAACGCGAATACGGTTATTTATTTTAAACATTGCTATTTTCCCCCATAATTTTTCCTTCCTTTTTACTTTCTCTTTTTTTTAACCCTTAAATGCACAACACCTCCGATTTACATAAGAAAAATCATGAAGGTAGTTTATACACTCCTAAGACTAGTGGCATACTTAGTTTTTCCTTTTTTTTATTTTTAGTGGCTAAATTAAGAAAAAACTAGACGGTGCATATATGCATCGCTGTGCACCCGCGCTTAAAAATGTGTTTGTAAGTGAAAATTATTTTTTGAGTTTTTTTGTTTATTTTTTTTTTATTTTCATTTATTTAGTATGAAATATTAAAAAACAGTTTCTTTCTTTATTAATACATAACGCTGCCTTACATTTTATACACTGCATATACGTTTGTAATGAACATCCTGGTAGTTTACATTTTAATCTATTTTTTACCACTTCTGGGAAATGACCTATACCATCGTGACGTACGTCGATTGGTGGAATGGGGTAAGTTGTAGTTGACTTCAGTCTTTTATCTTCATGCAGGCTTGCAACTGATGGTGAAGACGGATTCGAAGGTCTGCCACGCTTGCCCGCAAATTCGATTTGACACATAGTTTGTGCCAATTCAAATCTAAAATTCGCCTGATTTTTCGGAGAAACGCCTTTAATTTGGCACGCATGCTTGTATAAGAGCCATGCATTGATGACCGTCATGTCCAGAAGATGATGAAAAAGTCGGATATACCATTTTCTTGACTTTATGGTAATTCTATGTCGTCCTATAAAGCTATCCATTAGGTCGACTCCACCCATGTGCTTGTTATAATCTCTAATCACGGCGGGGCATTTAATTTGCAAAATCTTTTTTGTTTTGCGATCATACCTAAATGTAAAGAAAAACATATGGTATATGAATAATATTATATATTTTATAGTAATGATATTTTCAAGATTATATAAAGATAAATCGTACCTATTTACTTCAGTTTCGGGCTCTATTCCGGCAAAAGTGGAGAGCATTGCAACCACTTTGTTGTCTTTCCACAAAGTATTGGAAAGCTCCACATTATCCAAAGTTGTTACCATTTCCAGTGCTGACCCTCGTGGTTTCTTTTGGAACTCTTTCTCTTCCGGAAGTTTGCATTTGGGAATCCTGTTTCTCCTTACTGTGCCCAAACAGTGGATTCCTTGCTTATGTAAATAAACAAATAGTGGTAATGAGGTGTAGTAGTTGTCGCAGTACAATTTGTAGTTCTCTCCTTTTGGTACTTGGCGACATAGACGAACTACTACATTACCACTGGCTCCCAAATCTACCTCATGTGCAAGGCGTTTCGACGGTGTATTTTCCATTCCAGAGTATATCTCAAAGTTGTACGCATATCCAGACATGCCGCAAAGCACAAAGAGTTTATATCCCCATTTATGGGGTTTTTGCGGCATGTATTGTTTTAGGTGGTGACGAGCCTTGGTGGCACAAATTTGCTCATCAACACACAGGCGTTCTTCCATCGGATTCTTCGTAAAGTTTTTGTTGAGTGCTTCTATTACTGGTCTAATCTTATGAAGCTTATCATAATTGATATCGGCTTTATCATTTATGTATGTAGAATTGTTGTTGAAGTGCAGATTGCGTTTCAATTTTTCAAATTGGACCAATGGCATTGCTTCTTTTACCAAATCAGATCCCATGCTGGAATTCCAGTAGGAGCGTGTGTTGGGGCATTTTATTACAGACGAAAAAATTAAAATACCAAAATATCGCAATAAATCGGTTTTCGTCACAATCATTGCTTTGTTGGGATCCTTTGATCCACTGTAAGTAATAGTTTCCAAGCGAATGTGCTCGAGCAGGTCGCTATCAAAGAGGTGGCTGAAAAACTGGAACGGGGTTGATAGCTCCTTTAATTCCTCAGGAAATTGCAAGGAGCCCTTGAATTTTACATCCTCCTCAGTTTTGGATATATTTTTTTTCCTCCATAAGACCTTTTCGTATTTGACCTTTGTTGCGGTTGATGAGCTGGGTTGTAAATCCGTCTTGATATCAATTTCATTAGCATCGTGCTCTAATACATCCTCCACAATGTCGGCCAAATCTTCATCTTCGACCGGTATGCACTCACTTTCTGGAACATTTAAATCTTCGCTCTCCGAATCCGATTCATCTTCACTAGATGATGGAATTTGAGCTAAGATATAGGCGATTTCTGTACTGTTTAAATTTTTCCGAAACATTTTTTAAATTATTTTACTGATGCGCACTTTTGTAAATGTAAACTTCATTTGATGAAAACATTTTTCAATTTCGCTTTTTATGCAAAAATGCCACCTACCTGTTATCCACTCCGCCCGCATCATCATTTGCCTGGTACCTTTGGTCAATCCTTTTAATTAGATAAAAAACTACAATTTCTAGGCTTGTTCCCATTTCAAAACTTTTCACGTCATAAATTCGCTAAAAAATTCTTAAAAATACATTACCTGCAATAATCCCATATTTCAATTTCATTTTTCACGTAAATTGATGCTCATAAACATTTCAGCACTAATTGTTTTTTCTACGATTGGCCACAGGTACAAATCTATATACATACATACGCTCATAAAAAGGTATCGCTCTATGCACAACGATGCATATATGCATCGTCTGAATTTATGACCCCTACTAAAAAGGTTGATTGTTTCTATTCAATTCTTTAATGCAATTTGTTAAAGCAGACATGTACATATAACAAGAAAAATTTTTTTTTAAATTTTGTTTATTTTCTTGGACAAAGTTCGGTTCCAATTAATCAAAAATTCAAAATGTACAAACTTTTTTTTTTTTGATTTTGACTGTATTTTACACTTATTTAAACAATTTAAATAAATAAAAAAACTTATGAAAAATTTTACTTGAACAATTTTAATAATGTTAATTAAGTAAAAAATTAATTTTGCACAAAACTGTTGCCTTTAGAGACTATTTTTAAGACGGTGCATATATGAACCCATATGCATTTAAGGGTTAACAATAATTCTGTTATGGTGAGCAAGATTCTTGAATACCACAGGGAACAATAAAATCTTCTTTACCTGATTCAAGCTGACGTCCCATTGACATTTGCCCTTTTAGAGCCACAACACAATGAGCGCTTGGAGTGTTGGCGAAGTGGAAAACGTGAAGAATATTTTGAGTGCAAACTTGAATTGTTCATTTCAGAAACGAAGGAGTTAAACAATGGCGTTATTCTCAATGACATTTCAGCAAAAAAGGACCAAAAGAAAGGAGTTCCTTCAATGACCATCTTCTGTTTTATTAATCGTGTTACGTAGAAGACTTGTGAAAAAAGGCAGAAATGTATTGTGAGAGAGAAAGATATGATATGAAGATATGAAGAAGATATGAAGGCGATGGAAGGTCGATGGAGAGAAATTAAGCAGTCGAAGAGGTGAGACTTCCTTATTATTTCAGTCACGATTCATGATCCGTTTAATCACACTTCATACAAACAACACCAAAAATTTCTTGTAAGAACATGAGAAATTTTCTTCGTTTAGAAAAGAAAACTATACTTCTAAAGGCATTACCAAAGAAATATTTGTATATAACGCACAGTATTGAAAAAAAGAAACATATTCAGTATAGATATTGACAACTCTTTAACAAATAAAATTCATTCAAAATGTTCATCAAATCAGGAAACAATATGTTAGAAATGAGATAGCGCTAAAAGTTAATGCTAAACCGTCGCGTGTGTCAAATATACGCTGTTGTTTACTCTACCTGGCTATTGTTTACTCTTGTTGGAGCCTGTCCGTCTTTGTTACGTATATTATATACGTAAATAGCCGTTAGAATAATTTCCCCATGAAAATTTTATTATGATTTGCTTCATTTTCTGTTAATTTTCCGCTCAAGTGATATACTGTTCCACTAACTATCGCTACCAAATTTATCAAATTCACAACTACACCAACTGGGGAAAGTACCACTTTGGTTTAAACAAATTTTACCCGGTGACAATTAGTTTTCTAGATCAGTTTTTGTTGCTTTTAGCTGAAGCCACATAAACGTTGATGATCGTATATGTTATGGTCGGAATCCTGGAATTTTGCGGTTTCTGCCAGTCGTCACCGAGTCACAAATATACTTTTATGCATACACATATGCGCAGCATACTCAAACGCAAACATGAACAACATGCGGCTGCTTCAATCAATTTGCATTTTGTTGATGTTGATGCATCATCATCATCATCTTGTATGTATAATTATCGATATATAGTTTCTAATTTATTATGTTTTCGATTGTATTTTTACAGATTTTGTTTTTATTTTTTTAAAAAAACATTGAAAGATAGAAATTTTCCTAATATTTTTAATGGGTAGTAATTTTTAATGTATGTTTCATTTACTGTAAAAGTTTGTTATTTGGTGACAACCAGCTTTCTATTTTTGCGTCACCTTCACCTTCCAAACTTCCAGACCAAAATTAGTTTCCTCTTAAATTTCGTGCAGCCTGTTTTTTTAGTTAAGTTAAGATTATAGTATTTACTAAAGTACATTTTGCCCGTTTTGTATTTGTTAGTTTCATTTATTACCTTGTTATCCACCGCTGTGACGATTTTACCGCTAGCTTCGTCGCAACTTGAAGTTTTGAAATCCTCACACTCCAATATTTTTACATTCCCAAGAGTTTGTGAGTTATCCAAATCGTAAGTTAATAATGATTACCGATTTCACAAAAGCAATATAACGACGATGTCCAACCACAATGTCACAATGTCACAGTTGTCAAAAGCAAAGTAAATCTTACTTCTAAAGGAAGGAACAATATTTATACACAATTTCATTTATATACAATATTTATAACATTTTACACAGTCATTTTAAACAATATATAATTATTTTTCAAAGTTATTTTTTGTGAATGTTCTTCGATCGCCAAAAGACAAAAAAGAGAAGAAAACAATCCCTAACATACAATGTGGATTCTGATCATACATCGCGTGTTTTGCAGATTAATTAATTTTGTAATTAATATATATATGGAATATGAGATCAAACAAAACAAAATTTAAACCGAAACGGAATTTTCGCAATCAAGTAAAACATTAATGAGCAATAAATTGCTTTCCAGCTATGAATAATGTTGTTTTAACGAACGAACTTTGTATTAATAATTATGATCATATTTCATTGTAAATGAGTTTGTCAAAATATGCTTTGCCAGTATATTTTATTAGATTGGCTATGTGTTCAGAAATATTCGGTAACTCGTATTTAATATTCGGGTAGCGTATAAACGATGAAAAAATCTATAATAATCAGATAACTGGAGTTGGCGATTAATAAAATGAGACTGGTAAACTCATCTTATATACAATATACATACATCACCCGCCCGCAGTAACCTTCACACACAGCCCCACACATCCTGTCACACACACACGCGCGCACATACACTCACATACCTCGTCCGTCCTTATTTATCTCACTACCTCACCTTCGCCCCTGCCCTTGATCGGACACGCCTGTCAACCGATGTCAACCGATGAGAATAGATTGAGTATAATGCGGCCAGGACAGAGCCATGCTATTAGTATTGTCATAGCAAACGTGTTAAGTTTCTCAATTGCCAAATTAAGATTACCTGATAATTTATATATACGAACCTAAAAGCTGACTCACCCAAATTTGATTGAAAGTAGGGAGGAAACTTTAACATCATATGCAGTAATCTCGTTTCCATTTTCCAATCATCGTGTGTATGTTATTCAGCACCCAAAAGAGTAGGTACTATTTATATTCAAAAAAATAATTTCTATTACAAACTACTTTTATTAATAAATTGTCCGTGATAAAAGCGAAATAATCGAAATTTTTCTCTCAAGGACCGCAACGCAATCGCAAAAAGTAGATAAAACCTAGAGCGAAATATAACTTCGAATTAAATAGTATTAAAAATATAATTATCTAAAAAGTTTTTTAAATGTTTGGCAGTTGTTGGGTTTGGCTTGTAAAGATTGAATTTAAAACTAATGTCAGTATACTAGCGATTATTTTCCCCTCGCAATGATAACTGATAGATGATAAGGGGAATAAAGGTGTTGTCAGGCGCTGTCGTTGCAGCGGAGTGATGTTTTTTAAATAAGCATTAATAATTAGATAATTATTTTTAGCAATATTTTGTAAATAATAAAAGATCAACAATTTTCAAGAATTGTTGTTCGATTACGCCACTAAACATGCGATATTTAAAGGAAATTAAATAATTAACGCCGTTGGGGTTTTCGCTAGCACGACTGCACAATTTGGAAAAAGAGCATTTACGTAGGAAAGCTAGTCTCTTCTCATAAAATTTTGCAATAATCTAATTAGTCCCATTAAAAAGGAATTGATATTGACGAATCTAAAAAAGGGATTAACTTCTCATACTGTACGACATATCATTCATTAGAATATCATATATTGCCCACACGCCCCTGTAGTTTGAGGAAAATTTTATCAGAGTTTTTTTTTAAATTCCAATTCGTGAAAAGCATTCGTTA
The DNA here is from genome assembly GCA_963966595.1 of Physocephala rufipes. Lineage (NCBI taxonomy): Eukaryota > Metazoa > Arthropoda > Insecta > Diptera > Conopidae > Physocephala > Physocephala rufipes. Next base: position 27,667,033 of record OZ016503.1, read on the forward strand.
AGATATAACACCATTTCTGTCAATTTCATCACATACGGTGAAATATTAATATTTTCTATCGCTTCCGGTTCAAGTCGAGTGAACTCGCATTTCTCTAAGGATGTGACATCGATATGATATGCAGCCTCGACAATATTTTTCAAATACCTCAAAGTATACTAAAGTAGCATAGCTATGACTGAAAAAGACTGATTTAGTGTTAAATTACGGCGATCACTAACATTTCGTTATTTTTAAGGATGAATGGTGAGGTTCTTTATAGACCCTCGAAGTGTCCAGATTCCATTTCATAAAATGTATTAAGAATTTGAAGGGTAATTCTCGAAGGAATTCTTTGGGAGCTTTCCAAATATACGCATTAAATTAACTTGAGTAACAGCACATTATCTGCGCGGACCGCAGATATTTATATTCAAAAAAATTATGTTTGTATTTACCCAAGTGTGCATTGGTGATCTTTAATTCAGTTCTTTTGAGAGAAGAAGGTCAGCAGATGCCATTTGTTATCGACATTAGCAGTGGCGATTTTAACTTTGCGTCAAGAATACTTAAGATTCGTCCAAGATTAATTCTAATATATTCTTTTCATATTTTCCTTCCTGCAAAAACTGTCTTTGAAACATCTTTGCTTTCACCGTAAACTCATTCTGGAAAATGGGATCTAGTTCTCGAAATAGAAAACGTTGAGCCGCTAGAAGAAAAACAAAAGTGTTATCCCCCTGGGCTTCTTTATTGCATGGTCTGAGAGTGACTCGGACTTATTTTTATTACCGGGAATGAGTGCTGATTAAGTCGCGTATGGCACGGGTTAGGGGAATCAAATTTCAATGTGTTGATCATGCTTTAGCAGCATAATCGGTCGCTAGTATTTTTATAATCAGGTTTACAAGTTTGCCATTCTGCCGATGAAACATTGATAAAGTCAGCACAATTTCTCCCTTTCCATCTTTCTCCCATCTCTCTACGACTACTGTCTCTGTATGTAATGTCGGCATACATCCTTATAAGAAGAAATGAAATATTCATTTACATTCATTTACAGTACGACTGATAAGTACTTTTAGCGATTCATAGTGATTTTTTGAGATTTTCAAAAACCTTCCGTTTTTTGTGTTCTCATTTTTTGTTTTCGAACATTATCTGAAATTTGTTCAGTAAAGGTTTACCTAAGAAAAATCATTTAAATATTTGCTTATAAATTTAACATTTCCGAGCATCATAACCAAATCTCGTTTCTTTTATAGTTTTTGTTTCTTCTACTTATTTATCTAATTTGAAAAATGTTAATATATCTGGTTTAATATATAATGTATTATCATATATTAGTATAATGTATTTAGTGGTTACCTAATGAATATTACGCCAATGAAATAATAGAGAAAGATTATTAGTAGGAGAAATATAACTCTGAAACGTTATTTAATATAAGTCTAAGGACGAAAGGGCTGTGAATGAAAGAGCGAGATTGTTGTAAATTATTATAAACTATATTTTCCAAAATACTTATAATTTATTTCTTAATTTCCTTAAATAATGAGAATATTATTCGCAAATATGGTTTATTAGCAAAAAATATTAGCCGGAAATCGTTTGTGGAGTATAAAATGAAATATGCTTCATCCATCTTTTATCCACCTTTCCCACGTCTTCGTTAAATTTTTTGCGTTATTGACCTTGAGTATTTAGGATTTTTATCGTCTTCTCTTTGAAAAATCTCGTCTCTTTTAGCTTTGAAAAAGTTATTTGGAGGACCCTTTTCTGTATTATTCTGCATACTATATCCGACTAAGCTCGCCATCTTTCCTTTTTCATCAGCTTAAAATGTAGCATTATGGTTTTTCAATTATGAGAAAGTATAAAAAGCAGAACCGCATTTATTGTCGGTGACTTTCGCAATTTTCATTGCTACCCACCACTGTCCAACACCCCATGATTATCATCATTACTAGAGTTCAGACAGTTTTCTCTTTATACTTAATTTTATTTATATAATTTTTGCCCCAAAACCGAGACAAAAAAAACTATGGCATCCTTCTAAGATTGAAACAAAAAGTTTTTAGTCCGAATAGGCTAAAGACTCCAAAGTCGTCAGATGTGCTTACGACTTCTTAGACAAGCTGAAACCACAACATCAAAAACAACAACAATAACTTATATAAGTGGATTCAACTATAATATTTTTAGTCCACAGTTTGTAATAAAACTAAAAGACATAAAAAGTTGAAGACGAAAAAATAAATTAAAAGACAACTAAGATTAACTGAAGTTTAGGCAAAGTGACATTATCAAGAGAATCAAATGATTGAAGTGAACATGTAATCCATTTGTTAAACCTCCACCAAAACTAATCGAAGAGATTTAGCACATCAATATATCTACTGTGTATCTACCAATCCATCGACAGCGGAATTTGTTCGAACTCGCTGATAAGCCGCATCGACAGCTGTTAACAAATTGCCAAGAAGGAGCCAAACGACAAGTGTCCATCGAAAAGTACGAAATTGATAAAAAACCTGATAATTTACTTTGGGCAAAAGGACGATTGTGACTAAAACGAAGGCGTTCCTTCTTCGTGGCATTATGTTTGAAGAAGGGAGGTTTTCGATGAGGGAGTGGTCTAAATGGGATTGTTGGGAAATGAGACATAAATATTTATTTTCTTTTGCAATCAATTGTTGATCTCACAAAAGAAACTAATTTGATTTCATGACTTAGACAGAGTTAAAAAGGAGTTTTGATTAAGTTCTGAATGTTTCTCTACAAAAACCGAAGAAACGTAAAAATAAAAAGCACGGGCGCTAACTTCAGCCCCACCGAAGCTTAAGCAGCGTAAAAATGCTGACACTTAGGTGACTGCTTTTAAATGCTGCGCGTAATATGCTTACTATTTTTGCTTTAAAACCATTTCTTATTCTTATTGATTTATCTCTTCTGTTTTTCTACGATTTACTATTTGCTATCTACTATTACTTTCAACTATGACTTGTTTTTCTTATTTTTATTCTTCCACACTTCTTCTATGCAGATACTATGCAGAACACAAACAGCGACTGATGTTAGACTTAGTTTGCAAATTTTGAAGCTTATCTAATTTTATCATTCATGAGATCAGATAACTTCGTATTCATAGGCCCTCCTAAGCCCTAATGTTCATCCTTAGTCTATATTATGCTCTATATCTATAATCCTTAGATGCTGATTTTTATGAATACTTGGAGTTAAAGGACACAGAAATGGAAAGGCACAAGAGCGCTAAAAATGCTATGAAGACAAACTTGTCAATATTTGAAGAAAATACTGAATGGAAATCAGATGATGACTATGATAATGATTGTCATAATACTGACAACAAGGCTAACGATTGTTGGTTTCTTGTAAATCTGATAATTCCGTCTCCATGGTATGAATGACGCTAAGCTGAATTTTGTTATTTTCTCCATGATTATGAATCACGAAATAAATAAAAAATTAACAACAAAAAATAATCCCTCTAGTTTCTTGGTTTGGAGTGTCTTGGTTTCAGTTTTATTTCTATTAATTCGTTCCACGTTTGAAAATTTTCAAAAACTTCCCTAAATAATTTTAAGTTGTGTTTTTTAATCCAGATAAAGGAAAAAATAAACTAGCTGAAAGCAAATGATTAAAACTGTTTTTAAATATATTCTGAATCATTGCTAAAATCAAAAGAACATTTTCTTAAAATTTCTAACAAGAAACTTATTGAATGTAATCTCCTAAGTCTCAAGATTACAACGTGTTTGCAACAAAAATGTGATTTGGTTAATTGACCTTAATATATAGATTGATTGATTGATTTTTGCAGACTACATTTTTAATGTTCTTTGTTGGTTTACTTAAAGTTAAGTTTTTTGTTTTTCTTTGCTCTAGCAATAGTTAGCAATGATTGTTTAACCGACAATATAAAGCAAGAAAGAAAAATTGCTTAAATAAAACCTTTCCCTCTATTCGGGGACTTATATAAAATCTAACTGCAATTAAATAAATCAATAAATCAATAAATAAATAAATCAATGGGATCGATAACTTCGATTGGCATATTCTATCACAAACAGAAAGAAAGCTTTGTGAACAAATTAACAATTTAATTATTCCAAAGAAAACTTAAACCTAATAAAAATTAATTAAATAAGTAGTTGCAGGAACAAATTAAATGCTACTACGTGTTTTTATAGGTTTTTTGCGCATAATGAAATAAATAATTTTGAAGACAACTTTCATAATATATATTATGAAATATAATCTTCTTCTATAATATTACCTAAGCCTTATATTGTGCATATTTCCCCCTCTCTATCATTCTCTTCTTTTGCGGCCAATTCTGATCTCGTTTTGCCACAAGCGACTCTCGGCGAGATCCAATCGAAACTTTTACCACGCATCCATTGAAAAGCATACAATTGTCCCAATTTCATACCCCAATGGATCAATTCTTGAAATCAATAGAATAACCCTCGGCAGACGGTTTATGACGCCAACTTCTCTAGTATAGATCCTAAGCATACTTAGCTGCAGACGATGTTTCTATACTTACGACAATTTTTTTAAGTGTGTACTTAAGTAACTTAGAAAGACAGAGTATGCGAGAATGGAAGGTAGGGTATTAGGTCTACTCGAAAATGCAAAGTTAAAATTTATGATAAAGATGGTAATGAATTGCAGTACTATTTCAAATTATAGATTATAACCATAATGATGATTATGAAAATGTAAATATTTCTAATAATACCTATGGGATGGATGGAACAGATCGATGGATGAAATTTCGATGAAGAAACCGTATCTACAGATAAATTGATGATTGAGTTCATATATTCGGCACTTCTCAACTGAAATTAGTAATTTGAACTGATGTGAAAATGATCGGAATAATTGAATTTTATCAGATTACTTTGGAGGACGGTAAAATTCAATTTTTATTTAAGAATGCTTCCAGAAGGAAGCACAATAAACTTTAGGGAATTTGCAAAGATTGCCAAGAGATCCATAAAAGTATTTGCTACTGGTAAATCTGGGAAAATACAATTGTAATAAATTAAACGTTTGATAAACAGTTTGAAATGCGAAAACTTCTTATACAGGTTACCTTCTAAACAAATATTAGAATTAGGGTTTTATTAAAGCGTAGACGAATCTTTCTCAGTCACCTCGCAGAGTATAAAAAAGTGTTCGCGCCAAAGCTTAGATAAGAGCTCATATGCCCACGTGTTAAACGGTATTCCTGTGTTGTCAGAGCCATACCACTTGATATGTATGCGTGTGTGTGCACGCGCTCTTGTGCAATCGTAAGAACAACTGTTGTTCACTCGCTTTCTCTCCTTGAAATCAAATCGTTATGAATGGTGGCTGAGTTTTGAGCGCGAAAAGCAGATGGGAGTAAAAGTAGTCTAATCATTTGCTCGCCAGTAGATTAATCGTGCTCGCCAGGCAGGTCGCGTTCATCTATAGAAGGTGGAATAGGTTGCTTCGAATGCGTTTTCCATAAAATAAAATGAAGTTATTAATGTTTTGTGATTTAATAGCCGTGATAGTGAAAATAAAAGTGAAAGTGAAAGAAAATTTAACAAAAGTAACTCAGTGAGAAGAAAATAAAACGATACCATAATAATATAATGCGAACACTAATTTTGACTTCCGCTCGTTGGCGTTAGTAGCTTGATGAATATAAGCTATAGACGGAAAAACAGGAATATGATTTACCGCTATATAAATTCGCCGTTGTTTGAATAATTTGTGCTCTTATTGTTGATGTTGTTGTAGGCAAAATCAACAACGCGGTTTTGTTTCTCTTGTCAGATTTTCAAGAGAGATAGGTCTTAAAAATTTACAATTTTTGGGAATCAGTAAATCAATCAAATGGAAATAATTTGTGTGTTATATTCCCTTCGGGTGTAAAGAATAAGAAAATTAATAAAATACTTACGAAAAAAAAATTGCAACTCTCTTTATTTTTAAACGCATCTGCACGAACTTCAATAATATTATTGCTTTGTTTTGCTGGAGCACGTATACTGTAGAAGGTACACTCCTGAAGTGGCCTCAGTGTTAAAGACATTACAGCCTAATCGAATTTGTTGAACAAATGTTAGAACAAAGATTACTTTGTTCTTCTCTTTTCAACAATTTATAGGAGGAATAGTTGAGAATCCCCTAAGTTGCTCATTTGCCCTCAATTTGTCCTCCATTGACATATTTCTGCTATACAGTTACCGATTGTGAGAGCCTGTACAGGGTTTAATAACGCCACTATTGTGAATGAATTAATGCATTCGAATTTTATTTTGAAACCAAATCAATGCCTCTCTAACTTAGAAATAAAGAGCAACGAAAACGATTAGTCGAATGTACACGTAGGGAGCACAAAGGGTCGTTAAGTCTAACACAAAGCTTTTGGTTTGAATTTTTTCTGGTAAAAATCATACGCAAGAGCATAAATTTCACAAGGTGTTTAACAAGTTGTTTAACAAATCTCTTCGGAGATTAAAAATATGGTGGAGGTTAATAATCTTGTTAGTGATAAAACGAAGCAATAATACAATTAATCTCAAATGCAAAAATAAGTGTAGTAAAACAAAAAATAAGTTTAATAAAGCAAAGCAAAATCAATAACAAGTGCTACCGAATCAGTGAACAGTGAATGGTCTTTGTTTAATTTCATAAACAGCATCATTGGAAGCGTACTTGAATACCAGTAAGTGACATATATATTATATTATTACATAACATAAGCTCCTGGCAAGAGTTAATCTTGTGAGATTGTAGCTGCGAACGTCATTTCGCCTACCAAACGCATTCGCTATAAGCAAACATGTGTATTATTTTTTATTATTATTTATTGAACTGTAAAAATCATTCTCTCTCCCCTCCACTATACTTGCCTGCTGGTTTTTAGTAAACTGTTAGAACATTTTGCGAGAGAAAAGAGCGTAAGACTTGTCGTCAAATAGGATGCTATTTTAATTGACGCTACAGGACTATGCCCTTTCCGTATGTCACGCACTGAGTTCCTTCCTGGTGCTGCCGGCAGTCTCTTAGAGATCTTCACATTTCGTGAGAGAGAGAGAGAGAGAGTTACAGACGACTAGATGGAGCTACAATTCTCAGCTGTTAAAATTACATAGCCTCTCACGGGATTTCTCTTCGTCGCAACGTTACCACTTTGTTTGTCTGCTTGTAGTCAACTGAATTTTGACCTCATGACATCCGGTCATGGCGGCAGATTCTTCTTCTTACATTGCGCTTGCTTGCGTTTCTAACGAATTTGTGAGTGTTTTTGACAAGTCACTAATTCGCAATGCATCCGTTTCTAATTTTTCTTTACTTTTTTCTTTTCCCTGAAGATTCTTGCTGCTTGTATTCGAAATAATACGACCTGTAGATTGGGTTAATATACGAAAAATTCACAAAAAATTACTAAATCCAGAATATATTCCACTCTTTTGAAACCGTATCTGCGACAAAAAAATTTTAACACGTTTTTTTATATAATAATTTTTTTATATTTTTTTATTTTTTTATATAAAATAAATTTTATATAAGAATTATCCATTAGTAGCAATATTTAGTAACAAGTTTAATACCTGAAAATTAATAACAAAGAATACCAAAATAATTTCTGCAACAAAAAATCACTAACAAATTGGCAGCTAATTAAATATGCACAAATATTAACAACACCAACAAAATAATGATTCAATTTTTGTCAAAGTTTTGATTAGTTTTGAAAATATACACACTTTTATTTAAAAAGCTATAGTTATTACTGATAGTTATTACTATCAGGTGTCAATCCCATAATCACTATACACACTAACCTTTTCTTCTTTTTTCTACTGCGCAACTAATAAACGATTAAGCGATAACTTCGCTTAAAATTCCTTTAATCAGGAAATAAGAGCCTCACTCATTGAATTTCTTTGCTACAAGGAAGAGAGTGGAAGAAAGTGACAATGATAATAAAAAAACCACATAGACTCGTTTTATAACTGCGGCCTCGTTGAAATAGAAATAGAAATAAAAACAAAAAATTGGGTAGAAAGGAACAAAACAATAAAAAACAGACGATTCTTGCCACCGTCTACTTGCAATTCATGCTTTCTTCTTCACTTTTGCCTTACAAGAAATTAAGATGTGAATGTGTGTGTCTTTGTGCGTGACAGTCACTGAAGACTATCCTTGAACGAGGTCGAGTCGACAAGTCTCGAAACAATAAGCAACAGCAGTTGTAGGCTGAATTGCAGAAAAAATTCATTTCATCCTGAACAAAAGTAATCGAGAAGATCAAAGTCAATAACAAAAAGAAAGCACTTTTGAATCTATCATAATGAATCTATCGTCAACCAACAATTTTTTTTCTCCGACAGCTCGTCGTGGTATTTAAGGGCGTCAAAAAAATAATGGCATAACAGAAGGCCATTTTATTTTCAATTAAGATGAAGTCAAACAAGATAAGCTGTATTACAGCTAGCATTTTTTCTTCTTTTGGCATTTCTATCATCGATGCTTTGATTACTTATTTCAATTTTCAGAAGAATCTCAGTTAAAATATAAATAATAAAATAATTGTTTACTTTCTACCATCATTAGCTAAAATAATAAAAAAATTCCAAAATGAAGTTAATAGCGAAACTTTCTGGCCAAGTTCATAAACTTGGAACATTATTTGCTACATGAAATCATGCTATTATTTTTTAAAAGGACATTGAAAAATGTTTTCGATTATCGGAGGACAATTTTTTTGGTAAGTTTGTAAGAGTAGGATGCCAATGAAGTTGTGGAAAAGAGATAGAAAATTAAGGATTATTTGGACAATATGTATTAATCCTAAAATCCTTGAAGGGTAATATAAATGATATACATCAACGAATTTTTTCGTGAGTGAAATTGTTGAGTGATCAATTCGAGTCACATCCCTTCGTTTTATTTGAAACAATTTCAGATGGAGAATGCATGAATTCCCCCGGACTTTTATCAACTCGTTCTTTATTTCATAAGGAATAAATATTAAAACTTTTTCGATTCCTCCTCTTTTAGTCCTAATTCTTTGAACTTCAATTTTTAAGTTTTGTGCATAATTAAAATCATTAGTCTTGGTACGTAAATTTATAAAATTATACTATTATATGTATCAATATTGGACACGTTTAAGAATTGCAGCTTTCTTAATGGTCACAATTTTCTGTGCGTTTGGTTCTTTTCCCTTTCAGTTAGGTGTGATATCACAATATTATCTCCTTTTTAGAGCTTAACTTATAGAACTCAAACGTCTTTACGTGCTTTCTGAATTTCATGAAAATTACGTGATTATTAATTATGGTAAGGTATATCAAGATCCTCGAATATCTAACTACTCTCGAACTGTTATAATACATACGTACATATTCGTATGGATATGTACAGTCGTACACAATCATAGAAGTATATAATCATGAAATACTCTTTGTTTTCAACTCATTCTGAGGCAACGTTATGAATCTGCTAACGCAGAATCCTTTTGCTTCTGTTCCTGGCATTATTTTTGATGATACCGATATCCGCCGCTGCGCTCGAATAACGTCACGTATATGATATCACATCGCGATTGCAGTTGTCATCCTTGACTTCAAGGTCCACTAAAAAGACTACTAAATCAGCGAGCAAATGTCAAGTGAATGGATGAACAAATGAGTACCCGAGCGGGCAAAGGATCCAATGATGCCATCCGAAAGCAAACGCTTCTTAACAATTTATCAAAGTTAACCATAAAATGAAACTTAACCTAACTTACCAACCATCACCAACAGATGGTTGGATGGAACAGATGGTCAGATGCATTGTCGGAAGAATTCTTGAAGTAAAGTTTTGCAGAAAAATTTAATGGAAGCCAATATATGATTCTCCAGTAAGAGTGGCGTTCAATATATTTTCGGTATCGGCCTAAAATCGTCCGCCTATTATTTGTTAGCCATTAATTTTTTGTTACATCTACATATTAACTCTTCAATATCCTGCAAAAACAACTCTTCAAAAAATCATTTGGGTCAAATGCTGGCTGTAGGGACTCACACTGTATTACACACTATATTACCATAAATGCTACTCCCCATAGTTTACATTCATCAAAATCACATCAGTTTTACTTCATCAGTTTTTTCCAATAAAATAATAATTTTTTCCTCAGAAAATGAACACAAAAATAAAAACAAATTATTACATTATGATGCAATTTGGTTAGTAACAAACTTTTCTTCATGAAGCTCAAACAGTTCGTCGTTCGCTTATAATTTTCTGCCCTTGGCGGTTTCGAAATTATTTTTCTGCAGACTTTGTTGTAGTTTCTCTGTGTTCCTTGGGGAACGAAAGCTTTGGTGCTTAAGTGTGGAATTATTTGAAATTGCAATGGTGGGATGAGGACTTGGCAACAACTACAAGTATTGGTGCCTTTTATACGGCACAACTGAAACATTTTTGGTTTATGTAATTTTGACATTCATGAAGATGCAACAATAATGCACAGACAATTAAAAAGGAATGGACCATTTCAAAATCGAATATCATCACTAAAGGAAAAAGTATATAAGTGAAAAAGAAGAGAAGATGTATATATGGTAACAATAACAATAACTATAAAAAATGATTACATGGCCGAAGACCTTAGGTGAAAACGGGTGAAAAAACCTGTTTATTATTGAAATGACAAAAGGCAAATTATTAAACAAAAAAGTAATGACAAATAACGATTTTAGATCAAAACTAAATGTTTGTTCCGATTTAATCGCAAGAGACTAATTTCTGCAAATAACTATTGGCGACTTTCTGGACTGTCTTTAGTTTTCATCTAAAAATTTAAATCAGATATTTTCCTAAATGCCGAGTTGGTAAATGAGAGATATTGTAGATATTATAGAAATATGTAAAGACTAACGGCGTAAAAACAAAACGATAGTTTGTGATTAATAAGGATATCCCTCTCTATATGAAATTAATCAAGATCAATTCTTTCCATACTCAATAAATCGCCCAAATTAATTGACTCATCAGAAACATTGAACAATTTGGTGACTGACTTAATTAAATGAAATAATCAGCGTTTTCATTTCTAAAAACAGAAATTACATCACAAGGACAAGCCCAAGTAATTTTTAATAAGTAACGGAGTTAATGACAGTGATAATCATGATGATGATTGTTATTTGCACTAGTAACACACAGACATATGACTCCACCACAGTTTTATACGTAAATAGAATTACGATTATTTGATAACGCATGCGCTTCCTCTCTTATAGATACCATTGGTTAAGTATTTCGTTTACGTACAGATGCTGCAAAGTCGAAGAAATCCATTGTGTTTTGTCGCATAATTGCATTGCATTGATTCGCAATGGTTCAATTTACATCCATTTAATAATAGTTTCCATAGAAAATGATTAATGTTCTTAATGAAGGGCAGATTTCGCTATTGTTTCCGCTGATATTGGTGCTCGTAGAATAATGGGAGACGTCATAACTAAATCTTGTTCACGTCACTTCAACTAAATCTTGTCACGAATTATTTGACCTGACTATTAATCATTAAATCGAATCGTTATTTCTTCAGAATTCAATCAAATAATCTGATAATTTTTTGTAGAGATATTTTTATAAACAAATGTTTTTATGTCTTTGGTGAGTAATTCCAAATACACCATCCGCATTACATTCATTTTAAAGTTATTCGTGTATATTTTTTCTATAAAATGTTTTAAAAAATAACGTTGAAATTCCTATGGTGATAAAAACCGTGATGGCAGATAATTAGTATCTAATGTGTAAAATTTAGTAGAAAATGGAAAGTATTTTAATATACCCAAATGCAATAAAAGAGAGTGGAATTAAAAGAAGTGGGATCAATAGAAAAGCAAAATAATATCGCCAACTGCACGATATTGATTGATTGATAATATCATTTCTGGATCGTCTTAAGGGAGTGCGAGAATTGATGAAAGCCCGCAACTCTTGTACACAATTGATTTAAATGTGAGGCGATATCAATTCAGTGAGAAGTCATTTGAATTACATTAAGCGTCTTCATTATCGCTCTCTAAATTCCGATTGAAATAGCACTAGTAGTCGTCGATCTAGTGTTGAAATCCATGAAATGTTTTTTTTGGAATAAATTAAAAACAAATTGTTACTCGGTTGAAAACAATACATTTATTAAATCAATATATTCACGATCACATAAAATTATTCTCACCAACAAAAATGCTTTGAATGGCTTTTTATTTATTTTTATTTGGTTTTTTTTCGCATACGTATTTATTTACTAATTTTTTTGTTGATCAGACAGGTGTATATGGACATGTTTTTTATACATCCCGTTCCTGCATCCTGTTTTCCCAATTTTTTAATTTAACCACAAAAACTTTTTCCTGATAATTTGTTATGCATTTGTAAGAAATTGTGGTAATCGCTTTGTAGTTATTGTATTATTGTTGATGCTGCTGTTGGTTTCGTTGCCGTTATTGCTGCTGTTTTTGTAACTAACATTTGCAAATGCGTCGGTTTCTGTTTCTTTAATAATGTTGAAGCAGGAAATAGTGGCAAATATAATATTTGATACTTGACATGATATAACAAAAATTTCTTTATAGCTGTTTTTTGTAGATATATTATAACAATTGTCCCAATTGTAAATTCACAATTGGAACTCATAGAAAAATCGTCAATAAATAAATATGAAATTTTGTGAAATTTTTCCATTTTCAACTAGGAAAAACAATCCCACTTCATAAGAGTATTCGGAAGCACTTTATGCCGATGATATTTCTTCTGACCTTAATATAAAGAACAGTTTGAATTGGTCATTCATTTCAAATACACTGTTAGAAATATTAAAATCGAAACCCAAACTGACAATCACTGGGGGAGGTGAGTTATTCATTCGTCTCATCCTTATTTCATTTGGTTTGGTTCGGCATTACTATTTCATTCCATCATTCACTAGCAATAACTAAGCCTCCCTCATATTTTCTCTGTTCTATTCTGTTCTTTTTTCTGTTCTTTTCTCTGTTCTATTCATTATTCTCTGTTCTACATATCTTTCGTTTCGCGTTACTTTCCTGATTTATTTTCATGTAATAAATTTCAGTTTTGGGGACTTTCGATTGCAGGATCATTATGTATATGAAACATTAGAAACAATAAAACATTAACGAATACCACACATATACACACACCATTGTATAAGTTGTATTATAGGTTTCTCAGCTAAAGTTTTAATGTTTTGGATATATATTCTTAATCTCTTCCTGTCGGTCGTAGCGAAAACCGCAATCACAGTGAAATAGCCTGCAAAAAGAATCGTAAAATACTGCATATGATTCGTTTATGTTGCCATGGATCTTCACGTTCATTTGTGAATTTGAAGAGTCTTCATTCATTTGATGACCACGTATTGGCTTACAGGAAGAAATAAACAGCCAAAGCCCTTAAATATTAATCAAGATTGAATATGGACTAGTATTAAAGGATTTTCAGTATTAAAAGGTTAAATTATATATTTATATATTTATGTTCATATACAAAACTAATTAATAAAGTTAGACTTTTTTATAATTAAAGTTAGAGAGATTTTCAAAACTCTCTAGAATCTCAATCAAAATTAATTGTTTTTTGAAAAATAAAAAATTTTCAAATTAGTAAACAGGAAATATTTTTCTGAAAGTCGTCAGGAATTTATTTGCCATTCATTCATTCATTGAGTTGAATGCTGACAAAACGATTTCACAAATTACCCAGTCTAAAAGACTAAAAAACTCTAAAAACTTGGATAATTACCTTCAAAAGACAGACGTTAAACAAAACTATTATGAACAAAATCTAAGCAGAGAGAAATATAAAGAAATATTTCATTCATTCAAGAGATCGCTTCCTTATTGTTAGTACACGATGGGTCATGGTTAATAATCACAGGTCAGAATATAATATCACATTGGCAATTTTACAAGAGTTCTGTGTGATTCTTGAAATATATATAAGAAATTTGTTGGAAGGAGACAACAACAAACAATATCATTTAGTTGAGAGAAAATTGAATTAAGAAATTCAATGCCCTTTAGTACGGAAACAATGTACCGTATTTATTTTATACTTTATATTATGTAGTATTTACTTTACATTTTAATCGTAAAATTTTAATTAAATTTACTCATTGCAAAAATGTTTTTAAGTAACGAGTGATATTACGTCGTCTGAGGTTAATACTATCACAACTACTTGCAGATTGTTGTGCAAGAAATGAACAATGTATTCCAGATCACCATGACGTAAACAACCCTCAGAACGATTAAATAAAAACTTGCTGCCAACAATTTTCATCAACACGTCATACAATCTTCTGATAAAGCATTATATTCTGAAATCATCGTCATCATCATCATCAGTACATCAAAATTTTGATATCATGTTAGAATACAACGTATATATTTACAATGTTGCTGTGGTTTGCGAAATTCGCTTAGGAGTGGATGCTTGGAAGAATAAGATAATTTTGGTGATGGATGACTTCATGTTGGTTATGAAAATTCGCAACAAAGAAGCAAATAAAAAGTCAACAGAGTAAGAGGAAAATTATATTTCCTTTTCTACGGAATGGATGGATAGTCAATTCTTTAGGGTTGATGTTTTCTTTTATAATAAGTTCAGAGATTCAATATCAGCGACAAGACTACAAGCTGGGAAATTGAATTGAGAGAGCTGAGAAAATGAACCAATAATTTTATATTGTCCCTAAGGATCGGGGTATCCCCTCTTTCAGTTCTGCTCTAATCGTGATTTTTCGATTAGAAATCGAAACTAATCAAAACTAATCGTTCTGACGCTCTGTAACGAAGGATGATTTGGTGTAAAATTGTATTTTCTTGGAATCTATTGGGTTTGAAAAGACTTTTTCAAGTGAAATTGAAGTTTTCCATAAAGTCTCTGTTATTTCGTGAACAGAAAGTAATTTTCAATTTTTAAAAAAGTGAAAAAAAAAATTCCTAGACTTACCCCAAAACAACATTTGCTTTGTAGCCATATTTTAATTTGGATGGCCATCAAAAAATGTAGGACCAGGTTGTGATTTCACGTAATGTAAAAAAGCAACACAATGTGTGCACGTTTCGTGGAAAGAAACCTGCCGTAAAAAGTCCGAGTAAAAAAGAAGAAAAACATAAAATTCTTATCGTTATTATAGAGGCTGGTCTGTATTTCATAAATCTTTTCATTAAGGATTAAAATAAACACATTAATTTAAACTGTTTGTTTCCACAAACTTTGTTCTAAAGAATTTTATACAAAACAATAAGAATAAGGAAGAAAAGGAGGAGTATAGAAGGAGTATTGCTCCTTCTACGGCAATAAAACTGTTTCAATTATTTACATTTTCCGTTTGTGCATATTTTATTTTTAGATTCAGATCGAGTTCTTATTTTTAATGGCTTCAATCGAAAGAACTTAATTAGAAAAGTTTTAATTGTTCGCTACCAAAATTTAAGAATTCTGTGAAAAGATGTTCAAAATACTTCTAACCTTTTCATAATTAATTTGTAAATATAAAGTGATTACAATTAAATCGTTACAGGTATTTTGTTTTTAAATTCACGGTAGAAGCAATTAGTTCACAGTTCAATCATTGAATATTTATTATGCTTTAGTTGCTTTACTTTTCTTTTCATAGGATTATTATTTACAGGGAAAACAATTGTTTATAAGATACTATCCGAGCTATTTTTGAATTCAACAACAACATAAAAAGTGTGTAAATAAATTTTAATTCATTTGAGCAAATGTGGAATCTTCTAAGTCCGCCACATTTAATGAAAATTGAAAAAATGCTTTTTACAAATTTGGTTCTAAAAGATACCACTTCCCTGCGAGAGATAGGGACAGAAATTGAGAGAAAAAGAAGAGAGGAATTGGAAGAGAATAGGAATGAATGTATTGATAAAAGGGTCTTCGATTCTAGCGGACCGACATTTGTGGCTTTTATGAATCATGTTTGGGCTTTGGGGCGTTTACGATTGCACTATGTATGTGCACGATCGATTAATCACTGATCAGTCAATGACCATTGATGATCTATCGACCGAATTCCGCTTAAAATATTTACTGTTAAATTATTCGGTACAAATATGAGGAGGAGGATACACTGGTTGAGCTACTGCAAATGTTGGAGCTGTAAAACTTTCGCTCAATTTGAAATAATTGGGTGGTTTGTAGTCAGCCCAGCCTAAGAGCCTCTCCAGCTCGCCCCTGGGGACTGTATAGCATTATGCTACATCTCCAACGTGCCTTGCGCTATTGTTTCCTGTCATTAGGACGAAATAAATAATAACGTAATAAATAAATAAATTTCTTCTGAAATCCAAGCGAAATATAAACTGTTGCAGTAAGAATATGTATGTTTGATTATCTCATTTACACATTACAACCGTATATATTAACACGTAGTATGTGTAAATAGCTTTTGTGTATGTATCTCATTAATGCATATCACTTACAAATACACATGCAGTATGTATATCGCTCCTTGCGTTCGTATTTCATTAATGCACAACACTTACGAAAGAGGTGAGCTGATAGCTGAAGCATGTCAGTTGATAACTTATGATTTATTGATCTCTAGACGAGTCAAAAAATTTTAATTCAATTAAGTTAATAGATCTATGTCTTTATCAGAAATGACATTTGGTGTACAAATGTGTTTCTCTATGTGTACAAGTGAGAACCTGAAATTAATTAAATTTGGGAATGTTATTTTTTGTCGATTATTTTTATAAATGTTTCAATAAATGTCACTTTCATAGATCAAGCATAAAAATGCTTTATGACATTTTTAAAAATCGGAAAATTAGTTTCATACGTTTCAAACAAATTAGTTTCATATTTCTATACCTCACGAAACTTGAAGCTGTCTCAGTTCAAGGAATTAATTATAGTTTCCTTCAAAACCGGTTGACAAGTTGATAAGAAGATTAATTGAAGTGGAAATTGATGAAGTGGTTACTATCGAGAAAACGTGTAAAATTTCTTAGTAATTAGCGGGTTTCTCACCGCGCTGATAAGCATAATATAAATGGAAGTTATTTTTATTCTGCGCGAAATACTTGTCAAAACTATTAAGAAGTTGAAAGCAATACAAAATTAGTGGTTTCCAATGAATGAGTGACTTAAGTAATAATAATTAAAACTAAATTAAAACATCATTTGCAAAACAGGATTTATAAACTTATTCTATTTTTTATTTTCGATGAGATCTGATTTTCGTTAGTTAGGATTAGAAACATCAATGACAGTATTGCTGCTGCTTAAGAGTTTGCAGACCACACCATAAGAAGCTGAGATAAGGAATATCTCATTGAATTCAATTTCAAAACGATGGATGTGGCGTCAAAATCCTTGCCTTCGGATAATGTGGCGTCTGTTCCATTAGGGATTTAGCACGAAATTCTAATCATTCGAATGCTATTCTAAATATTCGCATACTGATTATTTTGGCAGTTTTTTAGCTAGGAAATTATTCAGTTCAAAAATTAAAACGCTCTTATTCAGTATTTGTTACACCGTAAGGAAGTTGGTGCCTTCAAGACATCAATCCATTACTCGCAAGTGTAGCATTCAGTAATTTTCTTTATATATAATTTTATGAAAGTGTGAGAACAATCGCTCTACCGAAGAAGAGTACAAAGACATAAAGACACTGTAGTTTCTGTTGCTGTTAGTGTTACTGTTGCATCACGTTAGAGATCACGTTTAAAACTCTTTTGACGAACTAAGGGAAAAATCGTTGAGTAAAAACTGGTCAAATGTAAACGTATAGAACTGAAGTTGTAAAGTGGTTTCGAATGCACGCGCTCTCTTATAAAATGTACTGAACTGTTATATCCTTCTCACACGGACAGAAACTCAGTGGCTCGGAATTATCAGATTCGATTTCTTAAAATTCTTTTGTATTAAAAATAAGATCTGCATAGGCTAATACCAACACCGAAGTTTAGATTAATTTTTAACGAATTACCAAAAGTAATTAACACTTAATGAACAATTAATGAACTCCAGAGATTAGGGGTAAAAATATGAGAAGTAACTACTCATTTGTCACACATTTTCAAAATATTATTCAGCAGAAATGAAAAATTGTGTTAAATTCTCCAAATTTTGTATGAATTTGTTTTGAGTTTCGATTTCCCAAATTTATTTCTATCGATAGTATTTTTAATTAAGGCTCGATAGTAAGCTCATCCCCACTGAAAACACTCCCTCAAGCCAGCCAATCATTATCCAAACAAATAGAAAATGTTTTCCTTCAATTCGGTTTTACTCTTCATTGATGCCGCTTTTGATATAAATACCTTAAGGGTATTTTTTGGTTTTATTACAAAATATTAATTATTTAATTATATTTCAATTAAATAATTAAATATACACCGACAAAATTTGTGTTTCATTGTTGTTTATCCATTAGATCTTAATAGACCAGAGTAAAAAGGTTTGTGGCGTCGGGGTGGATAATATATCGGCGATTTGTTGCGGTTGAGCCGCGAAACACTAGAATGGAATTAAATTGTAAATAATAAAATAACCGAATGTGGTAATGCGTGCCAAAGCTGCGAATTATTTGTGTATGGTTTCTACATCCCAATTGTGTAGCTCCCCATGACGGGCTAAACATAATAACTTTTACGCACGGGCTTTTACCCATGCATTGCATTTTATACCCATGCAAATAACGGAAGATAAAAGAAAATACATTTATCTTTAATCGGTTCAAATTTGGAAGCTTTGGAAGAAAGAGGAAGAGCGGTGTCTGTCAAGAGATTCTCTCTTTCCGCAACCAATCTGGTGAATAAGTCAATCATCGCATAATTACTTCGCCAACATCAATAAATTACTTGAAATCATTAAAAAGCCTCCTTCTTAAATGATAGATATTTTTTGTAAATATATAAATTTGACACGTAATCCAAATTCACACTCGTGCTCCTAGCAATTTTGAAGAAGATCGAAGCGCCAATACGTGTAGGAGCCAACACGGATTGTCGGATCGATAGCTGCCATTTTCTTTACTGTGCCATGTTGCATCATAAATGTAATTATTATCTAAAGGACACAAATATTTGGCGGTTCAGTCGCTTCCTTTATATCAGTCAACCACTCGTCTACATTAAAGAACAGGATCAGGATGAGGTGTTGGGTTGTTCGTTAGTTGGTTGATTGACTGAGAATCAACTCAGTCTGTAAAGGAATCAAAAGACTCTTTACTAACAAACTGATATAAAATTCAAAACTATGCACCATTGAGACCAATTGCTCAATTAACTTCACAAAAACTTTAGGAAAGATTTTGGAAATAATTTCTGAAAGCATCTCAAAAGAATCAGTGAAAATAATGGAAATAATGAGGCTTATGAAGCTTTATCGAAGGATATGTGAAAACATCCTGATGAAGTTTTATGAGAATGCTGGAAAAAACAAAAACATTTCAGAAAATATTTATGGCGTTTCGAAATGAACTTTGGTCCTTTCTGAAATGAGTTATAAATTCTTTTCTAGGAGGCCTATAAAAACTTCTACCTCTATCCCATTCAAATAACTAATCGATAGATCAATGAGCATTTACTGGATATAGACATGTAGACTTACGACTTACTCTACTACTTATATTAGTAGAGGCCCAGTCAGACCTGTTTTGCATCAAAAGAGTGACCCATTATACAGGTAAGAGATTGAGTCTATATGGAGATATGTCCATTATATTGACAAAATGGTGTTTTCTATATCAATTACTGATTTCCCAGTGGCGTCAGATAATGCAATTTTCACAAATCTGGCCAAAAATGACATTTTGGTTTAATCACATTATATTGTTAAAAACTCTAATTTTAGTGCATTGTTATCATCAAAAAGCATAAAAAATGTTTTTTTTTAAAAAAAAAACCTCTTACGAGTTATCTCGTAGTTGGCTTCTGTAACAGAAATCTCTTCGCGGAAGCCAACTACGAGTTAACTCGCACCCAGACATGCTTCGACCTGTCGCTTCTCTAAAGCTGAATTATTGATACGCGTCCATATTCGTTACTAGTATCTCAGAAATTGTTGAGTGCATCAACATTTACGCCTTTCTTGAGTGTTTTGTTTTATAATTATTGGTATAATTGAATTATCAAGAACCCAATATGGATAAGAAAAGACCACTGGCTCAAAATGAAATTGAGTACTACGCAAATCTAAGTGATTCAGAATTTGACGGGATTTTTGACGAGGATTGTAATGACAGTAGCGATTATGAACCTTCTGAGAATTCAAGTGATAGTGAAGATGAAGTCGTCTCCGAACCTGAAGTTGATCCCGAATTTGAAGAAAATGACGATGATTCCCAAGCAACAATATCAAATGCGAATGATAATTTGTGGACAGAAATTCAGCAAAATCCTGAATTATTTATTTTCCAAGAAAATGTTGGTGTGAAATTGGATACAACAAATTTTACAGTACAAACGCTGGTGGACTTATTTTTTTCGGATGAATTTCTTGCATTACTGTTGAATCAAACTAATTTATATGCTGCGCAAGAAATTGAAAAACGTAAAGATTTGAAAAAATCTAATAGGTTATCAAAGTGGCAAGACGTCAGTACTGCAGAGGTGAAGGTTTTTTTGGGACTTTTGTTGCAAATGGGACCTTGTACTTTTCCATCAATTGAACATTACTGGAGCACTAACAAGCTATATAATGTAAACTTTTGGCGCTCACATATGAGTCGAAATCGATTCCAGTTGTTACTTCGTTATTTTCATTTGGTTGATAACTCAATACCATCTGCCGACAGATTACACAAGGTGAGACCGATTCTAAATCATTTCAATAATATTATGCGTGAAAACTATGTACCAGATAAAAATATTTGTATTGACGAATCTATGATGCTATGGCGGGGTAGATTGGTTTTCCGCCAATATATAAAAAATAAAAAACACAAATATGGTATCAAACTGTATGAACTATGTGAGTCCGACGGTCTTGTAATGAAAATAAAGATTTACAGCGGAAAATCTGAGGAAACTGATAAAAATGTAGGTCACACTACTGATGTTGTTTTACACTTACGTGAGGACTATCTCGATAAAGGATACACGGTTTACATGGATAATTTTTATAATTCTGTTGCTCTTACAAAACTGCTAAATACACGAAAAACTTATGTGTGCGGAACCCTACGAAATAACAGAAAAGGAAACCCCAGAGATGTGGTAAATCGTAAACTGAAAAAAGGGGAGTGTATCTGGCAGCAAAATGGTCCTGTTACTGTATGTAAAT
The DNA here is from genome assembly GCA_963966595.1 of Physocephala rufipes. NCBI lineage: Eukaryota > Metazoa > Arthropoda > Insecta > Diptera > Conopidae > Physocephala > Physocephala rufipes. Next base: position 27,688,372 of record OZ016503.1, read on the forward strand.
GGAAAGACAAACGAGATGTCCTTAGCATTTCAAACATGCATGCTGTTGAAATGGTAGAGGTGCCCAATCGCAATGGAAAAATTACTATGAAACCGAATATAATTCGAGATTACAATAATGGAATGTCTGGCATTGACCGATCAGATCAAATGCTTTCGTACTACTCATCTCTAAGAAAGACTATTAGATGGCCCAAAAAGGTTTCATTACATATTATAGAGATATATATACACAATGCTCATAAAATTTTTCAAAAAGTAACTTCTTCTAAAATAAAACTGATAAAGTTCAGAGAAGAATTCGTCGTCGCGTTGATTGGAGAAGAGATTGAACCAGTTTCGAAAAAAAATAAATTGCAAGAGCTCCACTATTTAGAGTGTCTACCACCTACTGAGAAAAAACAGCGTCCGACAAAGCCATGTCGCATATGTACCCAAGCAAAAAAACGCCGAGAAACGCGTTATTTCTGCCCAATCTGTAAAGAGAAGCCAGCCCTCTGCGTGGAAGATTGTTTTAAGAAGTTCCACAAACAATAAAATATTACTTTATTTCTTGAATTTGAAATAATTTTTATAATTATAATTTTTGTTCGTTTTTTTAATAAATTTTCTGTTCATGCAAGCCAGCATTGATTTTTTGTTCTTTTCCCAGAAGCCATCTATCGATATTAGCACTGATATATTACGAGTTTAAGCGTAGCTGTACAAAAATGGCAAGTAAGCACAGGACGAGATAACTCGTAGTTGGCGTCCAAGAAGAGAACACAACTTACGAGTTATCTCGTAGTTGGCAGTCAACGTGTTAATATATGTGAACAGAATATATGCTCGTTCATGTCGACTTCATGCGCGCTCATTTTCAGTTTTCATGTGATAGTTGTGTTGATTTACGTACACACTGCACCGAAAGAAATAACAATTTTAGTTTGTTTAACGATAGCAATAGAAACAAAGGCAACAACACCAACAAACAAATGGTGTATCCAAATTTAGGTGCTCTTATTTATAATTTTTAATTTGTATTTGCCGACTTCTCTACAATTATTCATATTTATTTCTCTTTTTTTTCTTCCTTCTCACTCTTTTTTTTCTTTGTCATACCCTTTCATTGTCTATTCGTTTGCATCTTCCATTTAATGTCTCCACATTACGAAATTACCACATTCCAAATTGATGCTCCTCTGGCGCCGTCAAAATTTTTCGACGATTTGAAAAATTTCGAGTTGTCATGGAACGAAACGCTAGTGTCAACAATAAGGAATCTGTTTGCATTACGAATACTGAATTTGATGGCTTCAGTTTTCCGACAGGCATCCACAAACTACGAGGACAAAATGTGTCAAAAAGGTCACGAAATGTTGGCACTGAGAACTGATTGATTAGATAAGTATATCGAGGTCAACATAATACAAAGATTGTAGAGAAAACTTGATATTTCATTTGTACATTACTCAACCGTCCATCGTTAATAATCTAAAAAAATTGGACTGTCAGACATGGAAAACAATGAATTCCTAACAAAACCCCCTTCAGTCATAACAATCTCTAACAGCACTCTAACGAGAGCAGAAGTAACTGGAAAAATGACGTCAGCGGCACCCATGGTATCAGCAACAATGTAGCTATGCAATAATACCTCGAATACAGTTCCTCATGGAACTTTTTTGTTGTTGGCGCTGATGTCGTGAGTATGCAGGAAATCGATGATTATCGTAATGTTGGTGATGAGTTTGACCATTCCCACCTGGAATGCTTCATTGCCTGCTCGGAAATCTTGCTAGATTTGTTGTAAACCTAATAATTCCGGCAGGAAGAGACGACGAGAAAAAAGGGAAGGAAGCATGCATACGAATTTTTTAAATTCGATACAATTCGATACAAATTCGGCACAAATAAAGCATTATGGCCATCATCATCACCACCATCGTCACACACCATCGTCACACTCATTATCGTCAATATCCCAACAGATTCGACTTAATGTCACCGTTATAATTGTGGTGAATGGAATTTAATCGTCGGAGGTTGAGTGGAAATGATGAGTCTAGACCCGATTACGATGCTGATGGCCACGCTGATGATGAAAAAACGTAGTAATAGCTAAGGTAGTCTTTTCGAAACTGCGTTGGATACTTTGCTTACTTCGATGTGAACTATTGCATATTGCATTGCATGATGCATATATGCATCAGGGGCGAACAAGGAGAACAACTTCAATAAAAACACCAAGAACATCAAAGAACGGAAAAATTCCTATCGCACATTTATTTGATGAGGACAATATTGGTGAATTTTGGGTAATCTGACGACTAATCTGACTTTGACAAAGAATGATTTCGAGCGAATGTAGTTTCGTTTCATTCTCAAGGAATCAGAATGATTTTGATTTAAGCTCAAAGATTATGGTCGCTAAATAATTTCTTGTAAGCATTTTCCAACTGTATGCACAAAAGGACGCATACACATATGTACACATACACACACTCTCGCGGACACATGTTACACGTACGCAAAAATGTGCAAATTGTAACATTTTAACAAGAATTGGGGTGTGTTAGCGAACTACTTTCGTGCCGTATGTCTCTCGATTGTTTTTATTCACATTTGAGCTTGAGTTCGAGGTCTTAAATTAAGTGGGGGCCTATAATTTTTTAATTTATAGCTGATAAAGATGAAGACTTCGAATTGTCTATGCTTAGAACATTCCTTTGACTTTGCTTTCGTAAAAATAAATTCAAGTCGTTGAAGTCTTGATATATCTTTATCAATCAATCAACTATAAAAGGCCTTTAATTAGTCATATGTCGAATTCCAATTATTAGAAGACACATACATAAATAAATGGCTTTTAAAAATCGAGGCTTAATGACATTTAGGCGATAGAATCCATATATTAGGCATGAATCCATATTAGCACCCTCTCAAACTTCAAACGCTCTATCGAGTTCTATGAGATGCTTCTAATACAACGATTTTTTTGTTTTATTATATTTCTCTTAATCTCTATCTCCAGATTTTAATCTCATCTCTCGATCTCTCTTCAGCACTTTCGAACACTTGTCCTGGAATTAATTTGATTATATCGATATTTTTTCTTTTATTTGTGTGTTGTATTTGCTTTGCGCCTTGTTATTTTTTGACTCGAATATGTTTCGTATTTCTTTTGGTCTTTTATACCACTGAAATTATTCGTGTAACTTTTGTGGTTGAATGGAGAAGAAAACTCAACTTTTGATAGAATGTGAAAGGCTTTTTGCTTCTGTTTAACATTTTTCGCTATGATATATGTACGACTATTTGTGTGTAGAAATTTTTGTTTTTCAAATATATTTTTTAGTTTAAAAAGAATTTAAATATTAAATATATCTGAAATTGCTTGGGTTCAATTGAAACAATTTTTAAGCAATTTTCTTACTACAAATTAACTATTCCACTTTACTTTATAGTTATAAATCAGATGAAACAATCCTTTGGGCTCCATTTTAAAGAGAAATATTTCTTTCTTACAAAAGAAAATTTTTATTACTACAAAATATTTCAAAGAATGAATTTAACCGACGTCATTGGTGTCTTGATATTGCTTTTGATTTCTTGAGATGAATTCGAATTATTAATTACAATCAGAGTAATGGAAAACTTGTATTTTGTTCTTGACCATTTCCTCCCATGGATAAGAGCTTGTCTTAGATTGGGTTCCGTGAGGATTTTGGATATAATTGGGAAAATTGAAGTTGAATAAACCGTTGCGTATTATAAGATAGAAGGAAGGATAAATAGAAGTAGATAGGAAAAAAAGCTCATGCAGACGTAATATATGCTAATAACTAAACGGAGAGAGTAGCAGTTTTTCTGCTGAGGAAGGTCAAAAGCTTAAGAAACCAAAAATGAGAAAATAGAAACCTACGAGTCCTCCTGGGAATGCGCTTTAAGTTTTCGATATTGTTATTGTTGTCGCTTCTATAGCACAATTCATGAGAAAAGTTTTACGTAGGTATAATAAAGCAATACAAGTGTTCAGTAATTCAACAACGGTGCCGTCTCAACAAACCAGTGAGATGAGTTGCTTATTATTCGATTGTTTTTCTATTTCAAAATTGTGTCAATGTCGTAAATTGTAGAGGTTTTTTGTGGGTGATAATGTCGCTGGTATTACGATTGTTGCTTGCCACCATTATCATCGACATTATAAAGAAGTCACCATATAGTCTTCAATTGGCATAATTCCAGTATGATGGTGATGATGATAACAAAATTATAGTTGTTCTTTACTTAACCGATTCAGAAAGTCAGCGCGCGTGGTTGGTTTAGAAGGTTAAATCGTTAAAGTATCTGTTAAAACTGCATTCTCATGTCTGTTTTCCGACTGCTTAGAAAACAATGAAATTTTTAGTTTAATTAATTTTCAAACGACGAATGCATACAATAGAAATATTAATATTGAGAATTTATCGTGACTGTAATGGATAAGTTTTCTATTATTGCAAAAAGCTGCACCAAATGCAAAAATGGCGACAACAACCATAGAAATAAAAACAATTAAGTGAGACTGGGATAAAAGGGAATTTATTTACAGTTACAAACAACCCGCAAATAAAGAGATAACGATAAATCGCAGAGCGTTCGGAAGTGTTCAATATCTATTTCTGAATCCCTTTTGGCTTACCAAAGGCAATTCAACAAATTCTAAATTGCAAGATAATAATTAATGCATGCAGGTTTTCAGATTGTACGGTCGCACAAATACACATAAATGCACAACTGTTGCACGGGTTCCGGTATATGCATAATAATGATAGACAGAAAAGGAAAGTGATACATACATTATTTTAACGCTTAGAGAAACCACGATTGTAAATTAGTATATATTAATGGATGTCTCTGCGTCTGTATTTATATAGGTGAAAAATTCAAACTACCATTTTCTACAGTCCAACCAACAGTAGAATTGGAATAGAACGCTGGATACCAGTTTATAACTTTACATTAAAGCCAAAAAGATCATCTCAATATATATAAAATTATCCGCAATAATAGTAAAGTACATTAAATATATACACAGATGCATACATGCTCATTAATATATACACAAACGTGTTGCAAGTTATATTTGTCATAACTCCCATGCCTGGTTTGTCGCTTGGTCGACAAATATTTAAGGCGTTCAGCTACGATCTGGTTACCCTCTCCGTTGCAACAGTCAGCTAAACAGTGTGTGAACTGCCCTGTCTATACGCCGAATTGACGCCTTTGGCTTTTCGAAAGTTTGGAAATATCGTTGGAACCAACATTGATATACCTGGCAACAACGAAATCTGATAGTAATTGTAACAATACTGTTAGAACGATCTGAACAAAAATCGGCATAGGAGAAACAGTGAATGTATGTTATCTTTATATATGAGACTGTTCGGGTGTTTTGACTTTTTTGCTTTGGATTTATTTCTTTCGGGATCTAACAAATGAGTTCTAAAAAAGGCATTCTTTCCACAAATAATTAAAATTAAAGTGAACATTTGAAAGAAAACTACAACAAACTACAACAATTAAAACAAAATTGACGTTCAAAAGCCTAACAAATATGGCGTTTTTTGTGTTTAACTCAAACTGAATGCAAAACTAAACTTCTTGAAACCGAAAAATTATTTTATTTTTATTTAGTGTTAAAATGCACACAACGCGTATCAACGCTTCTTTTAAAATTATTGTATCTGCGAAATTTAATAGATCGAGTGAATAAATAAAAGACCAAAATCATCTGGTAGTTAAAATTATTCAGTAATTAGCTATCGATAGCTAAAATTTCTCGATAGGCGCCAACACTAGTAATCAATTCCACTTCGAATTCTGTACCTTTTTAACGGAAAATGAAAGAACAATTTTATTAATCGTAGAATGAAAATATATTTTGAAATAATTTTCATCTAAAATGCTGAAGTGAAATTGCGCTTAGCTTCATACACTGATTTTGCTTTGCAATCACTTCGAAGGAAGTGGATATTTCACGCGGCACAAATTTTATGCCTCAGATGTTATGCCGAAATATTTATTGCCGATGAGATTGAAAGCAATTGTATTCAATAATCATCTTCAAATAAAATTGAAGCAAATGAGTTTTTAGCGAAAAGGAATAAAAAACTATAATAATTATCAATATATAAAGGAATCGGAACCTTCGCATAAAACGTGATTATTTCTCTCCCAATACTTCACATAATTCATATTCCTTTTTCTTCTGAAATTGTAAACGTTGACATTCTTTTATTATTTCTGACCATTATTCACACTCAAAATAGCCCCAAATTTATAACCGTATACAAGAGATTATTTTCGTATTACAGTTGGCAGAATTTTTAGCCAGTATTAATCCCGTTTATTCTTTATTTCTTTACTACTCCTCGTTATCGGATTCTTTCACTTTTCTATTATTACAATAAACTCTCTACTATCTCAGACTAATAATAAAAAAGACTGCAAAGTTTTTAATCTGTTTGATTGTCTATTCGATTTTCTGAAACTGCGTCGGCAACTTCGCCAGGTCTAATGGCGTTGCGATAACAGCAATTAAAAATGGCATGGTGAGACGAAACTGAGACTTATCCGCCACGTAGCTGATAATTTTTCCATTTAGTTGTACTCGGAGGAAGTAGAAACCGATGTGTGGGCCATAAATGGGACCGTCAGTCAACAATAACATAAATATCCATTATTTTACACTGTAAATATACCGTAAATTTTTCAATAGAAAATCATCAATATTTTGTTCTCGAATTTTCTTGCCCATACATTTTCGAGTTGGCTTGTTCGATGCGATACGATGAAAAAACGCGAGTACGGGATTAGAAAATTTTTTTTTACAGATTATGAAGGGTAAACGTAATTTTAATCGATATTGAATATTCTCGTTTACCGCAGAGTCTATCCCCAAAGTCACTGAAATGTAACTTCCGGGAGGTTTTTCTGTATTCTGTCTCCAACCGAGCGAACTGACGAAACGAATCGATGAAATATTCGAAAAATGGAGATGAGTTTTTCATTACGCACTGAAGACTATTCCTGATTATTAGTATACCATTATTGAACATAATCGTCTTCATCGCCATAATCATTGTCATTGCTTTCTAAGCAAAATTTCAGTCAGTATTGATTTTGAATAGTAAATAATTTTTAATGATAAAGAGAGGCAGAATGCGAATTTTCTTTTAAATGAAATCCTCTGATGTGTACTAATGTAGTAAATTTACCTCCTTTTATTTTTGAGTTATTGGCAGATTATTCGACATATCCAGAAAATATTCCCTATGCGCAGTTTGCCAATTAATACGTTTTACATCTTAATTTTATTGATAAATGCAAACTGATTGAGCTTGAGAGTAGAATGACCTCAAATAAAATTGTGTTTTAGATGCATCAAACATTAATTGGCCTTGTTCTCCAACTACTTCATTATAATTTTTTAGTTTTTAATATTTTTTGTTTTCGGGACGACAGTTTTTTTCGTTTGCGGTTTTATATTTGCTCTATAAAACTTATTCTTTTAAAATTCATAACAAGCATTAAGAAAAGGTTACCAATTAGATTATGCTCATAATTTTCAATACTGTTGATCCATGGGGAGAAATGCTTTTAAAACTTTATTGATATTTGGGATCTTAATTTCTGTTACAAATTCTTGCATTACGCCGGAATCGGTCTAAAAGCGTGTTTACGTATAAATTGAGAACTTGTTTTCGCTGTTTTTTTTTGTTCTTTTTGTTAGCCATTCATTTGCATCTGTACACTTTTCATGGTCTCCATTTTTGTTAGAGTGGTTATAATTTTGGGATCCATCTGCTGGGATATCTCATTTGCAGGAGCCGGTGTTTCACACGTGCAAATGTGAAAGCGCGGTTGATTACAATTGTGAGGGCATAACGTTGCTGGTTTGCTTGGTTTCTCCGCCCATGGACTGGGTTATTTATATGCAAAGAAAGTGCCAATGGTTGGTGTGGGACATTTTCGTTATTTGTGGCAGCGACTAGCTGCCACTTTATGCAATATTTTTGGTTTATTATGGTTATTTATTTTTGTTAGAGTGCATATATATTTACTGTTGACCTATTTCTCATTTTTAAGGCATATTTTCTCCTCAAGAAATTGCGCAAAGCATAATCTCTGGGAAGACATTTTGTAAAACAGAAAATGAAAGCACGAATTGGTCAATCCTACGCCGGCCTTAGCCCGTCAAGAGCATTCGTTCTTATTATAACTTTAATTTCAAATGACCTTCAGCATTAAGATAAATTGAATTTTATGCCACGTCATGCAATAACAAACCACTACTAATTTCCGTTTCTTTGTGGGAAACGTTTATATTTATGTCAGCAATTACTTTTTCCAGAATATCCGATTAAACTTTCTTCTCGCTGAAAATCATTTCCGTAAATTCCATCAAGAAGGAATTAAAAATACTGATCTATCTATCGTTTTCCGTTTTCTTTTTATTTAGTGTGACCCGACAACGTCTTCTAAAATTGACTTTAAATTGCGTGCCACCCGTCTTCGTTTGGGACATTGTTTTCATGATTATTCATTCATTTTCATGATATTATGAAAATTTTTTTATTTTAGTACAAAAGACTATTTAGTATACCATGTAACGTGCTTCCGTTTCGAAATTCTTTTCCAGAAAATAACCTGAAACTGAAAACTTGGAAATGAAAATAAAGGCATAGCTGTTATTATTTTAGTAGCAGCAGCTGACTGAAGAGTCGGAGAAGGTGATGACGACGAAACAAAATAAACGCTAAATCATAGATTCCAATGATTTTGCTTTCTGCGGTCAACTTCCCTTTTTGCAAGCAATTTATCCGAGTTCACACCTCCTTTCTCTTCCTCCCGCCATTCCTTTTCCTAACCGGTCTCCCTTAACTTTTTTTCTACTTCTGCCAACCGGATATATCTAAACTCAAAGAAATGTCTCAAAAACACGGGCGAAATCTCGTTCATGTAAAAGATAATAAAATTGCACAAAGAAATAAAAAGATCATTAAAGAGTTGTTGGCTGGTAGCAATTCAAGCCAGAAAATTTATGATTTTTCACACCCCTCTGAAAAATGGTCAAATCTAAGATGAGAAATCCTCGCTTTAGTTATGTAGAACGCTTTACGCTTTAGTAATGCAGAACGCCGAAGATGTTTGAATCAGTTATTTTTTTATTTTCACCCAATCTCTTGCTTCATTCGAAGTTAATTCGAAAACAAAGTGGGAGCAGAAGTAAAGAAAATTTTGAATTTGTATGCATATCTTGTAATTATTTTCCCTCTGCTTGTTACATTTCAAAACGTATGATGAATTATTGTACCCTCTTCGAAGTTTGATGTCCATGCAGCGAATAATCAACCCCTAGCCATTGAATGGATTCATGTCCATACCTTTAGCAAATTTATCAGTCATTAGGATGATATTGTTAGAGGTAGAGTATTCATTCCTTAGACACCTCAGCTGCCTTTAAAATATGTCATGCTCTTACAAATCAATGATATCCGATCAATCATAATAATGGTAGACATAGATGTTGCCATTGCAATTTTTCTAATTTGAAGAATGAATGCGGTGACGACGTTGATATTGATGATGATATTAACGGACCAGCTTCACGAAATCTTCAAGAAGTGAGTATGAGCGCTCGTAGTTATGCCTGCGATTGGTAGTTCTCTAGATGAAATATTTGTTCAAGGAACAAATTAAGATTGATAAATTAACTTTGTTGAAGCGTCAAAACGCAATAAAACTTATTTAATTAATGGGATTAAAAGCTAATAGGATTATAAGAAACTTAACATTAAGCAACGACCAGCCACAGTTTAATGCACTTGAAAATTTATGGAAGAGGCACACAATCAAAGTGTCCTTTATTTTCTTGCTTTTTATTGTATGCGCTTTCCTTTATATTTGTACCTTTCTTTTTACAAACAAATTTTTGCAACATTGCAGCAGAGCTTCTCACGGTGCGTAGCTCGATCAGCTTAACATTAATTTAACGAAACAAAGGAAGAACAGACGTAGAGTAAGATGAAGGAATGCATACAAATTTGTTGTGTATAATGCGTGTTTTCGCAGTCAATCGGCAAAGTATAAATTTAATTCAATCACAATCCAATATTGTGTGCTGACCAAACAAGGTAGTGCAGACAGACAGACAGACAAACAAGCAGAGAGACGACCAGCCAGATAGACAGGCAGACGTGCAAACAGACAGACAGGAGGACGGGTAGGAAGTCATATGGGTAGACAGGCAGGCAGTCAGGCAGACAAACAGGCAGCCAGAGAGATGTCCACTAATCCACCATCATCACATCACACCATGTGTTAACATTTTGCGAAGAGTTGTGCTGAAGTTGAGTTAGTAGACGTAAATTAACCAAAGTGAGGGAAACATAACATTAGAAGGGTTGCCGTCGTGGGTACCACCCACTGATTATTAGAATTACATTAAGAATATATTAATTGCATTGGGTTTATATACCTGGGCCAGGCCAAACGTGGCTTTTTATTTGTCTGGTATTTATTTCTCTCCAATTATTTTGTTTTGATCTCATTTTCTACTGCTGAATACAAAAAGGGTAGTTTAAATTTGTGAGTCCTCAGTTTCAGTCGAATAGTGCCCAGTTTCATTTAAATTATTAATGTAGAATTCAAGTCGCTACCGTGATTTGAGGAGCAAAAAAATAATGTTTATACTCGTTTGCAAAATGTTTGTATGTTAAATTTGAATGTGAAAACTTTTCTCGCACGAGATCTACCAGGTTGCGGTCTCTTTTTCCTTCGAGAGTATTTATTCTGTTATTTTAGCAAACATTTTTCATTTAATTTTCAAACACTAAAATAACGGAAATAATTCTAGCGCCTGTAAAGCAATTCCATTAAAATTTTGATATTGAAGCGAGTTAGAGGTTTCGTCTGTAAGCGGTATACTTTAGATCCACTGCCGTAGTCATTTATAAAAGCATCGCTCGCGACAGTTTCTGCTTCTGATGCGGATGCTTCGCGTGCTCTAATACGGCGTTAACGCGTGGCTTTTTCTTGTCGCTTGGTTTTCTGCAAATGGTAAACTATGCACACAAGCTGAATTTTTGAAAAAAAGTCACAAAAACCCGTTACGAACCCTCTCATATATTGAACCAGACATGGCGATCATTAGTCTTAAATTTGTTCAAAATAAAGTGATAATTTGGTTAAACATCCCGTGAGAATGGAAGCTCCCAAATTTAGAATTGCTTGAACGGTACAAAAAACATCACGTGCTACAGTCATATTGGTGGCGCCATTTTATACTATTGACCTCTTTTGTGGGGTAACATTCGGGCTAAGAAAATAATGGCGGAAAATGGATAGAGATATGCAAAACTCTCCGCTAATTTAATTTCTTAGTAAACTTTACACTTACAAAAAATTGGAAAGTTGTCCAAGTTACTTTTAACTTTTGTTACTCGTAGGAAGTGAAGAGAATTTATTTAAAATAATAAGTCCGCATAAAACTCAATAAACGCTTAAGTGGAAAAACTGCTATCGCTTCCATTTTGGAAAGGACGGGAAGAAGAGCAAATAAATGGAGAATACGAAGAGCAAATAAATGGAGTAATTTTCGTTGTTTGCATGCGTTATTTGTCTGACTTTTTTGTGTGCTTTATAACTTTACTCTTTTGTTTCCACTGTTCACTGGGTATGCGAGCCGTTTTATCATTCCTTAATCCGCTTTTGTTGCTGTCGATTTCCTTTTCAGTTCGCTCATTCAACCACCTCTTCGTAACGTGCGTTACAGCAAGCTTGAGCGTAACAATTTATGAGCGGAAATTTTTTTGGTAGCTGCGCTACGGTCCGAGCGTGAACGTGAATCCATTTTTGTCCTGTCAATCCTGTCCTGTCAATAAACCAACCCTTTTTAATTGTTTTATTAACACTTTTGCTCAGTTTATTCCGCTCTTTTACAATTACTTCTATGAAAATAAATATGAGCAGAGTTTTTTCTCTGATTTAGAAAGTTGTGCCCTCATTTTCTTTTTTGAAAAGTTTGTGAATTATAAAAATTGCATTTATCATTTCATACTTATAAAAAATGAATTTTCCTTGACAATTTTTCTATGTATAAAATAAAACGTTTGGAAGTGAAGAGATAAAGTTATTTAACTTGCTTTGATCCTTCGTTTACCGCTTAACTGAAAAATTCCTACCTTTTCTTTTCACTGACATTCATTTGACGTTAGTTCTCCAGACCCTTTTTTAGTCCTCTTGTCGCATATAAAGAAGGGTTACTAACTTGTTCAATTAATTCACACTGTTTTTATCCCTGGCGATTAAAATTCTGCTGGAATAAACTCATAATAAATTATTGAAAGCAAATATTGACTAGTGGACTTCTTAGTGCTCAAAATATATTTAGTTGGTTATTATTATAGTAATACTAGTATTAGATAGTACTCGAAATATATTACTTGTTAGTAAAAATGATTTTTCGAACTGCGTTTCTCCTTAAGAAGGGAATCTAAGGCTAGTTTTGATATAATTTTCTCATTCCATAAATCGGCGAAATATTTTATTTTGATAATTAATTTTAATGAAATATCCTCAGCGAACTCGCAAACTTGTTGCCTAGTTGTTTTTTATTATTTATTACTAATTACCATAAAGATATCATTTGATAATGTCGACGAATTAAATTTGACATAAATATTTTTACGAATAAATACGATTTTAATAAACCACATTTCCCCGGTATAATTGTAATAAAATTTATTAATTACGTTATCAAACTTGATTTAATTTTTTCCCTTTTTCACCTTTTAATTTCTCTTTAATTTTTTAACCTTTTACCTTGGTCTTTATTAATAATTCTACTCATTTAAATATTCGAGTTCTTCACGGTCAAATCAAAGGCTTATTTCTAAAATGCATATTCTATACCATCCAAAGAAATCATTAATATATGCATTTTATCATGATTATCGAGGTCGTCCAAGTTGAAGCTTGACTTTATTAATCAAATTGAAGTAAGTGAAGGATATATTTCAATTGGTTGAATACAAAATTTAGATTGAATAGGTTTATAGAAATTGTAGGGATATAACGAGCTCCAGTGGTCGAGGTGAAGTACAGTACGATTCACAAGATATCCATTTGTCTTTTCTCATTTCTCTCAACCGTGAAGAGTTACGATACACGGTGAAAGAGATGTAAAATCCTATGGAAGAAAGCTACAAATGTTTATCATCTGCTATATCTGGTTTAATGTCAGATTGTTGTTATTGTTGTTAGTGCTATTATTGTGGTTGCGTGGTTAACCACCCGCTTGGGTAATTGAAAAGTTTTCCATTCGTTGCTTTCGAGAGTGTATTGTGTGTTGTTGTTATTGATTTTGAACTTAATTCAATTTCCAGGATTACACTGATTACATGCTTAGCACAAGTGGTCTTCTACATCTACATACAGGTGCACACTTTTAAAACTGACCCGGGTTTTCGTGGCTACTATTTTATTTGAAATTACTTGTATGAGAAAATAATGTCTAAAATGGATCCACTGATATAAAATTTTTCACAAAATCTTTTATCAAATTCACAATAATAAACTGTAATCATTGGTGCAGGTGCAGATACTCAAATCATTCGTAAGGCAGATCGTGGTGCAAATGGCATGTTTTTTTATGACCCAGAAGTTATCTAATTAGAATAACTTAAAGGAACTGAAAAATTATATAACCCTCGGTGATAATTTTTCTTTATTTACGTAGTGACTGCTCACTTTAAAGGGCTTTCCATTCAGAAAAATATAGAACAATATTATTTAGGCTTTAAAAAATTACCTCGTTGAGGCCAGTTTCTCTTGAAAGAACAAAAAATCTTTCAAGCACAAAAAATAATATAATAAATTCATGGCACTTGTGAAACCAAATAAAAATGACACTGTGTCTAGTAGAAGCACAACGCAGCAAAGAAAATACTTCAAAAAAATCTCTACAAAAACGTCGCCCTGAATCCGTCATTTTTCCTAGCTAGCGCTTCCTTTGAATATTCACGAGTTTGTTGGCGTTATTCAAAACCCGATGCTATTGCTGGTTGGTTGTCCCCCAGGCATGAACACAATTATACGGTAGATGCAATACGTTTACATTATATATAACATCATTATTACCACCACCACCATCAAAAGCGTTATCATTATGCTCAAAATGTTGAGATTGGTAAGATGCCATGCATGACAGTCTACATGGATGTGTGGAGGGCAATATATTATCTGGAATAAACAATAAACAAAATTAAATTTTATATATTGCATATATATATATAGTAATTTTATATTTTTTCTACATTTATGATAACGATGATCAGGAAACGGACTATGTCTTTAAAAGACGGTAGCAGTGCTAGTATTAATCTTGTGGCATTATAGCAGTGCTTTTTCGACCAAATCACACACAAAAATTAATCATGGGCATGATAATTAATCTGTCTTAGTGAGGCTGGTTTTAAGAAAAGTGTGTTGTGGGAAATGGTTACGTAAAAAGTTTATGATGTCCACATCAAAGTACTTGATCAAATATTTTTCCATATTTTTTAAAATTAAAAAATTTTTTATAACACTAAATTTCTTAAAAAAAAACAAAACAAAATTATTTAAAACAATTCAAGGACCTTCGAAATTAAAAACATTAACTGAAAAATGAATCTTAAGACTTATGCTGAGTAACCAAACTAATCAACCATTTCAAATATTTACTTAAACTTACAAAAATTTGCTTTGTCTAAAACCCACAATTACAGTATGGGTTTTTGTTTTACCCGGTGTTTTTATCTCTCTTTATTTGCCTACTAATTGATTCTAGAACTATCATTTTGTGTCACAAAAATATTTTTACAGTAATATTTATAGTATGAAAATGTAAAATAGCGACATAATAAAATAACATTATTTTTAAATAATATGTACATCACACAAACTTTCTCCTTCTTACATTTATATTAATTAAAATATTCTAGCGCTCAAATAGCAATAAAAACCTTATCCTTAATGTTAGTCGCAACACCATGAAAAGATAAAGAGTATAAAATTTCAAATTTTGCTTCATTAATTTAGCATTCGATTAAAGTTTTATTAATTATGTGCTGCTATTTAAGTAATGTGGAATACTTAAACATTACGGCGCCGATTCATTACATCCTCTTATCAACTAATGAACTGTTTTTCTGAAAATAATAATAAATACACAGCTGACAGCTATTCCGTGCAGTAAATCATTGTGGCTTTTGTTCGCGGTGTTGATTTTTGCACAGATAAACTGTCATTGTTAAGTTTGCAATTTTAATAATTTTAAACAGTCAATGAAATAAAGGGCTATGTAATATTAAGAGTTGTCGAAATTATGACTAAAATTACGTATTTATTCATTTCTTCGTGACAATTTGTACTTAATCGACGGAGTAGAAACTCGTTTATTTATGAAAATGTGATTGATCCTCGAAGTTATTTTCTTCTTATGTTGAATATCAAGTATTTCCCTAAACGTAAATTAATTCCGAACTTGATGAATTATAACATGATTATTTCAAATCTTTTGAAAAATATGCGTAGACATTACTGTATTCATCATCATAATAAAATATATAATCCAATATTTTATTATTACTCCTTTTTGAACATTACTACCATTTCAACATCAACACCTCCATGACCAGCACCTCTTGTTTATCGAAGAAACTAAATGGTTTTAATCTGGTTTTTTTATAAGATAAAGGGAGGTATAAATCGAAAATAATATAAACTGATGAGATGAAGAAGAGGGTGATGTGAAAAAAAGTGGCGAAAAGGCTTATGCGTTTCATACAATAGTTTTTAGAAAATTCTTAAATTTGCTCAAACTAACTTTCAGTTAATGGAATCATTAAATATTGTTTTTATTCCTGTTTTCCTAGCTTCTGTTTTCAATGTCATTACTGAAATTTTCCTTATTTCTTTTTACTTCATTAAGTGAAGGTTTATTTCAAGGAATATGAATTCAAAAATTGTTCAAATGCAAAATATAGCCAAGAGAATCAAATGTAGAGATTCTTTTAAATAACTCGTTGGAGAATGTTCCGCTTGGAATAAATTAACTAAATTAACAAACCACGTTATACGGCTTTCTTTGGCACGCGGTCTCGACTGCTACTGCGAACGTCGTGGCCTCTCTTGAAAAGCACGTCTCGAGAGGCACCGAGTAAATGACACCACTGTGATAGAAGTGGGGCATTTCGCAATATCCGCAGAACAAAAGGCGCGGTTATATTAGAGGGTTGGTAAAAAGAGGAAACGGTAAAACGACTTCTTCGTTTTCAGCCGCTGTGTCACTAAGTCAAGTGCTAGAAATAATTTTCCAACTTTCTTCTGTTTATGGCAGGAAGCATAAAGTGGGAAAAGGAGTAAGAAAGAAATGAAAGTCCAATAGAGGAGCGAAAAATGCAGCAGAGCGAAGGTACTGTAGCGAAGAAAGGAGACGAAAATAAATGCAATAAACAAAAGTCAGAAAGGTACTTCACGTTGTGCGCTGAAGTAACCAGGCGAAGCAAAATGCCGTCCCATACTGCACTTTAAGATTTAAAGATGAACAAAAATATTTGTTTTAAAAGAACCAAACCGATAGTTGGAATGTCGCACTTTGAATAAAAAAAAATACAAATATCATATTAATTTTGTCGATAAGAGCGTTTATTGATGCCTTTGCGGGTGAGGCTTTGTGATTTCTGTTTCTATAAAGTAGTTTAAATTAATAGCGGAAAACCAAAAGCCTCCAGAAACCTTTATAATTTTAAATTCTTCTAAAGTAATTTTTTTGTCACAATGTCTGTAGATCGGGCTCATTATTATGACACTGCTGATTATCAAAGATTAAAGCAGTGCAAGTAAGTCTCATAAGGACACAGAATTCAGTCCTTTAGTTATTGTAAAGGGTTCTTGAGTTCAAAGACAATTTCGATTATTATTTAAGACAAAACTGTCAAAATACTTCCATTAATTTGAGAGATTAAAAGACAGAATACGCAACCATGCCGATAACATATTAAAATGTTAAGATATTATTAAATGCAGTGCGAAAATGAGCGTACTTGTTGAATTACGGCTGGATACAACATAAAAGGGCCGAACAGGAGCGTCAAATAATTTTATTTCATATTTTTTGCTAATGAGTCTCATATTTGTTGCTAAAAACATAAACGCTTCCCATCCTTTTTCCTAATTGAAAAATTGGGCCCATTATCCAAAACCATATAAATACCAAAACATACGCACATAATTGTTGCCACTAATCAAGTCATCTTAATTGCCTCTGTCCACGAATTTTGAGGACCCGGATCAATCCTTGATTTATTTCTTTTGTGGTGAGTTGAGTTCAACTTAAAAATTATTGTCACCTGGTCAATTAGTAGTAAAGTGTAAGTATCCACACAAACACCGGAAATGAGGCACACATCTACATGTACAAGAAAAGGTTACACAAGGAGAAAGACAGAAATTTTAAATCCAAAACCGCAAAAGGGAACAGCTTTGTCTGCAGCTTCCCTTGCAGTTTTTCCCCTCTACGACCTGATGTAGGGTTGCCACTATTGACTGTGCAATGTACTGAGAATGTGCTGTATGTCATTCTTCACATGGTTGTCATGTAAAAAAAAATTCAGCCTCTTCTTGTTTTCTTTAGCCTCTTCTAATTTTTCTTGTTGTCCCCTTGCGATTTTTCTTAATACTAATAAATGTGATTTTGTAGAAACAGAAATTCGCGACTGCAGATGTAGATGTACTAGTTCGGGTACATGAGAAATTTGCAGCTATAATCAAATGGTTGGCTAGTTACGACTGCGAAAATCAACATTTTCGTAGCTTTCGATCCATTTCGGAAGAAAGAAATAATTTATATAAGATGATGATGATGGTGAAACGAAATTTGCTTTTAATGGATTATGTTGTAGAGTTCTAAAGCTTGATGTTTCTACTGTTTTTTTTTTCAATTCCTCTAATGTATTCAAATTATTCTTATAACATTTGGGGCTTTGTTTTAATATATTTTAAATATTTTTATATGATATTTAATTCGGTTTGTGAAATAAGCTACGATTAACCAAAAAGAATTCCTAAGTGTTTTAGTGCGTAACTTATTTTTATTTTCATTCAGCAATTTCAGTTTATATTTTGCTGCTGGTTTGATATTACACAATCATATATTTGCAAATACGTATGAGCATAAATCATACAAAATATGTAGATATTTTCATAGTCTCTATTTTGTTGCGAATTATTATATTTTGTTATGCTTCTCTCTTCAAATGGATGCATTTGCGAAATAGAGGGGATGTATGCGTTCCAAAGCATTTAGTGTTTCAAGTACTCAGATGTATATATACGTGCTTGCAAGGGCATGCATTAATCTCTTACAAAAGTTTCTCCCTTCATCTGAAGCACTAATAATATCTTTGTAGATATAATCAGAGGGTTATGACAAAATTTTCTATGGATGTATACTTGTAAAATGCAAAGTCATGATATTGACAAAATTCGAAATTACAACACTGCGCTTGCGTGGACTTGCAAAATTTTTACATAGTTGCGGTTGTCTTTATAGAAACTTGCCCAAATTATAAATGAAAACTTTCAAGGAATTCAGACTGACCAATTCTTAAGAGCGTAAGTAACTTAATTTAATAGATTTTGTAATAATTTGATGTTTCTGTTGGTGATTAGCCATTATTGTGTGGAATTGCTATTGACGCCGTTGTTATTTTCTCGGGGTTGGTTTTTGTAATAAAAAGCAAACAGAGTAGAGTAGAAGAGGCCGATAGTATAATTAGTACTAATTAGAAACAATCTACATCATAACATCCACAATTCTGAGATTTTTCTCTTACGCAAAGCATATCTTTTTTGCTTTCTTTGTCCAATTTTAATTCACAACCATTTGAATAGTGTCGATTACTCGTACTTACGAGACCCATAACAAGTATCCATAGTTTCCACATAACAGCCACTCATAATTCCATATTATGGTTTCGGTAAATATTAGGAGCGGGAGAGAAACTGAATTTCTATTGAAATAAATCAAATTTAATTGTAAATCACAAGCTTCTTCTTAAAAAGGGGAGTAAAATTTCTATATGGCAGTTCTTTTAAGCAAATTTTTAAACGCTGCACCGTGTTATCAATGAATAGAACATTCATTGCTCATATTGTCGATGATTGTAGCTTTTGTTCTGTCGTTCTTATTAAAATCAAATTTTCTCGTACTGTCATCACATCGCATTGCATCGCATCGAATATTTTGATGCGCTTATTTCACTCGTCTTTGGAAAGTCATTAAATTTTCAAAACAATTTCGTATACGATCTTCAGTGTTAAATTTTTTTTATCCTGTTCGTGGCTCATTTCAGATTATCTGCTCTGATGGTGTTGACACAGAAACAGAACGGGTATTAACTAAATACACTTTCGACATAAGAAAGTATTAAACAACAACAGACGCAACAGCAAAATAATCATGAAATTGTTCTTGCTCGAGACGATGGTAATGGCAAGGATGAAAAAAGGTAGATAATGTTGATGACGATGATGTGTGATTAATATTAAATCAGATGCTGACGGCGTTGATGAGCTATACATCCATCTGGATGATTACGGCTTATATTCCTCAGATTTCGCATGATAGAGAACATTTTTGATTGAGTTAAAAGTTTTTTTATTGGTATCAAAAGGTACGATTTTAAAGTTTTAATGAAATAGAGTTTATCACTTTAACATTCAGAAAGCCGTTAATGTTCGTTGGATTTGTAAATAATGTGTCTATGCATAAGGGAAAAAATATACATAATTCAATCCAATTAAATATGCTAATACAATGTGACTAATATTTTCCTAATTGCTATAAAATATGTTTGAGGTGTCAACGAGACTTCCTACTAGAAACAGTTTGTAAAGGAATTTCATTTCTCATTTCTCGTTTTCTGCCAATCCTGTCTGCAACTGATTTACTTCTTGCTTTTTTAAAATATCTGGAATAAAGGAAGAAATTATTTGTAATTGACAATTATAAAATTTTTGTAAAAAGCATTTTTTTCGGTTTCGGTTTCCCAAGTGCTTCACAATTCCCTGGCTGAAAAGGTGAATGAGAATCTAAAGTTTTCTCACACAATAAATACTTTTTTTGCCTTCCTACCTACATTATTTTATAGTAAGGAAGTCAATAATTTAATCACCAAATATAGTTTTATAAGCAAACCTTGTAGGGCGTGCAAAATATAAAGTATTTTTCATTAAATAGTAGTCCTACATAGTTACGATGGCAATAGCGCTCTATGGGCCTTTTATCCGGATAAAAGGCGCAACCTCGATAAACCAACACGAATACGAAAGCAGAATATATACCCGCATCCTTTTTATTCAAGTGGGCTCACTAAGGCGATAGAAAGGAACGGACAACAAAAATTTTTGTCGCATTGGGAAAGGTATACACATTCAGCAATATTAGCAATATACCAGTATGTACGTGAGTATTAAGTCAGACCAGTGTGATACTAAAAGAGGTCTGCAAAGAATATCTCTAAGATTCTAAGTTCTATAGACGTTAAGCCGGAGCACTGCGGTGCGTTTAGCGCATTAAAAAATAGGAACGATTTACTACTACAGTATATACGATCTACTATAGTAAAATAGGGGGAAACACCATATTCCTTGGTCCATTTTGGGCGCGAGTCATTTCTGAAATGTACTGAATTCAAAGTGTAAATATCAATTTTTGCCGCCATTTTCCAATCTTTTATTATTGTATTTGTATTATGGTTATTGTTATTGTATTTGTGCGCATGGTTGACAGGGATACGGTTGAATGAGTTTTTAACGTAAATAATGATGCCCTCAACTATATCCGTATAATGACGAACTAAGCGCAAAGCCGCAATCTCACAATGAAAAATGCGGTAAAACGAGACAAAAAATTTAACAGTACTTTGCATGAGTATAACGATCGTTGCGGAGGTCTGAAAATTCTTTGCATCTGATACTTTTGCCTCGTGTGTTCCGAACGGAATGATATTAAAGGAGAGGAAAAGAAGAAAACGAATTTGTAAGGTGTGACGTAAAGACAGAATTTGCTTCGTGCTGTTAAAAAATGTCATTGTTTTCTTTGAACGCGTCAGGAAACCGCAAAAAAATAATTGGGGTAAATTTTCATGAACCTAATGCAGCAAATGTGGTGCAATTTTGCGGATTGCTAAATATTTCAACGCGCAGCAATTTCGTGAGAAAATCGGCAACGGTGAAGCTTTATCTTTACACCTGGGAAATTATAAAGTTTACTTCCACTTTAATAGCGTATGTTTTTATGAATTTTAAAAATTCGAAACGGTTTTTTTATACAGAAGACCGCAATTAAAGCTTCTTTAAATTTCGTCAATGAATGATAAAAAATCCAGCTTACAATTTTCAAAATTTCACTTTTAGAAATACTGAGTTTATTTTGACGGGTTTATTTTAATAAATCACATAAAAAGAATTTAATTTTTTTTTTTTGCTTTTGGCCACCATTTGGTACGTAACAGTAATAGTATTTGGGCGCGCACACATATGCATATTCTTATGACTAAATTCGTTTTCGGTGAAATATGTTGAGTAATTTCACGAAAAACATATTAAGATGGCTTAGAAAGAATTTAAAATGTATCCAACTGAAGCAATAAACTTTGCGAATAATATCTTTGCTCATATAACTAATATAGATGAACCAAACATTGAAATTGGGTGGCTAATTCGTTTTAATGTTATATTGATTAAATCGTATCATTTTTGCCACATTAACTAATTTTACAATAATCACGTTTCAACTGCTTTTGAAATTTCAACAAAGTAATAACCAAATTAAAAAGAAAAAATGTTGTTATAATTCTTCGTAGGTAGACCGCTTCCTTAGCTGCATTAGAAACAGAAATATATTCAGCCTCAATGCTGCTTAATGCTGTTGTCTTTTGCTTCTTCGATTCCCATGAAATAGCACAATTTCCAAGGAAAAACACGAATCCGGAATATGATTTTCCATTCATGTCACAACCACCCCAATCTGCGTCAACATATCCGAAAAGCTTGCTACTACCGCTGGAGAAATTAAGCTTTAATTTCGATGTACCTTTCAAGTATCGCAAAATCTGCTTCGCTGCAACAAAGTGTTCCATATGAGGGTCAGTGTTCCTTTGAGCCAACTTTGATACTGAATGCAGTATTTCTGGTCTTGTCGTTAACGCTAAGTATAGAAGGGAACCAATTAACGATTGGTATACCTTGGTATCAACTTTCTTGCAATCTTTGTTACAACTAATTTGAAATCCGGAATTTAGAGGAACTGAACTTGGCTTACAATTATCCATACCATACTGCTGCAACAATTCCTTGATATATAGTTCCTGGCCTACATGGATATCTCCACATTCCCCATCACGTTGCACTTCCATGCCTAAGAAATGCTCCAGTAAACCTTTATCTGATATTTCAAATTCTTCACTGATTTGATTTTTAACTTTAAAAATCTCACTATGGTCTTGACATCCAATAATTAAATCATCCACATAAACAGCTATGAGAACTAAGTTACCATTACGAATAGCTTTATATAAGCAAGGTTCATTCATACAGGCTTTGAAACCTAAATTATTCAGCACATCATTCAGTTTTGCATTCCATTCCCTTCCGGATTGTTTTAATCCGTACAAGGCCTTATGCAAAAGTAGAACTTTATTAGGATGTCGTTTATCTGTTAAACCTTCTGGTTGCTGCATGTATATTTCCTCCTGTAACTCGCCATTCAAGTATGCCGTAGCTACGTCAATCTGATGCAACTTCATCTTGTGTTCAACTGCTAGAGCTAACAGTAATCTTATGGATGAATATCTAACTACCGGTGAAAATGTTTCCTTGTAATCTATGCCATACCTTTGACTGCAACCTTTTGCCACGAGTCTTGCCTTGTATCGAATCACTTGACCTTTCCCATTTCTCTTCAACGCAAAAACCCATTTGTTCTTGATGGCTTTGTACCCCCGTGGAAGATCAACTAAGGACCATGTTTTCTTCTCTTGCAAGGACGAAATTTCACTTGACATGGCTTGTCTCCACTTTTGACTATGTTTGCTGGAGAATGCCTCTACATAAGATTTTGGTATTTGCTCTCCCGTCGCATTATGTAGATAATGTGGAATTTTTCTTGGTCTTCCAGGCTTTCCACTTCGGACAATCTTTGGTCTCCCAGGACCCTTCTTTACTGTTCCATTATTAAATATATGATCCTCCCCTTCGAGTGAAATATCGGTACTTGAATATTCCCCTTCATGCGTATTTTCACGTTCAGGTGGATCTACATTACGTTCTTCACCTTCTTCTACTTCCTCAGGTTCATCTGTGTCTAGGTAGTCCTCTTGTAGCGCAAATTTTTGAACGTTTTCTTCATCTACTTGTTTTTCTTTTACTTGTTCAAAGTCGTTCCTCTTTTGCGTTGCAGTCTTAACGCTACTTCTTTCCCTATCGGGTTCGGGATCGAATGTAATGAAATCATAATCTGATGTACAAATGCCTTCATCTTTTTCATGCTTATTGAATCCTTCATCGAACTATACATCTCGACGTTCAATAACTTGCCCTTGCCCTTTCTCGTCATATAAACGGTAAGCCTTGGATACTCTTGAGTATCCGACCATAATTAGATTCGAACCTTTTGAATAAAATTTGCCCTTTTCTTTGTTTTTATTGAGGACAACAGCGTATGAACCAAAAATTTTAAGGTGACTTACATTCGGCTTGTGACCAGTCCATACTTCATATGGTGTTTTACATGCTATTGCCTTAGTAGGACATCGATTTCGTAAGTAAACTGCAGTATATATTGCTTCTGCCCACAATTTTATGTCCAATTGTGAATGAATTAGCATACAACGTGCCATTTCCACTAACGTTCTGTTCGCTCTTTCAGCGATACCGTTCTGTTGGGGAGTATACGGTACTGTTAATTGACGTTGGATACCATGCTCGTCAAGATATGTATTGAAATCCTTGTTGACATACTCTCCACCATTGTCACTTCTTAGACACTTAATTTTACGACCCGTCTGACGTTCCACCATGATCTTAAATTGTTTAAAGGTCTCAAAAACCTCACTTTTATGTTTCAGGAAATACACAAATATCCTTCGAGACATGTCGTCGATGAACGTTAAGAAATATTTTGATCCCCCAATAGAACCTACATTCATCGGACCGCACAAGTCGGAGTGAACCACGTCTAACAGCCCAACTGCTCTTGTTGCACTCTTGCTCGGAAATGGTGCGACATGAATTTTTCCACTCATACACGATTTGCAGATTTTGTGTGCGGAGTCCGTCTTCATACCGAAACCGTTCACCATGTCCTTTTTACGCAATTCATCCAAACTTTGAAAATTAAGGTGACCATACCTCAAGTGCCATAACTCTTTACTCGAAAATGCAAAGCATAACCTTTCTTTTTTCACATCGCTTTCACAAACGAACAGGCCGTTTTTTCTTGTTGCTTTAAGGACCAGATCTCCGGTTGCATCAACAATAACAGCAGATTTCTGAGTAAACTTTACACTATGACCATTGTTAACACAGCGATTAACAGAAATAAAGTTACTATGTAGATCTGGAGAATATAGAACATCTTTAAATTCAACCATTATACCGTTGAAATGAGCCAGAACTGTGCCCTTTCCTTTGGCACGGATCTCCTTTTCATCAGCTAACATTATAACATCGTTGTTATTCTCGAATTCTGCGAAGAGTTTTCGATTCGAACACATATGGCTTGTTGCCCCACTGTCGAGACACCAAGTACTTGATTTGTTCACGCAACTAGATTTTGCCATCGCGATCAGTGAGCATGTTTTATGCACCTTCTTGGATCTGCATTTATTGGCGTAGTGACCCCTCTTGCCACATACAAAGCAATTTCCTTTGAGGAATTTCTTCTTTTCTCCTTTATCAGATTTTTCAGTTGTTGAAGCGCCGAAAGCTTGCTGATTTTCTGCTACATCTTGCTGACTTCTCCGATCCCATTCCTCCAAAAGTTTAATTTTCAGCATATCTAGTGTTGGAAATTGGTCTCTCGTTTCCATAGCGATGACGAAGTTTTCGTAGCATTTTGGAAGATTTGATAGGAGTATGATTACCGATAAATCCTCTTGGATCTGGATGTTAACATCAGCTAATTTGTTAATTATATCTGTAAAGATGTTCAAATACTCCGCCATATTTTTGCTTTGCTTCATGTCCAGGTTAAGCAATTTCTTGTACAAATGCATCTTTTGTAAAGGACCACATGGCTTATATGGCTTATATATAAGCTCTACCCAAGCCTCCAATGAAGTCTTGCAGTTCTTTATATAATTGAGTTGGGATGATTTAAGGCTTAGAGTAATTGTTGCGAGGGCTTTCTCGTCGATAGTTTCCCATTCTAATATTTGCGCAGAAGTTGCATCCTCTGCTTTGACTATATTCCCGTTTACGTGCTTCCAGTAACCTGATTGAATTAGGATACTTTTCATGAGAACACTCCATGATTCGTAATTTTGTCCGTCCAGTTTCTCAATTTGGAACAAAGACGAAGCCATCATTTTGTTATCCACAAAATCTTGCTGATTGAATTCCTTACAAAAATTCCTGCGTTGACCCTGTGTGTGTCGATCCTAGGTGTGCCAAGCCTGGGCCCATAACCTGATGAAAGTTCCTAATAGAAAGCCTTCTTGGAATTGGAAATCGACCAAATATATATATTATATTTTATTTTATTAACGAGGAACTTATTGTATCGAGAGCAAAGTTACGGAAAATAATAATAATATTTTTGAGAAAATTTTCTATACAGAAAAATTTTCTAACAAACTTATTCTAGATATTCTATATAAATATTGAACAAGTATATATAAACAAAGTTATATTTCCAACAATAATGCCCTCGAGAATTGCAGTTTAGTCGAAACTTTCGTAGATAATTATTATAATTATTATCAGTAATTGAAAATTGCCGGCAACGATTGAACAAAAAGTAATTATAATTAAATTTTGATGTAATTTCAATCAGTTGTGAAAGCAACACTAATTTGCATTATCGTTTTCCCTTTGCAATACATTCGGTTGCTCGACTACGATGTGACTGATTGTTAGCAATAGAAGCATAACAAAGTAAACGTTAATGAAGCTGTAGTGACATGACTTCGTACGATGCGGTGCAGGTATGTTATCTCATACTCCAAGAATTCGTATTTCTTTTTGGATGAATTAAATCATTAGACGGAACTCAGAAGTTTAAGGAAATACAAGAAATATGAATGGGCGCCATGTATATACTTTTTCTTCTTCTATTTTCCATTGCACCCTCTGTCTCGACCACTGTTTGTAATTGTCTTTTCTTTGTATAAATTTTAATTTAAGCCAATATAAATTCAATCCAATTCCATTCACATGCTCCACACTATTCGTGCCATGGGAATCCTATTCAGTTTCCGCACTGCTTGCATCAATTACCAGATACTATTAACTTCGTTGCGCCCAGAAAATTATGGTCGCACTGTCAGACAATTCTGGCGCTATTCGTCCTTTCCTGCAAAAAAATACACAAAAGTAAGAGGGTGCATAAAAATGAATAAACAAATGTTTGAAAGAATAACAGAAACATTTTGTGAGGACACTCAATAAAATTATTGCTAAACCAAAAGTTAATTCTCACTTAAACTCCAACTTTTAAAGTTTATAAATGATAAATAATAAATTGGAATAAATTAGAATTGCATATTTATTAGAATTTTTCGTAGGAACTAAATAATTTTGCCTCTATTATTTTTGTTCATTATCCGCGGGATTAATGAACAATTCCGACAAATTTTTGTGCCTTCGAAATTTTTTTCTTACAATTTTGTGAAGTTTTATTTTTTAATTTTTTCCACCCGCAATTTTTCTTACCCTCAAAATTCCAATACTTTTATCTTGGCTATATAAAAGAAGAACATAATCCCAGATCTAACGCTATTAATAAGGACGCCACTTTTAATAAACAGCCATCCATGGAAACGACGGCTCCCAGTGCTATCATAATCCTTGCACTTCATTGCAAGGATGGTAGCTAGAAGTAAGTGGTTCATTGTAAGTGGTGTGAAGGATTTATTACTTGAGGGAAATGTTTGCCGTTATTTTCAGTCGCGCATTAATATTTATGCAAAAGGCTTTAGTACGAATTGAAAATATTGTAGCCCTTTGATAAATTCAGTACCAAAGTTTTGCATTGTTAGAAGGTTTAATGCTTTATTTATGGTTCAGGTTTTGAAGTAAAAAATCGTTTTAGAATTATTCGAAATAATCGATTTTGTGCCAAACAGTTTTCGTGCTTATATTTAATATTTGGTATCGTTTAGTTTGGTCACAGATTGCCTTTACAAGGAAATAAATCCACCATTGGAAATTCTAAAGTGCACAAAGGCGTGAGATGAAATACCGATAAGTGGGTGTATGAATAAACTCTCGATGAACGGTAAAGGAAAATGCAAAAGCCATTGCTATTCCTACAGTGCCCAGCGAAAAGGCGAGATACGCGTACGTGTGTGGTGGTGTGTGAAATATGGATTATGGTATATCGTTTGTTCATCCACAGCAACTTTGCACTTCGGAAATGGGTCTCCCATGACATTAACTGAACAAATATTGCACCCTACGAAAGCATTAATGCTGAGGTTTGACAGTTTTATATACACATCATAATCTTCGTCTCTATTACTTCGTTGGTTTGGAGTGGTTTGACAAATACCATGCGAGATATTTTTAGAAATGGATATCAAATTAATGATGCAATATAATAGTATTGGCAGAGAGTATATCAAGTTAATCGATTTAGTATGGGTGTGAGGTATATTACGGTCAAAGGTACATGAAAAATAGTCAATTCGAAGAACTGGGGTAAAGATGATTTTCAATTGTTGGAATCTAACTCCATACGGTAATTCTTATCAGATCTAAAAAAACGGGAATGAGGGAAAAATTGTGAAATTATGTTGAAACAAATTTTTTATCCGCCAAATTAAGTGAAGCATTTTAGGATTTTTAATTCTTTTTCGAGATTGACGAACAATTTTTTTGAGCGTCTTAGAAGTTTTTAATTGCGAAATAAGAGAGTGTAATTTTTTCACGTAAATAAGGCTCTTTAGTTCTTGTCACATTAAACGATATTATGCAATAAACATTTCAAAAAGATTGAAAACCAAAATAGGATCTCAAGATAGTAGTGATAAATAAAATAAGAAATATAAAGAAATATAAAATGTGGGGAAAAGGATTTTGTGTAAATGATATCGTCAAGAGTTGCTAAATTATTGAAAAGGGCAAAATACTGAAGCTTAAAAGTATTAGTTTGGACTGAAAAATTGATTGTGATATTAAATACTCTCCCGGCGTCTTTATGCGGATTCTCTAAAAACTGATAAACACATATTATCTATTATTATTGCCAAACATTTCCCTAAACTTGTCAACGTTATTATAACACGGTTTTGTAAAAAATTGATGGCTTTAAAGTAAAAGATCATTTATATATTTATTATGGCCGCAAAGTAAGATGGTTTAAGACCTCAAGAAACAAAATTAATAGTGACAATTTACTGAATAAGGCAGTGATTTGTTTCATAAATTTCATCGATAAAGGCATATTGGTCTAAACGCAATATTTCTGTACTTACAAACATAGAGATGGAATAATGTTTGAAAATTCGAGAAAAATGTTGAATCATCCGTCTTCTAATCATCTGAAGGAAGATCAAACTAATACTATGAAGCAACTACTACTTTCAGGCATTGTATTTGTAGCAATTGTTTCAATCCCGTAGTTGATTTATTCAACAGAAACCAAGCTAATTAGGAATTCAATGGCAGTGGGGTTCCTTTAGTAATTTTTGTCACACACTTACACATAAGGGGGAGTATTTCTTTCATCTCTCTATCTCTCACACACATACTTATGTAATACAATTGCTTAAAAATTTATTATTCGGTGCACCAAGGTTGCATCCAAGCTGATTCACGTAACAGCTAATGTTATCGAAATACTTTTTCAAACGAAACTTTCTAAATATATAAAAGTTCTAGAAGTAAGAAAATTTCTGAGAAGTTTGAAAACTAAATTTTTCAAACCAAATTCTTCGAATTTCAATTAGTTCGAATGCTCTTGTTGTAAATGTCTTTCTCTGCAAATTTTACTGAATAAGTAATAAAAGAACAGAGAAATTCTAGTTCAACAGAAAACTTTTTATTAAATGTCCTCAATGGTAATCATAATAAAGAATCAACCTCTATGATCAACCATCAGTACTTTTGAAGACAAGAGAAGTATTAATTAGGAGATTAATTCAGTTTTTGGTAGGATTGAGTGGAAGGCAGATTGGTTGTAGATTAACATGCCATTATCTTAAATTGTATTTATCTTAAATTGTCATATAAGGAGGTTAAAGGTTAAAAGGAGGTTAATAAATCTTTTATAACTTTTATATAAATAACTTGATTATTTAGCGCCTTTGACATATGAAAATCTCGAGTGACTGTTTTGATAGTAGTCAAGTATGCGTGGAGATAATGACGATAATTGACGATTACTTGATCCGGCTGATTTATAGCTTTTCCTCATGGCGATACGAAAAATTAATGGAAGAAGGAAATAATAAAAGGAAATAATAAAGAAAACAAAACTAGATATGATTGCCTCTGACATTCTCGTCCTTCATGAATAAAAACTAGATTTTAAATTTAACGTACTTTTATCCTCTTTCAATAATTATTAGTTCATGGATTTTAGTTTAAACAAAACCTTATTGCTTTTAAAATAAGTAGTTTAAATTTAGTTTCAAATTAATTCGAAAGTATTTGTAAAAAGTAGCAATTAAGCTTGTGGATAATAAACCATTACATCTCCAACATTTGCGAAAGCTTGCCACGAGAAAGGCAATCGCATTGAAAATTAGTATTAAAATTAACGATCGAATAATTATTTTTGTGTAATTTAATATTTATTATTTTTTCTTTATGCACGAGACACTAATTAGCAATCTCAATGTTATTACTCATACTGTTAAATCGTATTTTATATTCATATTGACACAAAAATGCGTAGAATTTTTCAAAAAATAACTTGTTTTATTTATCCACCTTGTTTTATTTATCTACCAGTTCACCCAACAAACCTTGGGTGAAATTTGAGACACCATCGCTTTTGAGAAAAATTGAAAAATTTTTCATAAAAATATTTCGTAGCAATTTCTGCGCGAACGCTGTTTGCAATCCATGTTTTGATCGTGTCCAGAGAACTGAGCAATTTTTAAAAAGATATTTTCTATCTTAACGCACAGAAATATCAAAAGCATAAATACTGTTATTTAAAATATATTTCACATTTATGATATATTTGATATTGGTTTGTAATTAGTTGAACGGCGATAGTAGAATTAATACCATCTCATGTACACCGACTGAAATACAGGTGGCTTAAACTAATTTGATTTAATCTTTGTCGCAATTAACAACGTATGCATACGCTTCAGTTGATTGTGAATGTAGTGAAATATATTTGTTAATTCTGGCAAAGTAATCACTATCGGCACTAGTGGTTACTTTGCGAGAACTAACGAATTTATTGCACTATATTTCCATTCTACTGAGGGGAATGTAATATCATGCTCATTTCAGCAGCAGCAGAATCTAGTGATTGTAATTATTATGTGACATACTGATATATAATTATATAAAGCAATACGTAGGAAATCCGAATGAGTATATTAATTGGATGATGATAATTATAAGTATTTTTGCCGATAACGACTCGACAGTGACCCGTTCATGGAAATATTTTTTTCTATTTTCAGAAATTAAACAACAGCGAGTCGTTAAAGCCAGTAACAAAATGTTATGGTAATATATTAATATTTATTCATTCAGCTGACGTTTCCTTAGAAACCTTACAGAATTACATTACTAATTAATTAGTTGAACTTAGTTAAAACAGTTCATTAAATTTAGTTAAAACAGTTCTTTTAATTTCAGTAATTTTGATTGGCATAACAAAGTTCTTATAAGTAAATTTGTGAGCTTTAAATATGAATTAATATTAATATCACCCGTATATACTGTACTGCGTTAGTAATTATTAGTAGTAGTTACCATTTTCTGATCTTATTTTTTTATTTTTTTCTAATATGAAAAACAATAATTTTGTTGGTTTAAAAGAAGGAACATTTTCACAGGTATAAAATGGTTTTGCCAGACCATTCATTACGGTTTGTTTCCTATACTTTTCAACGATCACATTGTCGGGTTCACTTTTTTCTAACGTATAGTAGATTACCAGTAACATTCACACATTACGTCATGGTACGTTAGTACGGAATCCATTTAATACAATTTAGTACAATCTCTGCTTTCTGTTTCCGTTATTGCATGAATAACCGTTTCCTTGCCATAGGTGTCCATTTCTCTGATTGTTTTTACTTACTCGTTGTTTATTTGTTAATTTAATCCCTTTTCATTCACTCATTCATTCATTCCATAACGTCAATTCAGTTACATCGTTTTTCTATCCGGCGTTATGTCTGGTTTGGTTTTACTTTTATTCCGTAAAATTTTCATAGTTTTAGTTTTAATGCTTTTACTAGATCTGAATTTTGTTTGTTTAAAATAACGTGACTAAAGGTTTGTAAAAAGTAGCTGCAATTGATTAATGGAAAAATCTTTCTATTTCTGGTAAAAACTGGAAACAATAATTAAATTAAATTTCACTTTTTTATTTTCACGGGATTAACTTTTGAGTAACAATTTTCTAGAATCAATAAAAACTGTTCACTATTTAACTTCACTGAAATAAAACGTGAAAATCGTGCGATATTTGCAAACCATAATCGGAATTGCAACCTCCAAGCAAATTTGCAATGCATATAAGGTGTCTTTAATAACACGCTTAGGTGTTTTTAATGACACGCTTAGGTGTTTCTAAAAACACGCACTCATGTTTTGGGTATACCCTTAGCGATAAGGAATGTAATATTAAGATTTTTGAAACTACCAAATGATTTGCTTAAGTAATAATAATTATGTGCAATTCTCATTCTTTAAATTGAATAAATTAATTAGGAAATTATTTTGAGTTACTTCGATACGGTGATTCTACGACCGATAAATAGCTCTGCGAATCTCTTTAGCAATCACGCCCAAAGCTATAAAAATATCTTCTATTGCAAGCATGTCATGTCTTTTGTTATATTTCGTACTAGATCTTATATTTCGTTTCTATATTTTTTATATTTTGTTCTTCTTTTTCGTTCTCATATTTCGGCCGCTCAATAGTATTTTGTTTTTCGTATGTAAAAATCTGCGAATTCGTAATACGCTCAGCCATTCCCTATTCTTTTCCACAATTTTTTTTGCTACCAACTTAAAAAACTTAAGTTGATTACAATTAGTGATTTTTAAGCAATGTGCATACGTATTTGTCATCTTGTGTCGTGTGGTGTTTCTTTTTCCAGTTTTTCATGGGCTGATATGAGATGCCAAAGAGTTACTAAATCAACGGCATCACAAACTGCAATGCAATACAATAACGGTAAAAGCAATGGGTGGGTTAAACGGGGAAAAATTAAACGGACAAATGACTTAAACGTTAGTCAACTTTGAAAAAATGATAATATGAAAAGGTTTTCCTTCTGCTTTCTGCGATAACATAAATGTATTCTTGTTAAATAATTTCGCTAACGCTGACAGACTTAGGGATTCACTTCCGAATTATGAGTGATGTTGCAATGTGTGCATGTACCGTCGTTTTATAGGTAACCACATTATGCCTCCCTGAAGAACTTTGAATTTGCTGTTATTAAATTTCGTTTTATTATGCTTGCAGCTGAAGTGACTAATGACTGCTAAATACAATTTTATTAAATTGCTCCAGGAAATAGATCTAGGAAGAGGTGGAGGAAATTTCCTTCTCTTTTTTACTTATATTTCGAATAAGTTTGAGTTAAGTCTCACGAGAAACGCGAAAATTGCAAATGACTACTACTACATCGGATCTGCCTCTACCTGCTTCTATTTTTTCTTGTATGTCGAAATTGCGAAAATGCTCCCTTCATGGGATTCTTTCCGCGCTATTTAAAGCCTGTTGGTCTTGTTAAAACTTGTTTGCTTTTAGAACACGTTGGTTTTTTGTCGACAACAGAGAAAAGTTCATTTTAATGAATATTCATGCTCTCATTAAAATTTTAGAATCAAAAGAAGAAAAAAAAAATATGCAAACTTAAATGCTTTCCAATCACGCTAGCCGGAAGCAAGGACAGGAAGGATAGAAAGACTAGAGGGCTAACGGCTAATTACTGGAGAGGTTAAGCATAACTAATGAATTCTAAAAGGGTCTTTAAATTTAGTATTCAGCACAAATTATCCTTAACTTTCTATGTCGCAGGCATGCCCACTCCCCACTTCATGCACTTCTAAATTTGTTTCATGTTGCTCGCTGACACTGACACAAGGGCTAGTAGAGAAGCATTAAAAAACACATAATAAAATCCCAATTAAATGAAGGCGTGTTTTTTAAATAATTTCTTTGTTTTATACGTATTTGTTTCTTATTTGTATTTTTTATTGTCATGTGAATGAAGTGTAACAATTTTTTCGTCTGAATTTTAAGACAGAAGAATGTTTATAGCAATTATAGAATTATAGAAAATTTCTAGGAATTTAAAATTGAACGCTGTTGGCTCCTAGTGGTTATTACTGCTTCTATTCGGCTCTACCTATACGTAGAATTATTGCAATTTTAAACCTCAATCGGAGGCGCAGTCAGTGATAATGTTTTTTCCTGGGCTTTCCTTGGTGTAAATATCAAATCAACTAAATAGTTTATTGGTCATTTAATTCGCTCTCACTGAGTTCAATAAAATTGTCTAAACCATGAAAAAGAGCACTATGTTCACTATGTTCAAAAGCTTATCGCACACAAATAAAATGACCGGAGTTAAGTACAAAAAATACGCTCGAAAAAAAATCATTAAAAAACATATGAAAATAATTCCAAAGACAAATCTATTTAAAAAAATGATTATATAATTTTTTTGATTCTTTTTTGTGAAAGCTTAACTTTTCCTTGCGACAAAAAATCTGCTAGAATTGATTTATCATCACAAAAATTTTTAAAAGACTTTACAATAATTTAAAATAATTCTTATGTTTTTCTATTATTGTCCGTTCTAGTGTTTCAAATGATTTTGAACTTGATTGTCGCAATTGAATATCTGTTTTTATTTTTTGAATTGTTTAGTAAATAAATACATTAAATGATAATCTGAATAGAGAATAATTTCGGTAATACAGGAAAAAAAATTGTTTATTTATTGTTAATTTAGTTTAAGTTAAAATATATGCAATAATAAATTTCAAAGTGTTATGAAAAATTTTTATGGTATTCGAGAAGCAGAAATATAAGCAGATTGCTTTAAAAAAAGTAAAATAAAAAATCAAATGTTGTTCCTCTGTTTTTACAATGAAACTATATATTTTTTGTCTTTTTGGCAGTCCATAATCTGTCATACATTCGTTTTAAACATTCATTGTGTCCGATGGTGTTGATATGTTGTCAAATTTTTGACAGATCCGTTGATATGCAAGATAAATGTTAAAATTTACTTGGCAGGGAATTGCCGTCAGAGGGTTTTATTTAGACTTTTTCATTATGTGGAATAACTATTTCTTAAAAGCTATTTATAGCTTAAGTTTAGAAAAAGAAAATAACAGAGATAACTTTATTCTTTGTGAATAATGCTCGCAGTTAAGGTTGAAATTATGATCGTGCGTGGATCGAATGTGACTATGCGATTATACAAAGTATACATTTATATTTTTGATATATAATATTTACTTTTATATCGAAACGTGAAAACTGTCATTATAAAAAGCGATAATTAATATTGCCATGCGATAAAATATGATTCTTAAGATCTGACTTCAGAAGATTCATATAAAACTTGTTGCAATCGTGTTCATTTATATGATAATTCGATGTTCTATCCCTCTATTTGTATTTTGGTTTTATTGCTCTTGTGTCAGCAACAATTGTGCCTTGTGTCACTCTTGTGAAAAGCAAAAATTTTCTCCTTCAATGCGTAATCAAAAACTGAACGCGCAAAATAAAGTTCTTAAGAAAGAAACAACAATCCTAATAGCATAAAACAAAATTACATCAAATATGTGTTATCCGATTTTTGCATACTATATATTAATACAAAATCAGTACTCTTCGTTCCTGTCCTAACTTTCTATCAAAAATTTCGTGGCCATGAGCACGAGAGTTTTTGTGAAACATTATAAATTTTGTACTACGTTACCTTTGCCATTACCAAAAGCACCTACAACGCCACCCATACTACAATAAGGAACAAGTCGTGCCCGCTCGAAAAATCATAGCGATTGTTGTGTGCAGTTTACAAATTGTTGAACAAATACAAGAGAATACCGTGTCAAATTTATATGTTCAAAAATAATACTATAAACAACATTATCAAATATCATCTATAAACTTACCTGGTAGCATTTGGGTGCATGCGTGCTTGGGATTGTGGATGTCGATGGTTACTAGAAGGTGCGACATGCAAGTATCCTTAGTCAGCATTCGACGTAGTGAATTGTTGGTGCTGCAGGTAATGAAACGAATTCAAAAAACAATAACAAATACTGTAATACTAAGCAGTTTGAAGTTACTTGTACATGAGACTTTTAAGCAATTAAAAATCATTCAAAACACACACACATCGCATAACAAAATTTGTTGTTTTGCCCACATTTGATAAAGTTGGTTGCTACAAGTGTTATAAGTAGCGCCGTAACCGGAATCCGCAATTTATACTAGTGACACTTAAGACAAAAGTATCGGAGTATTACGTTCTTACTTCTGATCTGTCGCCTTAGAAAACCTCTATATTTTTCGGCAACATGTTTTGAATACCACCCTATTTACGGAGCTGACTTCCGTACAAAACATCCGTTTGGTTGGCCATTAATTTCATCAGATGTATGTGCCACATTATTACTGCAGTTTTTAATTCAGTTGTTATATGTCATAATTTAAGTTTATGCGAAATTTTAGTAATTCACTCAGTAAACAGCATTGCTTCAATGATCTTTTTCAAATTCTCTTTTGGATGTTTGCTTTTAGCCCATTAAAAATAATATCAACTGCACTGCTTTTTCAAACAACACAATGATCTGTAATCAAAACATATTTTTTTCCGCATAAATTTATTTTATTTCAGATTTTTGTTTGTCCCATTTGCATACTGTTTTCGTGCAGCAGCGATAACTTTATTATATATAGTTATTCCTTGTTTAAAACGTTGATTGTCCTCGATTTAATTTAATATATTTTATTAATATACTTGTATACTGTATTCTAGCGTAATGAATTATGAAACATAATATGCGTGGAGGTGCATTGCATTTAAAA
Organism: Physocephala rufipes; assembly: GCA_963966595.1. Lineage (NCBI taxonomy): Eukaryota > Metazoa > Arthropoda > Insecta > Diptera > Conopidae > Physocephala > Physocephala rufipes. The sequence goes on from OZ016503.1 coordinate 27,724,927, forward strand.
TTGCTACAATAAACGAAGCACAAATTGAATTGAATTGCGATGCGATACAGGAGGTTTCATATTTACCTTCTTTGCTAAAATGGTTTTTTCGCCTTTATGCCTTCCCCTTTATATAAGAAATGCTACTAGAATACGCTACTTGAATATCTATGCTACTAGAATAGCAATTAATCGTATTTTCTTTGACAAAATTTCGACATTCTGAAGCTTATGAACAATTTTTTTTATTTATAATTAGTATAGAGTTTCGATCTATAGTTTTCCTTTCGATCTATAGATCCTTTTTGTCCTCCGCACCATGCAAACCATGTTATTTATTTCAAAGTCCAATTAATTTTCTTTTCGGAATATGTTAATATTTATGAAATATTTTAAAGGAAATTTAGATATTTATTTATGAACACGACATCGTGAACTTCAAAAATACATCGAACAGAAACATTAAATATTTGAATCTGGGTAAATAATTATTAAGTGTATTATCATGTTAGTGACCTCAAAACTTAATTATTACATGATTCTTTGTCGCTAAAATATTGAAAATAATTTTCTTGGACTTTATTTCGTAATACCTCTCCTTGCAAAAAGGATCTTTATGTTATTAGTATCATCAGAATTGGTTTAAATTTCTTCATTAAAGTCTCATATTTGCTTCGCAATATTTTATGAATTTATATAGAGAACCGGGGAGAACTGGTCGCAACTAGTGGCACATATGACCTATATGTAATATAATCTCAGAATAATCCTTCGCGCTAAGGAATATCGGTTGTGGGAAATATTACTATATTAAGTGATTTGGTAAACTGTTAAGAGTAAATGATTAAACTTATTTAAAGGAACACAACAAAACCATAAAATTGAACTCTTACCATATTATATACATTCCCATCTTCGCATCCGCACTATGCATTCCATTCGACGTCCCCCCCCCCTTCCTAAAAGACAAGACGATTTCTTATGTTAGCAAGCAGATCGAAACTTCTCACCGGAGAAAATATGATAACCTTTTCCACTACTTGTTACTTTTTTAGTTGCTGGTGCATATATATGTGTGCATGTTTGCACACACATCCAAAGAAACATACATCCGTATGCACTTGCAAATACATCGTGGGTAGGCTTTGTACATGCTTAATTATATGAAGCCACTTACGAGACGCACAAGGAATTTACACAGAACTGGAATGACTGTTTTTCGACTGATTAAAAGAAAAAAATTTATAGAAGTTTAAAAGTTTAATAAAAGAAAAGTTTAATAAGATAAAAACCTTGAAGACCGCACTGATAGCGAAGACTTTGTCTTGAAGTGTTGAATATTTATAAGTGTAAAGATGAAGACGCTGACATGCTGAATAAGCACGGAATAGAATGGAAGTTCTAGAATATCTATATCACGTCCATGAGGAGAAACATATTTCTTTTTATTGACCCACGCCATAATCGATATATTCTCCCTGTATCTTACTCTATCTTATGGTTTCTCGCATTATGTGATTAAAGAGGAATTAGACTGTGTCTGCAATTTAACGACCATAAAAAAGACATTTTTTATGAGTGACTTTTTAACTCGGAGTCAGCAAATCCCTTTGCATTAAATATGTAGTAAATAATCATACCGAAATGCACTTCTACTCTGCGTTTATTTTCCTCTGCTCACTTTGCTCTAATGTACTGGACGCTCTGTAAAAATTGGAGGATACTCAGCATCAATATAACCGACGCATTTGATTCTGTACTTGCCAGTTTTGTCTATATGTCATCATTGTCAGCCGGTTATTACATATGGCGAGAAGGCTAAAATCAAACAAAAAGTAAATTTATATAGAAATCGGAAAAAATAACTTTTCGTTATTATTCCTGAGTACTAAAACTATCTAGATGAGCAGGCATGAAGCGTTTGTAATTGTTTGCTCGATAATATGTTTTTAAAAAAAACAGTCCTGCTTACGTTTGTCATATTTCGAATAAACTTTTCGAGCAATTTTCAAAAGTTTTTTGGTGTCCAAAGTGAGTGGAACGTTGTGATATTGTGATGTTTGGACTTGCGCAAGCATTTGCGCTTGCTCAAAATGTGGATGATTTAAATATACAATTCAAATGATCATGAAAAGAGATCATCACTGATAAATTTAATCTCTTTAAAAAGAAAAATAAAAAATAGGGATATAATATATTTTTTGATCCAGTAAATAATCTAAAATATATTTGTGATAGCTATAATTTCACTGTTAATGAAAATTATCAAAATGGTATAGTATTTTGGGCGCCCGGCTATCTCTAATTTTCTAATATTTTCAATTTGTTTAATTTGTTTTTCCCTTGTTCCTAAGTTATCTCTTATTATACTTAACTGCTTATTCGAAATTATCAATCTGAAGATAAAATACATTAGAGAAAGCACCTAACATTTTTTGGCTAAAACACTGCTTGGATCACCTCAAACCACCAGAAAGGATAACCCATAACTAAACAACAAAAAAATATTATTATCTACCAAGTATTTTTGCAAGCTTTTGCCAGAGTTTGGATCATAAATTCTAAATTTGGGAATTTTGCCAAATTAACTGCATTTATTTTCTTCCGGCAATGAGGACCGATCATGACAAAAAAATCAGACTGAAAGTAAAAAATTTACTGCAGGTTGGCATTATTTGTGACTGATATTTTGGTCAGCAAGACAGCTGATACTCGAACAGGTAGAGGAGAGTACAGTGGCAGGGGAAATTCGCTTCTCATAAAATTTTTCAATTATTCCAATAAAGAAAACGGAAATGAATATGCGATTAGATATATAATTCAATAATTTATTGTACCTCTAGTTGTATTACACCTTAATGCTATATTATCGTTCAGTAATAATATCAATAAAAATATAGATACACGCTCCTTTACAATCCGGAAGAAAATTGAACTTTCAGTTCTTATGGTTTTTTGTCATAAAATTAATAATTTTTAATACAATTCCGTCACACAAGGTGAGACATATTTTCTTCTGTTGCCTCTGACTAAGGCCATGATAATTCCATTAATACGGTCACCACCATAGGAAACTTTTGTTACAGGAATTCGCTTCATTAAAAAGTCCACGATAGAATGCATGAAACCCGGATATAGGAGAGGACGATTTTGAGCTTATTTAAAATCTTAAACTTATCACAAATGTTTCTATACATATATGTAGCTGTGAATGGCGCGTTTCTGAGATCTTTGAAGAGATCAGAATTCATTTCGTGGAATGAAACTGCGAATGAATCTTTAGGTAACTTTTCAGAAGCAGGCACGACGAAGGTTAGCACTACGATGTAATATGCACATGCCCGTGTGTACATATATACGTACGTATAGCTCCGTTGTTTGGGAAGGAGAAGGTAAACTAATTGTCTACATCGTTAACGGTCTGTTTCAATATGTATTAAGAATTTTTGTATGTCTGCGAAAAATCGTCAGATCATATTTTTCTAAAGAGTTGAGTCTTACGATACGATAAAAGACGAATCCATAGAAAAAAGTTGAACATTTGATTGACGTTAAAAAAATAAGTTCAACGTTGATTTTGTTAACCGAGGTTAACTGAAATAACAGTAGTGTAACAAATATGCTTCTAAATTCCTTGTTTGCTCCCCCGATATACCTCCCACCTTCTAAACATAACGCAGCTTATATTTTTTCTATAAGAATAAGCTATAAGAATGCAAAAAAATAAAGAACATCCCTCCAAGTGTATAGAGGTATCCGACCGTTGAGGTTGCCGACGAGGTTGGATGTTCAGAGATATTGGAGCAAATCTTCGTCATCGCTTATCAAATTTAGATTGGAGTTCATTAGTAGATTTAGTTCTCGAGAGAACGAAATCAGACACTGAAGATGGCACATCGCCGAAACCGGTTTGTCTCCAAATGAAACTCGACAAGACATTGGCGGAAATTCATTCCAGTATTTCTTAACATCCCTTCAGCTTGTTATGGAGTCCAGAAACAGACATGACACGACCAACTGATTTATTATCATAAAAATCCTCGTAAGGACATAAACAAATGACTTTCGTTAGCGTTGCAGTCAGCTAACGAATGAGAAAAAGGATGATAATTTATTTCACTCTGGAGTACTGAAACTCAAAGCGAAGCAGACCACACTTTAAAAGTTATGAAAATAAATACATTCGCCTCTTTGGTTTATGTCGCAACAGATAACAATAAGCAGTAAACATATCAAAACGACAGGGATAATGGAATGAAGTAGTAAGAATCATGTGGGCAAACACATTTTTCAAATTTTAAAAATCATAGCATAATTTACAAAAATATTGTCGCTAAATCGAGGAAGAGGGAGAAAAGAGAAAAATAATTCAATATTTTTTATAGCATTTCTTGTTATGTTCACCACAGAACTATCAAAAATTAGTTTTTTATTAAGTATTTGCTGAAGCCATTTGTGGATTAAAACGTTAACTGTAAAGACTTTAAATTTGGTTTCCAGTTCGTCATAAATAAAGTGACTAGTTGGCTAAAAATATAATTATATGTTTATAAAAGTTAATGGACTTACAATCTCACTGATGTACTTACATTAAAATACTTTTGTATTTTTTGCACGTTTAAAGTTGTTCCAGATTTTATAACATAATGACGGTCGGTTTTGTGAGGTATACTACAGCACAAACACCGTACCTTTTGTACTCTTACAAAAGAGAGTTTGGAGCTTCTTTGAAATATCGTAAGAATGCGTACTTTTGAATCACAATAACAATACTCCGGTATCAACAAAAACTTGGCTGAAAGAACTATCGAAAGTGTTGCGTCCTCCACATCCACAATCCACATCTTTCTCTGGCATTTTTACGCCTTTCGCTTGAAAGTCTAAGAATATTTCCAAAAGTTATTGGAACGAATTTGCGTCATCAGACAAATCGGTTTCCCTGAATAACCATTTTCAGTTCTTAATTTCGTTCTGAAACGTCACGAACATCATGAACGCTCATTACTTTTTTGGTCTGACTTGGTCCATTGTTGATATATATGGTTGGGATATATGTCCATTTAATTTTGTTAACTGGTGGCGAGTAGTTTTTCTCGACATCGTAAATTTTATTTTTTGCAAGCAGATATTTCTGATTTCTTTCTAGCATTCTTTATTGTTATCATGGGCAAGTTAATCTGGGAGATAGTAAGTGGTGGTCTTCTTTTTATTGCTTTTTACTGTTTTTTACTGTTTCCTCCAATATGTGTGAAGTCTGTTTTAATTTCCTTGAGTACCTGGTAGGGAAATGACGTTGTCTTACGCACTGGCAACATATAACACCATAATAGTCCATTGTACCATATTGTACGTGACGTTACAGAATGAAATCAGACACTGAGTATAAAGCATCATCGGTAAATCGGCTGATAAATAAATAAATTCATATATAAATGAATTATGAATTCTGGATGTTTTATAGAACACTCTTTATACACTACATCCAATGGGTATATTCAGTTAATTTTTCCGTGGGTGGTACAGAGAATACACATATACTTGACCAGGATCACGTACTGATTCGATATAGACATGTCGTTCGCTCTCTTATCTGCCCGTATATCTGCGGAAATCGTGATTTCAGCTGAACCGAAAGATATATCGATGTGAGATTTCGCACAAACATTCTCTTATTACAATTGGCTTGGGATCGAAAATGGTCAAAAATTGCCTCGCGTTTTATGAAATAAACTTGACCATGTCATAATTTCAATGTTGTGATATGTTACAATGATAGGGTTAGACATTATTGAAGATGAGGTAAAGATGACAGTAAATATATATTAGTAATTATATTAAGAATGTGAATTTGTATTAGGTGTTTAGGGTGCGTAAGCTTCGGTTAGGCCGAAAAGAGTGTTCTTGTTTGTATTTATTTAAGTGTTTCTCAATAAAATAATTTTCGTAGTGCTTAAGTTTTTTGTAGGTACTGACACTTTATTATAAAAAAATGACAGAGAGCGAGTGAAACTTACAATGAAAACATATCGTTTTCTATCTTTTGTCTTCTGCTCCCCATCCTTCTCCCCTATCCTTTAAATTTTACTCCCTTTTCATCTTCTCATATGTGAAGCATTAAAATTTTTTATTATTTCCAATTCATTGCCAAAATCGATATAATCCAAATTTTTTTTTACGCCAATATTGGTCTAGTATCGAATTAAAGTAAAATAATCTGTAAATATTTTAAATATGTGCGATTCTAATACACTGTATGAGAAAAGGATATAGTGAGATGAAAACAAAGCTTTAAAGTTATAAAAATTATATATTGCCATTTAGATGTTCTCTGAATTTTCCTACGAGTTTTGATGTAATAAATTGTAAGACTATTTGCCGTCAAGGAATGACATATTTAGTTTGTAGGTAGACGGTTTTGGATGATTTTCATTTTTAGTGTATTTTTTGTTCTTACTTTGTGCTCCTCCCATTCTTTAATGCCTTCTTCATGTTCCTATAAATATTTTTACCATAATAATTTTTTAAACTTTGAAAAGTGTTACCAAATTTTGTTCTTATATTAAATTTTCTTTTAAAAAGGTTTATATTATTAATTACATTAAAAAGTTTCGACAAAATGTTTAGTTTATTCATTTCAAACATTAAAAAGCAAAATAAAATATAAAATATTGTAAAGTAAGATTGTTCTACTACCGAAGTTCCTTATAAAACTCTTTTTGCTCCCACCGAAATTATTGCGAACAACTGAATTCATTGCAACCTCTTCCGTAGGTTTCCATACCGACTGACTGATAAAAGGTAATAAAATCGCACGTTTATGAGCTGCGCTAACCGTAAATCTTTATTGGAAGCCCGTTTCCCTCTCAATATATCTTTGACCATAGTTCACTGGAATTGTTATGGCGTACCTAAAGAATCCGTCGACTTACACGAAAATGGTTCACGTACGTGTACAAAGTTGTTTCTCTATTGAGAGCGTTTCAGCAATATCAAAATTGTATATAATTTATACCAAACCAATTCATGAGTATTTGGTTTTTACCAACATTTTCAAAAGGACGAAAAACTGAAGAATAAATCCTGCTGGTGAGAGAGTTGATAATCAGTGGCAGAGGAGGAAAAAGAGAGAAACAGGACTGACAAAGGATGAAATAGATATGCATTCCTTGTGAATGAATTTTGTGGATTTATATCCAATGAAAATGTATGCAGTTAAAAGATGAATGCAGAGAAAAACGAAGCAGAAGTATAAGATGAACAAAAGTATAAATAAAATAATTGCGACTGACTAAGTACTTAATACGAATACATATACCTGTATAGGGAATATATTTAGACAGATATTTCATCTTCATTTACGATCTCAATTTACTAATCTGTCAATCTTATTTTAACTTTACATATATATTGGATATTTATTAAAAAAAAGAAAATAAACAAAAGAAAGGAATAATTTCTTAAATCCGTTTTAAGAAGAAAATATGATTGTCTGACCAATCATTGTAAAGCTGTTTCTTAGTATTATATGAATGAAATTAAAAACGGTATGATGACGATGCCAATGTAATCATCGCTGTTCTGTTCCAGAAACATTACTACTTATGAGCATAATTTCAAACCTAAAAATTTACAAAATCTTAAAAATTCTTAAAGGAGCTCGCGATGTCTTTCGTCAAATGATTAGTAAAATTATTCGCATCTGTTTCGCTTAATTCAATTTCTTTTGTGTTTTTACCTGTTCTTATGCATCATGTTATTTCAATGCAATACAGTTAAGAATCTACGTTTAGGTGAAAAAGTGGCAAAAATTATCGAGTTCAGACAAAAATAAGGAAAGAAAAAAAATTATGGAACAATCGTAAATGAGGTTAACGAAGGAAAGGCAGTAAATACAGAAACTACTAAAGGCAGCAAATACAATTATCCCAATCTTATATTGTGCAGAAAGAAGAACCAACGTTTTGTGAAGAAGAAATTACTCGTAGAAAAACGCAAGTATTAAAATATTTTCTGTCACGTAGCCATTTGCCAATAATGGATATTATAAAATATTTATACGTATATTTCGTTGTAAGTGTTTTTCGTTATTCTCTGTTTCATTTACGGAAGTTAGGGAAGAAGAAACTATCCCCGAATAAATTTGATGTGTCAGATACAGAGGACATGAAGGAATGTAATTCGAGATGAAATTCTCTTGAAAGTAATGCATGAAGAATACTTAGATAAGCTAATTAAGAACGGGGAAATGAAACGGGTATGAAAGGACGGAAGCATTTTAGTGGTTTTGTTGTGCTTCCCTTCAAATGTACGCCTTCCCTAAAATGCGTTATATTACATTATTCCATGAAAATTATCGATGGCCTTCGCAATAATATAATTATAAGTCATTGTAATTTATTTATAATTCATTATTACTTATTTTCGTTTATCATTATTGGGGATTACGAAGAACTGCAGCTTTTGGTTACACACTATTAATTCTGATGGTAAGAGTCCTCAATTACCTCGATTTTTACCGGAGCACACGAGCTTCCTCATGCCTCGATAGTTGCATGACGGTCTTCGATTTTGTCGACCTACGCTTCGTAGTAAGCGTATATTACTACGTGTTTAAACAAGATTATGGAAAATTTTTAAAAGGAGATTTTCTTTTCGTTGATGCATATTTTCGGTTTCCTTTAAAAAATACGTCTTTAATTTGAAAGAGAAACTGAGATCTATCGTAATATGTTAATGAATTCTACGACTTTTGAGAACAAAAGGATTACTCCGATATTTCACGCAGTTATGTATCCTAGAAATTCTAAGATAAGTTTGTAATTATTTGACATTGACAAACAGATTTATTGCTACGCCTAGATTGGTCTATTGCATTATAAATTTGATACTTTATCAACGACGTCCATTGCGTACGAAAGCAGCTTAAACGGGATTTCACTAATATGTCTTGCACATTTCGTCCGCTTTTCGCTTGCCTTACGTCCTCGATAGTGTTTTAGTTATTTTATAATTACGTACGATGTTTATTTAATGTCATTCGGTGACACATACAGTGTCAATCAAGTGAGATACCCAAGGAAGACAAATTTTGGCTTTATGATCACGCATTAGTTGAACCAATAGTCCCAAGTGTTAATGGGTCGACGTTTGTGAATTTATCAACCTAATGATGAACCATTGTTATAGTCAGTTCCTCCTTTCCTTCTTCCTTTCTTACAGTCTTCTTACAATGTGTCACGTTATCCAAATTTTAACTAAAAGCGGTCAATGACGGTTTGAGAATCCTGTCATTCGTTGGTGTTCTTATTGTCATTGTTGCCTACATTTCATTGATTAAGAGAACACATAATGTGATGAAGCATTGCGAAGAATACGACGGTGGGCCTTCGATGGGTTCATCCCAAGGGTAAATGGCTAAATAAGATTGACGAACTAAATACGTCGATGTATTGAGTTCCGATATAGTCAAAGATAAACTAAATGCGGCCTCATGGACGTTACAAAGGGGGGGGGGGTGTAAATTATTTAACACCAAATTTTGAAGGTAACTCGAAAAAAATAATCCAAATGAGACGAATGTAAGGAATTGCTTATGACCTGATAAAATTTCACTGGGAGACGTCAATATACTCTATTATTTTTCAATTCTATTTATTCTGTTTTATAGTTTAATAATAAAAATAATTTGCAAAATTTCTCTAAATATGAGTATACTGTGGAACGGTGGAAAAACGGAAATTTTTATTTAATTTTGGACAGCTTTGCCTAAAGGTATGAAACGCGTTTCTCTAGCTAAATCGATGATGGGGCGGGCGTGAAAGGAATAGCGAATATTCTAGCGCACACGCGACAGTTCGGCAGGGAGGCAACAAATTTAATTAATTCTGGACTTTATAGTTGGATGTCGTAGGCACTATAGCTAGCTGTTATGAATTTCGAGCGCACTTTGAGCAATTAGCACAAAATTTCACAAAAAAGAGTATAGTGAAATATTAAATCAGTGCAACGTACCGGTCCTGCAGTGTAATGTGGAAGTACGGGATCAATTTTGCTTTTAATCTAATCGATAAATTTGCAGAAATATTTGCATCAGTTTTAAATACTACGATGAAATTATTTGCCGAAATGTTTTTCGAACTAATTTTCTCTTAAAGTAGTTGCTTCACTTCTGCATAAAATTTTGGATTGGTACGACTGATTAATTCTGGTACTCCAACAACAAAATACGAAAATCGAAATGAAACTAACGCATTCGTTTCTGATGAATCTTTTGAGCCATTGAATTTTTCTCAACTGAAGATTTTAAAAATTATGAGCGTCTATAAAGCGGAAATTGAAATCTTTTAATTAATAGAAAGCCCGGTATGATGTTCTTGATCGTTTTTGTAACCTTTGTTAGTTAGATGGACAGAAGAGATATCCTCGTCCTTGCCCGTGTCAGAATTCTTGCAAACTTATACAGTAATGCGTGAACTACTTGGGAACATGTTGTTATCCAAATTTCACAATGAAAACGACGAAGAAATTGATGAAGGAATATAAATTAATTGCTTTGAACAGTAATTACCTTCCTCTTCTTCCCCTTTTTCTTTTCTGCTAGTTATTCTTTCTATACAATTTCATACCTACACTCGATACACTCGATACACAATTTCATAGTACACTCGATTTTTATACGCTACACACTTTTATACGCTGCACTTGAACTCATTGTTAGCTCCTCTCCTCATTAACCTTAAGAGAAAGTGCTTACCGGGCTTTCGGTAGGCGTGTTATATCTAACGCAGTTCAGTGCAAACAAAACTTCCTAAATGTCAAATTTCTCTACCTTAAGTTGAAATAAGTTTTGTACAAAATCAATTCTCCCTCAGGGTGGCTGAAATAATTTCAAGGTTAGAGAAATTTAAATTTTTCCAGATATTACCGACTAAAAGAATAATTGATACTATTATAATTTAGTGAAGTTTACGTAAACTTAGACAGCACTGTTTATTTTATTATAACTTTAATTATAACAACTTACTCTCAATTAAACATGAGCAGAAACGAAATTAAGCAATTTTTATCAAAGGAGATAAGTTTTTATTATTGTTGGTGTATTTGGGTTTAATCCAATTAGGTTTGGGTTATAGTGCTTGTAGAAATATAACTTTAAAAATAATTTTCTTGAGTAATAGGTACAGGATTCAGTATAGATAATTAACGCGAAAAAGGGTGATTATACTTGTTTTTTAATGGAGTGCAGGAGCTCTTAATTTGGATGCTGAATTAATATAAACATATTTATATATATCGTCAAAAATTCAGTTCAATTTTGTTGTATATGCCATAGTATATCTTCATCATGATATGTGCACACACTTAACGGATCCTGGTAACCGCAACCCACTACCCACAAGTTTCAGACACATTCACACATACTACCGCCTTACGCATTTTGAAATCTAATTACGATCTACTTTACTATTTAAGCGCCAACGCAAGCTGCCGGCATGTTTGTGCTTGCTAGATGAATACATTGCCGTGGTAATACGACGTACCATATTAAACTTTTGGCCAAGTAATACCGAAGCTTAAGAGATACATTTGACGCTGATATATGGCAAACAAACGCGCGTCTAAACTAATCCAAATGTAAAACCTCTACTAATACTAAAAGCTAGTGCCAGTTTTAGTAATAAACAAAACAAATCACGATTAGAAGATAACCGGAGTGACTTATGGTAACCTAAAAGTTATATTATATTGGAGTAATGTAGTATTTTTTCATCACGTGAAAAGTGAAAGTTGGTTAGTAAAAATGTGTATTCTTTATATTTGTTTCTCTGTCTCCGATGTCCCTTAATAATGTCGTTAAGTATAAATAAATTATTCAAGCATACATTTATGTCATGTTATGTTACATTCAAAAGCATACATTTATGTGATCAGAATCATGTTCTGTCGAGGAAGTTAGTATAGTGTCAGATTTTAATCCGGTGTAGAGATTATATCCTGAATCGTTCTCGTACATTCCATTTAGAATTTCATTACCGTTAGAAAAGGAAACGTTGACTGAACAAACGCAAGAAATTTTCAACAAAAGAAGAAGGTGGTTCAAATTACCAACGCAGTTTTAATTAGCAATGAAAATTAAAAGAATTAGTGAAATCTAGAGCGAATTTCATAATTACAGAGTGATGACGTAAGACCTCATTTGCGCCTACAAGTTCGGCGTTTTAAAAAGTAAATATTATGTCTCTTACTTTATGTGAGGACCTTCTTTTTCATTCTATTGCATCAAATGTGGAATAATAGCATTTAGAAACTAAAAGAACATTGAATTAATGGTCCTTTTGAAAAAACTACTCTGAAAAACAGAAGAAATGGATGAAGAGAAAAGGAAAATTAACATATGTGTTGACTTGTTAAAACTAAACCAAAACCTCATGGCAAAGTGTCATGAAATGACCATGTAAAATTTTAAATTTTTAATTTTGTAGCATGCTAATTGTTTTAACAAAGCAAATATGCTCTTATCCCATATAGCGTAGGGTATAAGGGTATTCGCGTATCTTTCCATACTTACGGATGTTTATTATTATTTAAGTTTACTGAACAATCTATAAATACTTATATTTAAATTTAAAAAAGAATAAATTAAAGAAGCATCAATAAATAAATTTCAATGTCTATAAAAAATAAAATTTGTCGCTAAAAATTACAATTTACAAGTCAAACATTTTTATTTTGTAATATTCTTTAAAAGCCAATTGATTTCTGAAAAGTATCCGTTTCATAGTCTTCTTGATATCTTCACGGTTTGGCCATCCCTTTCATCTTTAGTGGTCTTCACTTCGATTTCTCACATTCTATCTTTATCTTCATCTTTCTCTCTTTTTTTAATATATTTAAATACACACTCGAATGAAGCATCAAGAGTACGTAAACATCACATGCATATAAGTTCGACTCGATTTTACGCTAGACATGCCCACGGCATAAGCGCTCATAAGACAAGTGTTATTATATTTGTTTTCGAAACTGATGCTTGGGTGTAAGAAGTTGGAGCAATTGTGGATAGAACTCTTTGTCCTTGTGTGTCCAAGGATCATTTATTTTATCAAGGAATAAGTGTATATCGAAAAATCGATACTACCGTTAACAGTTTTCTTCTGCAATTAATTAATTATATACTTTTCGTTTGTAATTTGTTGCTTCTGAATCGCAGCCAACCTGGGCGAACGGCGAGATGAGTAAGACCGCTTATACCAAACGGTTATCGCTACTGCGAAAGAAAAAGGCGGGCCAAGCGACTGCAAACAAGTAGTCTGGATGGTTGAGAGAAATATGAAGTATTTTCAGAGAGTCACTAAGGTTAAGTACAAACAATAATTTTGCAACTTTTTCACAAAGGATTTTCTGCAGAAAGAGGCAGGAAAAGAGAAAGTGAAGTTGTTCGCTTGAATGCAGTAGACAAACAAAAGTTAGCAGAGAAAGGATCTATGAAACCGTATAAAATAGAAGAAAGTGTAATCGGAGAAAAAATCGCAATATTGATTGCCTTAGTCGAAGCAATTCGAAGCGAGTCAGTTGAGTGTATTTTTTTTTGCTTTTGCTGCTAAAAAAATATTCAATATTAAATAATTATAACAATAATAGATTGTTTGAAGTTGCTGAGTTTTCTGGATATAAGACTAAAAAACGAAAGCGTGACGTGAGAAACTCCTTATATTTTTTACTTCTTTTTAGAATTATTGTAAAGCGTAGAAACATTTAGGTGAAAACTCGCATGGCTTAAAGAAATATTTAAAGTCTGGAGAGTCCATTTTATGTAATAATGGTTTATGTCCACCTGGGGTAATCACGCTCGCGGAGGTAAATCATATAATAAAATTGTTTATGAAACTCAACAGTTTGATGCTTTGTTGTCTAGACAGCTCTATGATGTCTGGACGACCCCAAGCTGGCGGCTGCTTCGTTATCATGACGTAGTTAAAGTTGTTATTAGTTTTTATTGCCACAAACATATATTTTTGTCTCCTACGTTTGTGCTACTGACTAATCTCTCACAATCCATTGTCGGTTTATATTCTTATATTTGTCAGCAATAACCTGCAGATGGTAATAAAATGTCACGATGTCTACGTTTTTAACTTTTCACTAGAGCTATTTTTTTGTTGTTCATCAAATAGGTGTGGCTTTCTGACCATTATAAAGTCCGTCTTTAGAAAAATCTTAATTTTTTTATTTTATAATTTTGCAAAATTTTATTCTCTTCCATTTTCCATTCCGTTTTCTAAGTGGGTTCAATATCCTTCGTACGCTAATGCACAGATTCTTGTTTACTTTCAGATTCATAATGATAAATGCGTGTTTTACTTCCAGCAACCCGCCATAAAATTAATATGGTAACGGTTTCATCCTGACTCCATTCGCATCGTGTTATGAACATATTTTTCCGATGTAAACTGATTACGTGAAATATAATAATTCAGTATTGCGTATATGCAACATGGGCTAAATTACTTCATATTTACCTATATATTATAAGACTTATTTGCCAACCTGAACTAAATTATTAATTTAATACAATGGAGGCGGCTGAAACATTTAGACAATCTTAATAAAATACTCTAAATAGAGTAATAGTTGCTTTGTCCTCAATAATCTGCAAAACGAATTCTATCCTTCTCCTTTTTCTTTCTAGAATTATTCTTGCAATAATTAACATTGATGGATTTAATCGAATTACGAAAAAATGATGTGGAGTGTTTCATGTTGCTTTTCGAAGAATTAATTTTAGAACTTTATTCGATCTTTTCATAGAATAAATTGGATTTGAAATTTTTTTCTTTTAATATACTCTGAGGTGGTTACAGTCTTGAGAAACCGATGAAATTACTTCTTTAACGGGTCTGAAAAAGCCTTGTGAATATTTGAAAAGTTGACAAACTATCATTTCCGTAAAATATAAAATATAAAACATGAAGAAAAGTAATAAGAAGCAGCACGCACAAACAAGTAATAACAAAGTGAGTTTCCCAGGAAAGCCTAACCGAATTTGCCTGATGATTTCTTATTGCTTCTGCTTCTGTTGCTGTTGCTCTGAACGATGAATTACTACGGCAGGAAGAGAAGAAGAAAGTATTTTTGTTGGAATTTTCAAAGAATAAATATTTAATCTGGTTTGAAATGGAGAGAAAGAGTTAAACAGGAAAAGAAATGCAGTAAGGTGCGATGAAGAAGGTCCGTGAGTATATTTGGGAAAGGTCCCTGATGTAAAAGGTCCCTCTGTGATATTTTATTCTATCAATAAATATTTAAAACATTTTGGAAAGTATGCTCCATTGCTGCTTGTAATTCATAATATCTCAAACCGCATTTCATATCTCTCTCAGATTTTCACTATATCAAAAATGATTAGCTTATATAACTTTATTGTAGTTTTTAAATTTGGAACAGAATATCCATATGTATAATATATGCTCCTAAAATTTTTTTGTACGAATTTATTATTTAAATTATTGAGTACTAAATTTTCATTTGTTTTCTTGGCTTTACATCAACTTCTTATATAAATTGCCCCAACTTTTCTATATCTGTCTTCATTTAAAATATCTATTTTTTGGTCGCTTATCAAAATGTATTGATTGGAAAATCTACATGAAAATTAAATGAAAAAAGAATAGATTTTTTCAATTCAATTCAATTTAACAAAATTATTTTTAATTCTATGAGAACAGAACAAAAAACTCTAAGAAAGGAATTTTATTTATCTTCAAAAAGATTCATAGAGAATTATTCTAACTAATATTGCCGCACATTATTATCTACATTTTCGTACCCTTTTATTTTTATTATCACTCTTCTTTTTTATTGTCTACTTTTTCTATGAACTGATTATTACAGTTATTGCTGTTATTGCAAATTATTGCCTTTGATATTTTTATTTTTACGTAATTTTCTATTCTGCGTCATTATGAAATTTGTTTTGAATCTTTTCCTATTAAGGTTTGTGAAGAGTTCTTCCATTCCGTTCACTTTTCTTTTTCTCAAGGCAAAAAACCCAATAATAACAAAAACCTCTTCTCTTTCTCAAAGCTATTGATAAATTTAAAAGACTGACCGTTTAATAAAAGAAATGACCATAACTAGTCGAATAATTTTTGCCTCTGCTTTTATCTTTATCTTTTTTATTAATGAAATACTTAAATGGAAAGCACTCCGAAGACCGTAATCCCATTACTTGAATTATGCAATATTAATGGGTGAAAGGATAGGAGATCTCCAAGAGGGTTATTGTCAACGGATACAGATGCAGTCAATGATAATGTAATTAAATCCAAACATATACTGAATAATTTGCGAGAAGTAACGAACGTTAATGGTATCAAAGGAAGCGTAACGAGGTTATACCGTCCAACGAAGCAAACACGAAAAATAATGTTGGAAATATATCCGCAGAAAATTATGAAAGGGAGTGAAATAAAAGTATTATTAAGAAAAAATGAGAGACGTATAATAGAAATATTATACATTTACATTAATATTGCATAATTCATTTACAGTATACATTTGAGAAAATTCTATGTGCTGCTGCCTCTTATCTTACAATCCCTCTTCAATGTCTGAATTTGTATACGTGTATCTGTGTGTACATGCGGATTAGGTTTTGTGAATCCTTGAGTTTTGTATAAGGGATCCAATGAATCACTTTTACTGGATTCTAATATGCGAAGTATTATTAGTCGCATGCCTTTCGATTGATAATAATTTTGTCTCTTACCTGAAAAAAGACTAGGAAAGATTGCTTGTTTCATTAATTCTTAATGTTTGTAATTCTTAATCTCTGAAAAATCTGTAACTCTTAATGTCTGAAAACTTACTACGCTCAAGACTCGGTGGGATAGTTTTGATTCACGAAAAATGCGTAGATATTAGATTGTTGCTGGAATTAAATGACACGTTGCAGTTATCGACGTCCTGTAATGCCATCCTTGACATTACAGTTCACTAAGTATGACATCGAAAGTAGCGAGCATACGAAACGAGTGAGTGAACGAACAACCAAAAAATGTGAGCGGACGATCGAACGATAGAATGATGCATACAAGAATAAAGTTTCCGGAAATAGTTCCTTTTATAATTTGTTCATCACAATTAAATGTTTATGTATCAAACTTAAAAACTACCGGTCGAAACAACAAAAATTTTAGATAAATATTCGAACATCTGAACTAAAATACTGAATTGATAACGGAATACATGCAATCATGCTTTCCGTACAACCATCCCCTATTCAACCACCCATTATATGTTACATTGTGTATACATGCTTCCTTAATTCCATATTCTTAAGACAAGAATCCGTCAAGACAATAATCCGGCTTTTTAATGCTTTCAACGATAAATGACCGTAGAAGAAATTTTGGTGTGTGCTACAAACAGTTCAAAAAAGGTTTTCTTGAAAGCTGTAATCAAACCATACACGAGTAACTCCTCAGCATTTCTTCTACATTGTACATCCTTAATGGTTCATCCTTTATTGTCGTAGAGCAATAAATTTTAGTGAATTATAAGAAGTTAAATAATTGTTCCACAAAAAACCCACGAAATTGTGGTCCTTCTGTCATTTATTTTGGGCAAATCCTCTACATTCTATTCTTTATTAAGGGCTTTAAAATCCATAGTGCCCGCACACAGATTTCCTTTTAAATTAACTGAAACAGGATTCTGTCCCTAAAAAAACAAGGCGACGACAGATTCGGGTGGCGAAAATTGTCGTGAACTTGTTTAATGAATTGTTTAATTGACGTGCGTTAACTTATTTTTATCCGCCCTTAATTTTGTTCGCATTTTTGGTTAATGTTGGGTATTTAATTGGGATTTTCTTGGGCTTCATATGGAATACTAATGTCTTATTCTTCAACACCTGAAATCAGTTCAAATCTGACAGTCCCAAATCAGAGTCGACAATATAATTTATATAAAAAACAGTTCATATGGTAGCATTGATATGCGATGTAATAGCAATATATTGTAGTAATAATAAAAACCACAAGCATAATTATAGAGACGTTCGTCGTTTTGCTGAAAAAATAAATATTTGCTCTTTCCAGTTAGTAATATTATTAGTGTTAAGAGAAAAATTGGGAGGGAGAGAAATGGAAAATTGAGAGTACTTCCGCTGGATGTAGTGTTAGGATATCGCAAAACGACACTAAAAAGAGAATATTCTTCCGAGACTCAGTAATGTTATAAACACAACCTCGCGACAAGTTGTCGTACACCGCCGCGACTTGTCAAAAATACATGGAGACTTATGGGAATTGAGAAAAAACAAAACTGTCGCTCTGCTGACGCGTACGACAACGACAGTAGTAGAAAATTTTCTACTTTTTTTTGTTGTCGCTCGTCTTGTTCTTCTTTTCTCCGTTTGTTTACTTTAAATGACTAGCAAATAATAAAATTGTATTGAAATTGTATTGAGATGTTCTCTGCTAACTTCAGCGCCAGCAGAGTTTTGATTTGTCGACGCGACAACTGTCGCGAGGTTGTGTTTATAGAATAAGGAATGGTACAAATTTCACTAAATACTAAATATACTCTCCTGTGTTCTCCCACTCTCTCTCTCTCTCTCTCTTTGCTTCCTTGTTTGCGCTTTGCATTTTTGAGAAAAGGTGTGTGTTATCTCTTTGTGTAAATATTCTTGACTTTATAAACCTTGCCCATAACCATCCAGCTGTCTAGGAAGTTTTTTCTAATATTTTCAGTACTCCTGTGTTGCCAATGCTGTTGCTCTTGTTGTTATTAAAAGAGTGAATGGTTTGAATCTTAATCTGAAGAAAAAAAATTTGGTATTGAAACTGAAAATGCTAAATTTAAACCAAAAGTAAAGACAACAACTTTCTCAATGCGTTTTTTGCAATTAATTATTTTTATTTAAGCAATTAGTAAACTTTTTAAAACGGTTTCATAACAAGTAAAAACGGCAACTTTGACCAAACTGAAACATATGTATCCTACACCCGATATATAAAAATTTAAGGCTTAAATCCGCCAATTCCGACCGATTAAAGGACACATAAACTTTTTTGAGAATTAATAACATTCATTAGTTTGAATTGTTTATTTCTAAAAATACATAAGTCATTGGTGGGCATACCTTGTTTCCTTATCATATTCATCCGTGAATATGATAAGATAATATGAAGATTTGTCGCCTTCTCTCAGTATGCCAGCAGCGCAATCGTGAACGACTAAATATACGCTACACTATGCTGTGATACGCTACGATACGCTAATGAACACTTTCCTAAAGTATCTAAGGAATAGAGGAGAAAAAATATAAGAAAAGGAACTTGGAGATAATATTGTGCCCTGTGTATTCCATAGTAAGACATACATACATACATATTCCATTGTAAGACAAGTTGTGAAAAAGGCTTATTTTTTCTTTTAATGCAATTAAAAGCAATTAATATTTTAATGCAATTAAAAGTAAATTGTCTCCACAAACATTTCTCCTCGTCCATTTTTTCGCAAAGTATGTCAAAAGTGCATTTTAGTAAGATTAAAATTTTCCAAATTTATTTTGCTATGTAATTCCAAATTTTATTCCAAATTTATTAATAAATTACGTCTTGCATATTTATATCCTGGTAGCATGAACAAATCCGAATTTATTGAGAACGTTTTTCTACAAAAGATAAAAATAGTTTTTTACTATGGAATAAAAATTTATACCGGGCTGGTTATCAATTTCTGTTCCTTTTGCAATTTTTCATCTTTGGTTTTCCTAGTGATATTGTAAATATTTCCGTTTAAACACTATGAAATATGTTCTTCTCTTCTAGTTGGTCTCTCGTAGATACTTTTTGTCAAGTACTATGTCCCTTTTGATTTCTTCCCCTCTTTACGAACTTTTTGAAACTTCATATTCATCCGTGTTGCCCGCACAGGACGAAAAATACTCATAAATTTTATATTTTATTTCATAAATTGTCACATTTTCCTGCAACCGCGATATTTCCACCAGAAAGAAAAGGTAGAAAACAAATAAGTTTCCCAATCACACCTGTGAACAACTGCGTGATTTCAAACGGCACCATATTCAGCTTGCGATATAGTTTGTTCTAATCTGCAACAAGCTACTATACATACTCCATCTTTCTTCTCTTCCCTTTCTCTATCTTACTTCTTGCCTTTCTTGCTTCGAATCATTTGCCTCTCCTTGCACGAACGGGTCGAAATGGGTTTGTGAGAGTTATGAAGGATTGCAAGGAAAGTTTGGACACCTTGTGACAAATATGAATGTGCATACATATTCATAATATATGCAAATACATATGTGTGTATTTACTTACGTTTAACTTGATGAGTTTTGAATGACTTTACAAAGGCGAACTCATTTCAAAAGCATTTTCGACGGAAATTGTCATAGAAATAGCACTGCTGTCGACAATAAAACTGTTTACAAATGTGTTTATATTCTCATTACAAAATCTGAAACGTTTGCATTTATTAAATATTGGTTTCGTTCTTGAAAATAGTTAATGAGAGTATACTAAAAAAATTGAGAAAATAAATAATTTTTTTTGTAAATTTTGACTTCAAAATAAATTGAATAAATCAATTTGTAAATAGCACAAAGCAATTTGCTATGGTAAATAATCGAATAGCACTTTCATTGTTTTTGTTCTTACTTGTTCCATTAAAGTATTCTCATACACGTCTGTTTAGTTTTATGCTTCCATTTTATCCTTCAATTTTTGCAGAGGAAGGCAAAAAAAAATAACACAAAAAACTACGAGGCGTCAAAGTAGAAGAAAAACACATTACAAAAATGTGTGTTTTATGATGTATTTTCTCACTCAGATCCTTCATAATTTGTTGTTTTGCTACTTTCTATATTTCACCCTTTTCTTTTTCTTTTCATTGCAGTTTTCTTTGTACATGTATCAGCACGGTATACCAAAAATCGTTTTGTATTTTTAGTTCAGCTTTCACCTTTTATCAGTTGGCTAACTTTTTGTACTATTAATATTAAATGCTCATCTATTACCTTTAATTTATTCATAGTTTATTACATTTTTACGTTATATACGAACTGTTATGCAAACGTGTGGTTTTTAAGAAACTTTGAGCATCAATTAACATTTTTTCGCTTTCGTTAATTTTCCAAACTAATTTCTGTTTTCGGAAATCAGATACTGTTCTGCAAATTTGGGGCCTTGCTTTTCATGCCATACTACTTTCCAGGAAGTCACTAAGCGAATTACTAAACGAATTACTCTTACTTAATTTTTGTTTGATTCACTTCGCTGATATTATAGAATTATATACGTAAATTCATTCGGGCAGCTAAGGAATTTTACGTCGTTTCATTCGCATGTTAGCCCTTTTACCGGTACAAATGCAGTTGCCCTAAATGTACTCATATATTTTTGTTAGTAAATTCACACTTTATTACATCTTTTACATTATTTATAAACCATCATGCAGTCGGGTATTTTCACCGAAACTTTACTGAACATTAATAAAAATGGTTTCACTTCCGCTTGTTGAATTTCTTTGTGCTCCACACTCTTAAAGGCTTGAAATGGCCTTCCATAACGACAAAGAGGAAAATGAATTTGCCCTCTATAGTTTATAAATTTTTTAAATACAAAACTAACATTCCGGAATGCTTTCTAAATATTTTTTTATTAAAAAAGGTTTTGTTTGGTGACCTGAAAAGGCATAAATCCTTACTGCGTTCGACTTCGATTTTAATTAATTTACATAAAGACTTGAACCACGACCGAGAAGCTGGAAACGAATTTTCATTCAATTTTTGTCCACCTTGATACAAATTTTAGAGATAAAGGAACAATAGTAACAATAGAAAGTAGAAGAACTTTGCCAATTCCATTATCAAAAAAAACATTCGAAAATTTTCTCCAACAGCATGTCTAGGAACATCGCGAATGCCGTCTGCAACTACCAGCAGCACGGCAACAGCAGTTAAGAGCCGGCCGAGTTGGTGTAATTGAATTCAATTTAATATTGACGTTTTAAATCCTATTTCTCAGAATGTTGAATGTTGAATCTTAAGGAACTTATAGATAATTATAAACTAATTTTCGTTATTACTTTGTGGTTTTATGGGTCCACTATCGATGTTACCTGTGACTACCAGTGGTCACTTAAAAGCAACCTGCTTGTTTTCTATATAAAAAATGATATTGAAAAGAAAAACACTAACATTCTTTCGTGCAGTCTCGCGCATGTGGTAACAGGTGCAATCAATATAAATTTCATCACATTGAAAGCTTATGATATGCAAGAGGAGGGAAGGAAAAGTTAAATAAATACAAGTAATGGGTGGAAATTAGGAAGGAATCCTCGCATCTAAACACTTTAGGAAGCCTGCAAGTGTAAGGTATTAATTATTTCATTTTTAAGAAACGCAAAAGAAGGTAGTAGGAAAAAGTAGTTTTGCCAATTATATATTTTAATCTAATATTCTCAGTAGTCAGTTTTTGCTTCACAAAGCTAAAATTAAAATATTTTAAAACATTTAGAGCATAAATAATTTGCTTCTGGCTATGGCTCAGAGCTCCGCCTATATTAAATTATTGCCTACAAAAAACAGATTTAAAGAATTTGCGAAATTATAATAAATGTTCACACGAAGGTGAACATAAGATGAAGCAACTTCGCTTCTCCTACACACACATCACATCACATCACTTGGACGCTAAAGGGTTTAACTTCAAACTTTTTCAGTACTGGATTTCGCTGCTGGATTAAAGAAAAATTTGCATAAATTGCATTCATTCTCTTTCAAAAGGGAAATTGCTCTATTTTTCGTGGTGATTGTATAATTTTTAAAATGGTAAATATTTTATAGCTCCTTATAAATCAGAATGAAACAAGCATGTAAGCAAAGGAAAATGGGCAGGGGGCGGAAGGAAGAAGGGAAGAAAAGAAGGAAGATAGAAAGAGGGAAAAAAATAAAGGGATGAAGTAATGGAGAAAAGATGAATCGATGGGGAGAAGACTGACTGAGTTGTCAAAATGGGATAACAGTCTTCTAGAGGGATGGAACAGCTGCGTAAGTGACGTCGGCAGTGTTAAGCCAAAATTAGTATTTGGTTCTTTATTTCTCATCAAAGCGATGTAAGGTATAGGAGGCCGCTTCAGCGGCCTGCATTTAATTAATGTTGTTACACACAAGTCGTAGAAAGAGGATAAGTTTGAAAAAGGACATTTGAAAAAAGTTATTTACCTTTGCTTAAAACCGTTATTCATAAATTATCCATTCTTAATACGTTCGTGTATGCAATCTCTTATGCGTCCGCAAGAAATAAAAACCGACACTTTATTTTAGCTTTTTTCGCTTTTCTATGACTGCCAAAATTATTGCGGCGGGTTTATCTATTCGCTTCTTGTTTGTTGCAGTTATTGTCGTTCTATAAATATTGCGGCTGCTTTCGGTGATGTTGCAAGATATTGTTACCGCTGTCGCTTTTCGTCGTAATGTCAAAATTCACGCCAATCTGTTGCGTACGCGAACAACGGAGGCCCATTTAACGACCTTTCCAACGGTTACAGTTGGCGCATTTAGCACCACCACAAAAAACGGTAACACCAGCAGGTCAACCGTAACTGCAGAACTACACGAAATAAAACGATAAAAATTAACGGTAACTGCCAGTGCAATCGGTTTGTGCAGTGGCACCGTTGTAACCATAGTTGCTTAGCACGGCGACGAGTGTTGAAATGATCCAAGATAACTGTAATTACAACACTTTACACTATCATAATTTGTGGCGCAGGTATTGTTGAAAACAGCTTTCCGTTTGTTTCGTTAATAATTGAAGGTTTTAAGAAGATTTG
The DNA here is from genome assembly GCA_963966595.1 of Physocephala rufipes. Lineage (NCBI taxonomy): Eukaryota > Metazoa > Arthropoda > Insecta > Diptera > Conopidae > Physocephala > Physocephala rufipes. The sequence goes on from OZ016503.1 coordinate 27,748,771, forward strand.
AGTAATTTTCTTCGAATATATATTTCGGATCCCTGAATTTTGTCAGGCCTGGGGAGTCTGCACGTAACTTGTTCGGTAATCCTCAATAAAAAGTTTAGACCCGTTAATCATTCTCCTTGCCCTCTTCTCATCGTTGCTAAGCCTAAATAATCGTTACAACGTAAACTTGAAATACAACTTCACGTTTCCGGTATAGTCCCCGCTCTTTAGTATATGTACTTTTTCCTTTTCATTATTTTTGAAAAGTCGAGAGGTTGGGGTTGAGAAGTTTCAAATTGTCAAGTCGTTCTACTTCGATTTATATTCATTAATCACCGTTTGTGGAAAATAGTCCATTGCAGAGAGTGTCGAAGAAAATTTTAATATTTATTTTAATTTTTTATTTTTATTAATTTTATTTTTTCAGTATTCTCTTATTATGGTCGCACGTATTTTTACCACTAATTGACCCTTTAGTAAAATATATCCCTAGAAATAAATACAAAACATAAAATTCCATAATACTCGAGCGTGAAATGCAGAAAACCCACACAATAAAGTCACGAAACTGTACAGACAAGAAAAATTTAAAGAAGAATTGTCATAACTTAAGAAAAAGTAAAATCTCATTTAATTCAATATAATGAAATGTAATATTTGTTATAGAATTAAAAGTTATTACTCTTCCTTTTAACCAGTTTAATGAAATTAAAAGAATTGCTTCCATTTGTAATAATCCCAATGACTACTACAAATTTCAACAAATCTCTTTCGTTATATCTTTTTTCGTGATAATAATTAGTGGCTATTTCTGAATATTAAAAAATAAACATTTCTTAATTTATACTTTTGAAGGGATCCTTGTAAAGCGTCTCACTATGGTATATCTTCCACTGCAGTTTTTCTTGCAGATTTTCTTGCTATTACTTAGTCTATTACTTTTTTTAATCTATTACTTTTTTATATAAAATATATTTTTTATTTCGAAATTTAATTAAAAACGAAGAGTGAAGAGGGATGAATCCTTAGCAATACATTTCTCTTATCCACAAGAAAGGGACTCATTCCCAGATTAATTAAAAAACGGAAGCTAATTTTAATACAAACTGCAGGAAGTTCGAAAGTGGGTTGAAAAAAATATTAACAACAAGTAACTAATTCTTTTACTAAACATAATGAATATCCTTTACTTTGTGTTCAGACATTTTGGGGTAGCTGTCTTCTCATTTATATTTTGATGTCTTATTTCGGTGTCCTTTTTGTTTTCAATTTTTTCTTGACTACTCCGAAATATTTTATTGAAATTTTAAATATTTTTTAAATGTTGCATAAAATCTATAATTTTATATATTGCAGAAACAATAAAGGAAACTTCAAGCCTCATTTTAGGCAAAACAAGACTTTAGTCTAAATCTACGCAAATGTATTTTAGCCCAAAACACTTAATCAGAGAGTAGTAGTTGTAGTTTTTGTGCACCACAGTACAAAATCAGCTTTAAATATCGGAACTAATATCATTTGTGATATTAATAAACTTTTGAGACCTTTTCTGATCCAATTTTGACAAAATTTCTTAAGAAAAGAAAGGTAATTGCTTTTTTAAAACATTTTGGCACCTTGAAACGGAAATATATTAACTGAAAGGTTGCAGATGAAACTCTAAAATAGAATAGCCCTGCAGCTGACTTGGCAGATAATTTTTGTTGTCCTGCTGGTACATACATGATTACAAAACACGAACACAAATACAAAATACTTTGGCAACAGAAATGAAGCGAAGAGTGTAAAACTTGAGAAGGAGAAAATTTGGCCTGATTTGCATTACAAAAGAATATACTCTAAGTTCCCACTCAAGGCTACGGAGTACGAAGTTCGTTATGAAACCCGTCGTAGTTTTTGATTCAGTGGAGTCGTAAAAGGAAATTTGTCTTCAAAGAAAGGAATGTTATGGATAAATGTTAAAGTAAAGAGAGAAATTTAATATATAAATATTTTATTCTATTGAGTGTGCAATTAATATCCGAGGAATCACAATCAATGGAATCCAAGAAAACGACGTGAATACAAATCGCCAAATGCTTGAATATTAAGACTTTGGGATCATCCAGCGAAATTCCAGCGCCATTTAAAGAACATCAAATAGCATCAGCACCATATAACATCACAAGTGTTATGACTGCCCTCTCTGTCCACCAGTATAGGCATCGACTCGATGAATTGGAATGTGGTATAAAATGCCAGGAGAAATTCCAGCTAAAGCCACAGTCTTATTGCTACTAGTTATGCAGGATGCGTGCTAGATTTCATAATTCCCGAAATATGATATTATCTGAAAAATAATTGAATTCCAAGGCGTTTTATTCTGCGTGATCGACGCCCTCTCACAACCCATCCTCGATACATCTTCAATCGCCGGCCATAACAGCCAAACAGAATATTAATAAATTGATTGTATAGGTCGCCTTTTACTTATTAGAAATTCATTAAATACGCGAATTTTCGCATTCCAAATTATGAAATTATTGATTTTGCTTCGAAAATTGGATCTTCCGGGGTACAGTTTTATATTTGTTTAAGATACAAGATGTTTCTGAATGTCGTTTAGCGTGAGGGAAAGAAATGTGAAATTAATTTTATATGAACTCGCATACGAAATTCTAAAATTATATTAGAAGAACAGAATACGTAAGGAAGTTTGAGATCGTAACAAAATTCCGAACTACACAAAATGTCGTTGTTTCTAATCCTCAGTAAACAGAAAACTTGTTGGGATGCCACAACTACTTGCGTTTGATCGCCATCGTACACGGAAGGATTTCTATCCTCAGTAAACAAGATCCTGCCTCTAGGCATAAATGGAATTTACTTTATTTTTTACCTTTCATTCAAGAAGGAAATGGAAATTATTTGTTTTATTTCAAATTTTAATTTCTTTCGACTAGATTTTTTAGCAGTCCAGTATTTATACAATCGATTAATTAACAACCACAAATGGAATCGAATAAAAAAGCTTGTCTTGGTCTGTATTTCTGAAGTCGGAAACATTGTTGAAAATTTTGTTTGATTACTTCGAATCATTGAAATTTTATTGAGAGCGTCACAACCCATTTATTATGGATGCTTTGTAGAGTTTCTTACAAATTCATAATATTTCTATCATAAGATTAAATATGATTAGAAGTAATTTAGATCCGTCAGAATTGATTCAAATAATTCAAAAATAATCGTCACATTAAAGAATTAATAATATTTTCCTAACACCTAAAGTTATCGTTTTTACTGCCATCCTCATCGAATAACATTCTGTGCATTTTGAACAAAATATTTATTGTTGGTTGATTCTCTACCATTGAAGCGATCGATATACCAAGAATGTTGCATCTGTAAAAGTTTTATTTCAAAAGGAAACTACACTGAAAAATCGAGGTAATTGTGAGAGAATGGGCGATTTATAGTGCCTTTGTCGAAGACGCGCGTTTTTCCTCCCTCTTTCTCATCGGACGCCAACACATTCTCTTACGTGGTCAATCGGTTTGGCATATCTACTGTTTGGCATTTAATAAAACGTTCCTGTAATAAATAAGTTTCATCTTCTTGCAGCAATCTATTATAGGAACTGCTAAAATTTCCATATTTGATAAACATGATTATATACATCATTAAATTATACTATGTATACGTATAGTAAAGTCAGCTCTGTTTAGAGTAATTCCTTGTTCGTATTTAATGAATGCTATCCACCTGAAAAGGAAGTGAGTCGCAAGCGCTTGTAGCTGATAAATTTAGATTTATGGATATTCAGAGGTATCAAAGGATCTTAGTTGTAATTAAATTAACAAAGCAAGTCAATGTCGTTCTCTCAAGGAAATACTTGAGGACGCTGCTTGGATTTATTTCTCTAGTGAACAAATTAAAATTTCGTCCATGGATAAAATTATGGAATCTTCGAATATAATTCAATCTAGTACTTTGATTGGTGTTAAGTTCTAAATTAAATTTTTCTATAGTTGAAATCAATTAAATTAGAAATCAATGCCTAAGAAACCGGGTGGGTATTATTTCTATGAATTTCGCAGTTTCAAAGTTGAATTGCATATAGAATTATTTCTATCAAAATTTTTTGAATCAAAATTACCGGAGCGCGTTTGGTAATTTTGATTCAAAAAATTTTGATAGAAATAATTCTATATGCAATTCAACTTTGAAACTGCGAAATTTTTAGAAATAATACCCGCCCGGTTTCTTAGGTATTGATTTCTAATTTAATTGATTTCAACTATAGAAAAATTTAATTCTCTCTCTTCATACTAAATATTCTCTCTCTTCATACTAAGTTGAAAGCCATTTTTGTAAATATAAAATAATTAATTATATATTTTGAGTGAGTGAATCAAGGCTAAGATGAATGCTTCTCTCTCTTTTTTTTTGTTTTTATGTAGAAGAACTTGATTCTTTTGAGTTCGAGATTAAAAAGCCTAACGTTAGGTAGGCTAAATATTTCTCCTTCGAGAGCCTGCCTCATGTGGTTGTTGCATTTATATAATGCAACGTTAAATTTTTTAATAAAGAAAATATATATTGCGTACAGTGTTCTTGTAAGAAATTGAGAAACGACGTTATAAATTTTTTTAATAAAAATATTTTATTTAATTAAACTGCTTGCTTTACGTTCACCAATATAACTTAAAAAATATAGTATTTTACTTTATTATATTTGTTGTTCGACACTCATATTTTTTGTTCATTAATTCCTAACAAAACGTTGCTAAATAGTCGTCCAAAGCCAACAGTGACAATTTTTTTGCGCGAGGGTCTAAGGTTACATTCCTCACATCGCCGGTAACTTAAATGTTGTTTAAGTAAACTATGAGGTTCCCAGTGGATCCAAAGTATGCAGTAATCGTTGGCTAACTTTGACGATGCGTTCAAACAGCTCAGTTGAATAGTACTTCTGCAAGAAAGAGATAAGGAGAAAAAATATATTCACAGGTATGTGACGAGCGGCGAGACGAGCGAGAGTGCCTTGAATTGACAACGGAAAGGCATACAAATTAACTTTTTCAATTCTCGATAGAAATAAATCAATATTATCATCGTTATCTCCGGTATCGTAATCAACATGATTATCAGCATCATACTAATTGTGTTCAATAGAATTTAATCAACGACGACTAACTAATTAGTCGCACTGAGCCTGAGACGATAAAGACGGTGATGCAAATGTTTCGAAATTTTCCAAAATATATAATTTTTATTGTTCCCGACCTCCTGCCAGCAAACAAGCGTTTCCAATCATTCATATATTTTAATCAATTGCATTAGTATCTTCTTGGGTTTCCGAGTAATAAGTATAATTAATTGTAGCTCTCAGAATTAAACCATTCGTTAAAACAAAATGCACATTCGTTAAAACAAATGCAAAAGTTTCACTCTACGGGTTTTATTATTATCAAATTAATTCAGAAGCCTAACAAGATATGAAACAATGAAATAATTTTTATTCCATCTAACCAAACGAAACCTTGTTGCCCTTTTGTCTCTCTGACACTCACTTTAAAATTTTTAAATTCATAGGATTTTGCAAACGTTTTTGCTTCTATTGCATTTTATTTGTTTTGTTGTTATATTTTTATTTTACTCTGTACCTTTTGTCATTGAACAGCGACAGAATAATTGTAAGTTTTCGATAGAAATCGATTTGTTCGGATTTGTGATTAGATTCTTTTTAAATTGAATGAAATGGATGGAAATTAAAATATATTATTGAATGTTAGTCTTTAGCATTCAATAGAAAAAAATAATACTTGCTTGAAAACCTTTGTACTGAATTGAAAGCATTTATCTATGTTTGCAATAAAAAGGAAAAAGAAATCTGTACTGGAGTAATGTAAGAAATTGTGTAGCTACTTCGGATAAACAGAATCGATACTAAATGTAAAGTCTAACGAAATTATAAAATATAAAGATTTGCACAAAGCAACATTTTCTAATGTAGCTTTTAACAAAATTTATTTAAAAGCTTGATTGAAAATTATCCAAAACAATTAAAACTACATAAGTTCTGTATGAAGTTAGAAAATCATGAAGAAAACGAAATAGGGTAATTGTCTTTTGTAGGATACCAAAAGTTTAGGTATGCGTTCAATATATTATAAAAGTATATAGACCATATGCTTGCTTCTATGCATCATCCTCAGGTGACAAACAAGACACGCAACACGTACACGTGGCATGCAACTTTTACCAAACGTATGCAAAATGCAACGGCATACACAGTGACACAAATACGATCGTAACCAAAGGTGCGCTCAATTTACTTTACTATTTTTTGCACTCTCATTCAGTCTTCAATTTACACACAACGCACACTCACGCACACTCTATTCATCAACTTTGTATCAATTCAATTTAAAATTTAAATGTCACATAGTCGATCATTTCTTCGCATGGTTAAGAGCTTTCATCACATTGGCCTGCGTAAGTGCCTAGCAAATTATGTTATTATTGTCAACGCAGATTCTTCTAAAAATACTCTCGTCGCAACTCTTAATGTCAGTTATTTTTACTGTGTTTACTTTTATGGAAATTATGCACGACTCATAAAAATTTTTTACGTATGTATAATGAAACAGTAAGTTTTACGTACGTCAAAAGCTCAAAAGTACACAATGAACGTCGTAATAAATGAACAACTGCAGCTATTTATTCAATTTTTATTTCATTTCAAAAATGCTGGCGTGTACGTCGTCGATTGCAGCAGCTTTTATTTGTTTTTTTTATATTGTTGTTAGTACTATGGCTGTCCCTATCGTTGTTATTATTATTGTTTTAGCCTGTTATATAACAGGAACACGTAATCGGCATCATACCAACATTTGCTTTCTTACCACCTACATCATCAGCATCACAAAAAAGTCACCATTTCGTTAATTGGTGTAATGCGAGTGCGATGATGCTGACTATGATGTTTGTCACTATGGTAAAGTTTTACTGGGATATTGGATATTGAAAAAGCAAACAACAACAGAACCATATGCCTTTGCTCTTTCACACTTACTAACATAATTACTTACATTTAAGTGCTATTTCAAAAAATTATGGATGTATTTGAAAATTATTATTAAAGTACTTATTTATAGACAATTACGCAATTATTTTGGGCACAATTTCACCTAAATTTGTATACAATATCTTGTTTTCATTACTTTGTGGACCTTAAAAACACCCGCGGTATATTAACTTAATTTATATTTTTGAAAATAAATTGGAGGGATATCAATCCCACAACCAACCCCTAAACCACAACCTGTGATACTAATCCCTTTGCGTCGTCACTCTGACTTTATCGAAATTGAGTACTACCAAAAATTTCGCAAAAAAAAAATTGTTTCATATTGTATAAATGAGTTCCACTACGTTGCAAATTTTTCAGGTGGCTGACACGTGCGCTGTGAATTCCATTTTGTGAATCCTGTCGGTTCAAAAAACAATTCAATTGTTTCTAATTGATTCCAATTGTTTCACATTTGTTTACGGTTTCTGTGTTTCGGGTGAAACTTTTTCATAATTTTTTGAATGTTTCTTTTTTTATGATGCAGCTCGGGTAGGCACACTATTTCTACGGTAACTGAAGCTACAGTCTGTCTGTTGTTTTCTGTTTTCATAGTGCTGCGAAAGAATTTCTACATTTAATATAGTTATATTCTAAAGAGCGAAAAGAAATAAAAAAATAAATTTTCAGAATTTATCTTCAATGTGAGAGATAACTTTGTCATTATCGCTAAACCGAAAAGAAATGCCAACAGTACGTGTTTTGAAAATGATTTTTAAAATTCCTTTAAGCTCCTTTAGACGAAATCGGGGAATAAACATAAAAAGAGCAATAAGAAAGGACAATGTAGTTAAGAAATAAAAGTTTACGGTTGTTAGGAAATGTTGTTACGATTCTCGTAGTTGCTCTTGATGTTGTTGTTGTTGTTGATGGCAGATAAAATTTGGGTTTAACACTAAAAGTAAGTATTATATCATCGTTCTATCATTCGAGTGGTTTTAAATGGTAAATTGTTTGTTCTACTTTTACATGACGTCGATAAATCGATTTTGGCAAAAGCTTAAAATAAAATTGATATCAAGAAGCTTTAGATGCTTTTGCCCACTTTTTATTCAAAATAAATTCATTGATTTTGGATTATTTTCCATAAAAACTATAAATATCTTTCAGATTTATGCGCATATCTGTTTCTCATAAAGCACTGTAAAATTAGTAATAACAATTTTTCTAATTTTTATTTAATTATATTTATTTTTAATTTATTTAAATGTATTCTATCACATCTGGAATTAAATTTCGATTTAAGTGAGTGTATAATTTCAGAGAGTGAATCATTAATTAACTTCTACCATTTTGCCATTGATGAACTTTTACAATTTGGTCAGAAGGACGAATAAATTGGCAAACATCATAAGAAGTAGTCATTAAACTTGTCTGATTTTGTCCTCTCTTCCACGTCCAATTGATTATGAGAACAGAAAATGTGGATGAAAAGTTTCATCTTGGTATTTTTATTCATTTTTTTAAGTCCATATTTCAAATTTTGGTGTAATTACAGTTACGGCAGAAACACTTTACTGCCTTTAGAAATTCATTTTGGCGTTTATGTTTCAGAAATGAGGCGCAACCTTCTCGTTCTTCGGTGCGTAAATCATATATTTTGTGAACAAAAATTCCGTTCTGAAACTATTCAAATATTAGTCACGGCATGGGGGTATTGATGAATTGATAATAATTTATTTATCGATGTTCGTGCCAGTGTTTGATTAGAAAAGTAAGCAGGCAAACGAGAACACATCTAAAAGGGTGGGGTGGGGGTTTAACAATGGACTCTGAAACCATATTGGGTAACTGGCGGCAATTCAACAAACCCATAACTATAGGAGGGTAATGAAGGAATATGCGGGTATTTATTTTAATTGCAAGCTTTAGGGACAGACGTGCTAGCTTTCTGTTTGCATGGGTGACAATATACACAAAATAGCGATATTTTGTTTTAACATTTTTCGTTTTAAAATCTAGCGAACAGGCTTCAGAAAAATTGCTTCTTTCAGATTAAAAATGCTTAAAATAAAAATGAACAATTGCAATTATTAAAAATACAGCATTTGCATTTATAATGTCCAACACTGTCGTTCGGTTATAAAATTTATATTAAAATTTTCAGAGATCTAAAATAGTCCCGTTTTTCCATCTTTTTTCATAAACTGTAAATGCGGCGTTGGGCCGATTTCACACATATGACTTTCAGTGTTTTTGTTGCACTTCATGTTGGTATTATATATCATTAGCCTACTTATTTCTTCTTCTTCTTCCTTACCACACGACTACAATTAGTTTTTTCGATGTATTTTTTTCAATTTCATCAGTATTTTGTCACTCTGTCCGTCTAATCGAGATTTGTTGACATTCATTGAATAGATGCAGAGCATAATAACGATAGTTAAAGTGGTGATGAGAATAATGATACCAATGATGAGAATTATGATACAATTGAAATCAGCAATTTTAGTTAAAAATTTTTCTAATGAACTTGAAAATTTTTGAAGTAGGTTTTTTTGCTTTTAATTTATCTACAAGTTATTTTCTCCGTGGATTACTCCTCAACTCAAAGATTTCTGTCCTTCTCCTTTCAATGTTACTTTTTCTTAATTTATTCATATTGTTTTACTTGTTTTTTTTTTCATTTGTCAAGCTGCATTTCTGCATCCGTTTTTGTTTTGAAATACTACTTATTTTCATTTCGTTGCTTTCACTTTGACGAAGACAACTTATTAATTTGGTTTGGCTGGATACGTCGCCCATGGGAACGGGTGGTTATGAAAAATTGTCAAATAGGCACAGGTACAAATATCGGAATGCTCTAAGGAGGCGAGGCTTTTATGTGCATAATTGTCGGCCAGTTATTTTAATTATGCTATCGTGACGCTAATTCGGTGTAAAAGTTGTTTTGTATTCAGTGTCAGATCGTTACAGATTTTTCTGTACTACATAATAATGATTACATACACGCTGCTGCTGTTCTTATTCCTAATTGCGCTCTTTAAAGTTTGGTCTAGAAAACTTCCTCCCTATACCTCTAATGATGATGATGACGTTTGGCAATATCAATTTCGGTTGATACTTCTGTTTTAGGGTGGTAGTTACTGCACCAATGACCGCAACGATTATGGTTATTCAGTTAATTTTTTCCATGAAATTTATTTTCTGTTTTCGTTAAACTGTGTGTCGAAGACCGCAATTTTCAAAAATTTTTTTAACAATTTAAGTAATATTTTTTGCATTCGTCCTGTTTTTATCAGAATTTTTTAAACCCTTACGTCACATAAGCTATCGACATTGTTGTCTTCAATTAACTCTTTAACTTATTAGTTGACTTATAAATTTGCTCCTCAGTTTGTCTTGCATTAGAGGAAACACGGGAGAAGGTATGGAAGATATATATTTTCTTTTATTATTGATTAGGTAACACTTAATTGCTATTAATTTTTAGGAGAAAAGAATGAAGCAAAAAGCGTGCAAAGTATGTGATGTGTGATGTATCCGTGCATGTCCAATCTGCGGAAATTGTAGAGTTTTTAAAATGCTTTCGCTTTATTTGGAATTTCCACGTAGTCCGTCTTATTTTCCTTTGCACGAAGTTTCAACTCTTTTTACTACGTTTGTTTTGTAAAATGCGCTTTTTCTGGAACAATCGAATGTATCTTAATTGATTACAGTTGATTACTAACCGGCTGCGAAGGCAAACTATTTTGAGATTACTGGTCACCAGGCAACGCGTAGTTAACACTGATATTCTAACCGTTCGGGTGCGCGTTCTGTCGAGTACTAAAATACCTTGGAATATCGTCGCAGCTTAACCTCAAAACAAAGAACGTAGTTCAAATACCATTTGACTTATTCCTGCTGATGTTGTTGCCTTCGTCATTACTCCGAGAGTTGTTGTTGCTTGTGTTGTTGTTGTAAATTTGTTGGCGTTGACCACCGAGTACGAATAAGTCAATTTCTATTTATATATGAACTATTCTATATTGAGGAGCTCACATGACCATCCCCAACTACAGGAAAATTAATCACGCTTTCCAAAATGTCCACTTCCGTCTACTTTACTGGTCTTCATCCAGGCCAATACAGAATTGTAAATATTCCAACACGGTAATAAAGATGCGAAGGATGGCGAGTGTTCTCGTGATTGTGGAATAAATTGCGCGCTCTCTGCTTCTAGCAGTCTCTTTTTCCTTCGCTCTCGCTCTCTCTCTCTCTCTCTTTCGTTTACCGAAATTTAACTACAGAATTTCGAATCTCGCAGAGAACTGTTATTTGAGCAGAGAACTGTTATAACCATAGAGCTAGACAAAATGACGACGACTAGAGATGATGTCGCAACAACAATGTTTTACATCGAAACGTAAGCATATAGATAGAGAGTTTAAAGGAAGCAACTAACAGGTATTTTAATAATGCACCAATAAGTATAGGGTAAAGAAATGTTAAATATTACGATATTTAACAGAATTTAAAAGCAGAGAACTGTTAAAACTCTAAAAATATGTTAAAAATAAAAACATTTAAAATCAAACAGTTAACGATGTTAAAGGACTACATGAAATAATAATGTTGAATATGGATCCTGTTAACACGAAATCAGAGTAACGCTCTAGCCCCTGATGCCTTTCACCAGTTTTTAAATGATTAATTAGAAAATAAAAAAGCTTAAATGATTAATTTATGATTAATTAGGAATGATAAAAATGATTAATTAGGAATGATGAATTTAAATGATTAACTAGAAAATAGAAAAGTGAAAATAGAAAAAATAGGAAGACATAGCATATGCTAGAGGAATGTGAATTCATAAACTTTGTTAATGAAAAATATTTTGGAGCAAATTTTAAGCCAACTCTAAAGTAAAATTCTTTCATTTATTCTACAAAAGCAGCAAATGAAAAAAGCGAATATTAAGGAAAGCTTCCGTAACTTTTCCATGAAACGAAAAGTCCCCTTCCTGTGGAAATATTCACACTCATTTTATATTATTTTTTATATTTTCAAGTGCAGACATTTAAGATTTCTACGGTATTCTTGATTATTTGCCAAACTTATCTATATCAAAATGGCCAACGTCTGGATAAAAACTTTTTCTCGTATTCAATATATTGTGCCAATATTTTTTTTTGGATTATGCCTAACGCTTCATTCCAAACTCATATCTCCCTTCTCATAGTTTACAGACTATAGATGCTAAATTAAATTTAGAAACTTAATAAAATGCAAACAAAAAACTAGGCAAAATCTTAACAATAATGTGTCTGTCCTTTTATACAAGTTTTAACGCATATTTTCAACTGTAGTATTTCTTTAATCTTGTATCCAAGTGAGATTTTTTTTAAAAGGAAGAAGGAGGCGTATTCGTTGCTCCCCGGTGATCTCTATTATTTTTGCTTCCAACCAAGCAGCAAACAAACCAAACTTTGCCTTATTGCTATTCTTTTGACTTTAGATAATGTTATTTCTTTTCTCTACGAGTGCATCGTAACCATTTTTGTAATGGCTTCGTAAATGCCACGAGTCCCCTTAGAATAATAAATGCTCCTGCGAGGGCCCGTTTTTGTTCTATTTACTGGGTTTTATTCTTTTGCCTAAGAAAAAACAGTAGCAACAACTACAGCAACGGCTGCAGCATCACTGACAGCAACAGCAGCATTCTTAGCTATGTTTATGGATGATTCAAATATACAGAAACCACACAAATGCACTCACATACGTAAACCACCGCATAAGATTCGTTTAAGCGAAAGCAACCTTTACTAAATGTATTCTCTTTCGCTTTTGCGGGCAGACATGCTTTATATTCGAAGTCCTTTATTCCTTTATTCCATCTTCATCACCCTACGCCACGCCATTCATTTTTCCTTTCATCATCTGCTCAGTCAGTTCGTCAGTCATTCGTTTAGTTGACTCACTCCATCCTTTTCATTCAACTATTCTTCTAAATTTTCCTTTGCTTGTGTATGTTGCTGTCATGGGTTTAGGGCTATCTTCAATCATTTTCTAAATAAATCTCTTCCCTATTTTTGAAAAGATATTGTTGTCCACTCTTAGGTAATTTAATTAATTCTTGGGCATTAATTTCTGTTTGTTCATTTAAAAATATATGATTGAGAGCGCTGTTTTGCAGTTATTCGTTAATAGAAGTCTGCCTGATCGCGTATAGGTATTTGACTAATTCTCTTAGTAAGTGCTGCCCTCCCACGCAATGTGCCCCCAGAATTACTGAAATAAAAACTCCCGAAGGACTTCTACATTACTTTCTATCGAATGAAAGCATAGGACGAAATAAATCGATTAAGTAATTCGTAATATGGAAATGAGTTTTTTATTTCAATGCTGATGATTTCGCCGGTAATGAGTATACCATTGCTAAGCATAGTGATCATAAAAATTTTAATAATCGTCGTCATTGCTTTCTAGGCAAAATTAAAATCAATAATAAATTTTAATATTAACACGTTTGAAGTGTAAGCAGAAGCAGTAATTAAATTTTCTCAAAATAGAATATTCCCATCTAGTTAACTTCTTTTAACCTTGGGAGTAACCTTGCCATTCCGTTTTATTTTTGTGACAATGGCAGCGTGCCCTATGTTCCCGGAAAAACTCCCCTAAAGCGGAGATTTTTAAATAACGAAGCGAGGTTGGCTTCCATTTATTTCTTTTCCTTTATACTTATAAAAGTATTAACTTCTGCAGTTAGTTTTCATAAATGAGTGAAAGTAGGTTTTACTACTTTTTTTAAAATTTAATTTTAATAATTTTTTAATAATTTTTTTAAAATTAAAGTAAATAAACCAGTTTTTTTTAAAAATTGGTTCACCTGCCGTCACCTACAGATCCCTTGTTGGTTAGAGATTTCCATAGCAAGTTCTCTATTCGTGTTTAAATACTAAATATTCAGAAGGTCCGAGACAGTGGCGATATAAAAGGAAGATCCTTCGGAAGAAGAGAGGAAGAGTAGGGGTTTAAACATACTGCATGTTTTAAAGATTTTCCATTTGTTTGAATGTTTCTTGTATTTTTTATACTCTACACCTAAAGGATATTGAATATTGACTTACATCTTTCTTTTGTAACGCATTAAGGAGGCCGCGACGGGTATAGATAAGTATATATATTTCTGCTCAGAATAACTTCTTGAGTTTATTTATGAGGTGTTCATGCCCGTGTGTTTGTCAGCCTGTCTGTGGAATTCATGATTGCAGTGGAACGGATGGTGATATCGGCAAGAAATTTGACACGAATGAGGTAAATCAGACAAGTGCCCCCCCCTAATTTTTATACAAAATCCCTTCCAACGGCTAATTTCTCAGGTTTTTAATAGATATCCTCAAAAACCTCCATTTATTGTATTACTTTTCATAGCATCATCTTTTTGATAGAGATTGCATTGAGGAATATTAAGAGAAGCATGCGTGACCCACTGATTATTAGAATCAGACTATGAAATTATGTTATGTTTGTATGCTGTATTAGTTTCAGCCGGTCCTAATTCAGAATTCTTACTTATTGTGTATATGTATATTGATTCCTGTATTTAAGACACATTCTTATTATACTCTATGCAAATTAGTGAATAATAGAAATGAAGTGGATTTAGTAAAACTTAGTATTTTTTAATTCCAAAGTCAATAAATAAATGAAAAAATTTAAAACCGCTCTGTAAAAGAGCGCAATATTTAATTCGATTTTATTACAACAAAACGGGACAGAAGGCAAACAATATTTTGAATTTGTATTCATATCTCGTAACGATGAGCCTTTTAATGTTTTCTTTATAAAATGTGTGATAAACTAGTTTATCCTGTCATAAATTTAATGTTCATGTCAACCATCAATCTCCAGTCCGTGACCATTATTATCGTTTGGGAATGTCATTTATTAGCCGTCATTCTAAAGAACTTAGGTTGAATATTCTCATAATGTTCGTTTGCTAGTCATTATCATTCAGTCGTGCATGCAATATTAATTCGAAAGTCAGCCACCTTTCGAGAACTAAGTCAACTTTGTGTTAAAAAATCACATTACGAAGGGCAGGTATTTGGTCAAAGGCAATAATTTGATATTAACATGTTGCTATTGCTTTTTGCTTTTTGCTTTCATGTTGCTATTGCTGTTTCTCTAATTTCAAGAAATTAATAAAAAGTCAAGAAATTGTATTCATTACCGCGATTACAGCTCTCCTGATGAAGTATTTACAGATTAATTGAGGTGGACGAACTAAATCTCTCGGGGCGCCAAATGATTAGAAGTTAAATTAATTCATTCGGCATGGAATTGTTAATTTACACCCAGACATAGAGGAAATTTTCAATGTCTAAAGACCCCGAGGATTATTGGGATAAAAATGTAAATTTATATTTCAAGTATTGTGTACATAGGCTCCAACCAGGCCGAAGCTAGCATCATTAGATATTTGTTGTTAAATCCGTGGGCCAAATTATCAAGACGAGTTTTGGAAATATCCGCAACCAAATAATGGAACTACATCAAAATTGTTAAAAGTCTTTCATTTAGTTTCGATTTATTTGCGTTATTAATTAATTAATTTCTCTAAGGTTGTTAATGCTAACAATGCCAAAAACGCAACAGCAGTGACATCACAAACAAAGCAAAAGACATTATTCTATGCAAGAGAATTAAAGGAATTCAAAAGAAATTCTTAAACTTACGCTCGTTTTTAGTATTTTGTAATAAATAAAAATTAATTTTGAATAATAATAATTTAAAAATTAATTATTAATTATTATTATTATATTAATTGTTATTAACTACCGATAATATTCTATTTTATCGAGCTAAAATCGAGTTAAAATTCACTATTTCAGTTTTGCTGAAGCAAATAGAATTGAATTGAAATTTTTATTAACGCCAGAGAGTCAGAATAAATAATTCAGGTTTTTATTTATCCAGAATATTGATATAACAAATCTATGAGTTGAATTAAAAACGCATGACAATCACCATGATCATTAACCATGAAGTTATTACTTGAAATGTATTTAGATAAAATTCACGAGAATTTTATATATGATTTCATATCAAGAAATACTTCAAAGTTGAAAGGACCTCTTGCAAAAGTGAATCAATTCCATAGGCGATAGGCCTTTCTTCTAATTCCAATCCGTAATCTGCGTCATTGTTTAACATTCTCAGCCTTATATTATATTAATCATAACGTAATCGCTTCCTTCTCGTGATATTTCTGCCTTCTTTCTCTCTCTTCTTAGCTGTACTTTTTGGTATCTATTTCTCCGTTTTTTTGTGAGTTTCTGTCTCAAACTTCTGTATACTAAAAGATAAATTGGAATATATAGTATACGACTTATGTCCCAATTAATTTCAATTTAGATAATTTCTAATTAATTTATTCCTAGAATTAATGTCGGAGTAAGATTTCACAAAATTTGTCGCGATAAACAAGAAACAACAAATTGGATCTATTTAAACCTCGTAGATTTTAGCATCACCAGAAGACTATTGTGCTAACTAATTCGTAGATGCATGAAACAAATTTAATATCCTTACAATCTCAGTAATAATTTTGCTGCCAAAATTTAATTAAATGTTTGTCTCAATTGTTAACAGTGTGACAGACATTTTAGATGATGTCACTGCCTACTCAATATTTGTTACATACAAATATATTTTGTATTAATAAAACGCAGATATTTCTCTAATTCTCGACTGATAATGCAGAAAATCCTTACATTAAACATAATATTTATATATAATTTAAAATCAATTATAATTTTATATACATTCTAAGTTCATTTCCAGTATACAATTAGATGGAATTCAGTGAAGGCATTAAATACAAAATTGTAGAAAAAATTTTCACTAACTGTTTTTCCCTCTCTCTCAAATTCCCCTCGTCAACATCAACATATATTTGTCTAAACTAAAAAATGTAAGGAAAGATTTCAAATAAGGAGTAATATAAGGAAAGGTTTCAAATAAAAAACTGAAACCGAATTATTTCTTATCGTACTTCTTTCTTCGCCCAAATGCTTCTATCTTTCCCTATCGAGATTTTCTTTAATGCTTAGAATACTTGTGAAATTGTTCAAAATGGCTTTAACATCTTCCAAATTCAATCAAAATATCTCTAGGACTTGAGCCAAATGTATTTTTTACGGTCATTTTGAAGTATATCCTATATCCCAACAAACACCTAAACACATTTTGTTTTGTATGAACATGCATGCAGCGTACCCATAGTTGGCACAGAAAAGTGTGACCAAAAATAATATTAAGTGAAGAAAAATATCGATTTCTGTTAGAAAAATTTCATTAAGAAATTTCAACTAAGAAGATATCGAAGGCAATAAAACTTATAATTTTTTTTCCTTTTTTAGTAATGATTTATGAAGCTTAGGTGAACAAAGAGTGTACGTCGTCGTGTCACGTAGATACAATATTTTTTCGAATGCATGGTTTTAATATTTCTTACGAGAGTAAAATTAACCTTTTTTCTCATTAAGATTTCCCTTAAGTCGTTGATATCCGACAAAGAAAGGAAATTAAGTGCAAATTCTTTTCACCGAACTTTTTTAGAGTAATTTACAACGATATTAAGTAATTCATTTAATAACGAAAACATATAATTCATTGATTGTGGTACCTTATAAATATTTTTTGTCAACCTGCCAAAAATAAAATACTGAATAATGTTTCCACTTGCGGCAATGACGAAGCTAAAAGGACAAGTAGCCAAAATCAGTAAAAAGTAGGATTTCAATAGTTTTTGTCCGATATGAAATAGCCGATTGCAAAGAAGGAATGAATAGAACAGAAAGAAAAATGGGAAGATAATTTAATAATTAAGGATGAAATAGAAAATAAAAATTTATCTTCATGATTATATACACTGTTGTTATATATAATTTAAAAAATTGTTTCCTCCATGGACTTTTCCTAAATGAGTTATGTTTTTCGAAGAGTTATAAGGCTTTACTAAAGAAATATTAAAATGCAATAACTTCTAATAAGAAAAGTAGTTTCAATGATTGAAACTGTGTGGAGAAGTGGAGAGGTTAAGGAAATTATAAAACCATATTTTTATAATTTCTATACCACTGTCCAAGGTTAATAAATTTTTTCTTAAAACTTTATATTTTAAATTTTATTAAAATAAAATTAGATTATTATTGTCTCTTTAGCATAAAAAGCTAAGTAAGCTAAGTAATACTAAACACTGAACACATAGACGGAGGTCTATTACGCTTTCGCCGACTGCACACATATTCTTTCTTACGAAAGTTAAAGTAAACTGTATTTCTTTGTTTTCCTTAGAATATCTTTAGAATTTTCTTGAAAGAAAATTTCAAGACAAAAAGAAGTTCAAAATCTTGTTAAAGTGCGATCATGCTCTGCATTTTGTTCGGTTAGAGCAATTCGTACACGAAAAGGGCATTTACGCAAGTAAACACAAAGAATGCGTACATACACACTCGCATATAAAACAAATATTTCTTATAAAACTTTTCCTTATTGACTTTTGCCATCGTCAGCTTATCGAGAAGTTCGAGTGGAAAAAGAAGAACATTGAAAACAGAAAGAAACTAAAAACGAAAAATAGGAAGCGCGGGAAGTTCTCTTGTGACGAGGTATTTTTATACTCTACATCCGACGGGATAGCGTACTTTCAGTTAGCGCTTCCGTTTGTAATGCATTAAAAGAGACGTGGCAAGTATAAGAATATGTATGTATTCTTGCTCCGAATCGCCTTCTTTTTCGATTTCGCCATACCCGTCCGACGTCTGCCCCTCTGTCCGTTTGTTTTTGAGAATCACGATTAGAGGATAAGGAGTAGAGCTACTGTGTAGCAATTTGGTATATTCTTTGTCATTACAAACTCAAGTGGTATTGATTTAAGTCGTAATTACATAAGGCCACTTCTGTTTTTTATGAAATGAAATTGCGTGCCTCAATTTTCAGGCTCTATAACATTTTGAAACTGAAATTTTATGACTGCGATATTAGTGCTGGACATTATAAATTCAGCAAATATGGACGCGGCGCTCACTATTGTACTACAGTACGGTATAGTGAGTCTAAATCAACTGAAAACGCAAATTGTAAAATAAAAAGAATCAACTATTGAAGATTAGGATCAAACTAAAAAAAAATATGTAATTGGTGTAAAGTACATAATCGTATTGGTGTAAAGTACATAACAGTATGCCGAAGCTAGCTTTCTAACTTGTTTTTTATTGTTTCCCATATTATATGTATAGGAAGGCTCTAGTCGATATTCTGCATGTGAATGTGTGTGTGAGTGGCTGTGTTAATGCGAAATGAGAATGTGAATGTTCCATTTTCAGACTTCGCCAACTAAAACTTGATCCTTTCTTCTTAACATAATCTTGATGTATTTTCCGACGTCAAGGTTAATTAAATTAATATTAAAATTATTTTATACTCAAAATTTAATCTGAATTTGCTTTAACTTTCATATTTTAAATTTAACCGTTAGCTGAATTCTTATTTTAAAATCGTACGCTTAAAACGCCTAAAACATCCTTCCCATAATTAAAAAGTAATTTCCCATAATTAAGAGTAAAATCAAATGACCGTATATGATTATTTATGTCCACTCCATTAGCATAAAGGCTTATCAGTTGCATAATTGAATTGACTACATCGTTATATGATTTTAATTATCAACACTTGGCTGAAGGAAGAATGCGAGAGTAATCAGAAAAAATGTTAATTATTCCAATAAATGAAAGCTCCTGAAGGGAAAAGCCACAAAAATCATTATTTGATACAATTAAATTCAATATCGATGTACATTGATCGCTATTCAGCGTTATTCAAATAAATTTGTAGACAACCTCCATTAATGTGAATACCATTATGTAATGGGCATAATGACGCACCCTGCCCCCTAGTCTTTGTATTATAGCAACGACACTGAGCGATATTCCGTGGTTGTGGCATTAATTTGGTCAGATTGCATCGAAACCGACAAACTGTTTCAAAATTGTTCTTATGATCGTTTGCTTTGACCGCGAGAACCGAAGGTTGAAATGGAGCTTTGGGTGTGTTGGGTTCAAATTGCACTGAAGCATCTTAATGATGTATTTATTAAATGTCTTTATGGTTTTAAAAACTAGGCCACGATAATTTTCACATCACATTCACATTCACAAACTTGTCTGCGTCTCTAAAAGCAGGCATGAATCGCTCTCTGATACTTCCAGGTGCATAGGCATTCGCAGTAGTGAGTCGGTATGAGACAAAGTACGAGACAAGGTTGTCCGGAAATAGAAATTTGTAGTCATAACATACACATAAGTTATTTGTTATCCCTACGAAGGGAAGAAGAGAACCGTGTGAAAGAAGATATGAAGGCGATGAAGCCGAAGCGGTCTACTGTTCACTTCAAGGCAGAATTATGCTTACCTATAATATTTATTTTCGAGAAAATTCTTGGTGAAGTATTTAAGTAATTACTACGTTGTGAGATCGCAAAAACAATAATTATAAGTTACCTCTGCTTGATAATATTTAAGTGAAATAATTTATCGCCATGAGTACACGTGTGTTAAATTAGAATGTTAAAATTTTCTTGCACAACATTTATGCTGTGTGGTCTGTACGTGGTCTGGTTTTGTTAACCTTTACCTTTTAGAATTTCAGCTTCAAGACAGGATGGGTTTTTTAGAATCATTACATTTGCTAGCTGTTAATGCTTTTTTATCAGTTTTAATCTACACACTATCTAGTTGTCGTTTTTTTCCATCTTAGCAATAATCTTTGCTTATTGGAGTTTCGGAGTTTTGCGTACAAAAGTGTTTTAATTAAAATATTTTATCATATTTTATCGTTTATTAAGGTTGTCGGTTTTAAATCTGCGTTTTATTCGTAGGGTCATTTTAATAATATAAAATCAAATACATCGAATTAATTGCATTTTATAGAAGAAGTTTATAATAAAAGAAAAATACAATACAAAAGAAATAAAAGCCAGTCTACTCAAGTGCGCACAGCCATTACATTTCCCCATAATTTTCTTTCTTCATAGTCCTCAAAATATCCACGGGAAAGGAATAGTTCCAATATAAAAAGATACTGAATTGGTGTCATATAAAACGACTGGACCACTTGTTAAATTATACAAAAAAAGCTCTTTATATTTGCAAAGCAGCTGTAACTCTATATTATATATATAAAATGAGGTCGCCGGATATCCTGCAGCTCCAACCAAAAGCAGACGGATAATCTATAGAAAACAGACACGTACAATTTTATATCATATATTAAAAAAGAAATCCTTCAGACTGTATGCGGAAATAGAGCGCGAAAAAAGAACTTGTTCAAAAAAATTACGGAAGCTTGTTTGTAGACAAAAAATTTAAAAAGACGATGAGCAGCAACTGCTTCAGATTGTTTGCAAGCATTGATTCAGTGTAATTTGTTTCAGTTCACTTTTGTTTTATACTGGTTCCGTTTTCTGATTTTCATCGATTGGCATGATTTTGTCGTTATCTTTCTTGTATCGCGTGACATGAATAAACCTCATTATTCGATGCTTTGAAGTCTTTCAAATATTAGGCAAAAGTCGTTCTATAATCGTCATTAAATGGTTTCAGAAAGAAATGGAAAAAATTGAAAATATTAAAATAAATATTTGATCGACAAATTTTAAATATTTTGAAAGATGACCACGAATGTGTCTTAATGACTTAGTTTTAACCTTTTTTATGAGAAAAATAGTCAGAAGTAGAAACAGTAGTAGCCAGAAGAGTAGTGACGTTGACATCGACCCCTTCGCTGTATCTCCGACGCTTCTGAACTTCATTCTGAAGGTAGGATGGCGGCTCATGTGATAGGTGGAATTAAAATTAAATTCTCTATCGCTGTAATAATTTGTTTACATTCCTTATTACGATTCCGATGCATATTCCTATACATATTATATGTATAGGAAGGCTCTAGTCGATATTCTGCATGTGAATGTGTGTGTGAGTGGCTGTGTTAATGCGAAATGAGAATGTGAATGTTCCATTTTCAGACTTCGCCAACTAAAACTTGATCCTTTCTTCTTAACATAATCTTGATGTATTTTCCGACGTCAAGGTTAATTAAATTAATATTAAAATTATTTTATACTCAAAATTTAATCTGAATTTGCTTTAACTTTCATATTTTAAATTTAACCGTTAGCTGAATTCTTATTTTAAAATCGTACGCTTAAAACGCCTAAAACATCCTTCCCATAATTAAAAAGTAATTTCCCATAATTAAGAGTAAAATCAAATGACCGTATATGATTATTTATGTCCACTCCATTAGCATAAAGGCTTATCAGTTGCATAATTGAATTGACTACATCGTTATATGATTTTAATTATCAACACTTGGCTGAAGGAAGAATGCGAGAGTAATCAGAAAAAATGTTAATTATTCCAATAAATGAAAGCTCCTGAAGGGAAAAGCCACAAAAATCATTATTTGATACAATTAAATTCAATATCGATGTACATTGATCGCTATTCAGCGTTATTCAAATAAATTTGTAGACAACCTCCATTAATGTGAATACCATTATGTAATGGGCATAATGACGCACCCTGCCCCCTAGTCTTTGTATTATAGCAACGACACTGAGCGATATTCCGTGGTTGTGGCATTAATTTGGTCAGATTGCATCGAAACCGACAAACTGTTTCAAAATTGTTCTTATGATCGTTTGCTTTGACCGCGAGAACCGAAGGTTGAAATGGAGCTTTGGGTGTGTTGGGTTCAAATTGCACTGAAGCATCTTAATGATGTATTTATTAAATGTCTTTATGGTTTTAAAAACTAGGCCACGATAATTTTCACATCACATTCACATTCACAAACTTGTCTGCGTCTCTAAAAGCAGGCATGAATCGCTCTCTGATACTTCCAGGTGCATAGGCATTCGCAGTAGTGAGTCGGTATGAGACAAAGTACGAGACAAGGTTGTCCGGAAATAGAAATTTGTAGTCATAACATACACATAAGTTATTTGTTATCCCTACGAAGGGAAGAAGAGAACCGTGTGAAAGAAGATATGAAGGCGATGAAGCCGAAGCGGTCTACTGTTCACTTCAAGGCAGAATTATGCTTACCTATAATATTTATTTTCGAGAAAATTCTTGGTGAAGTATTTAAGTAATTACTACGTTGTGAGATCGCAAAAACAATAATTATAAGTTACCTCTGCTTGATAATATTTAAGTGAAATAATTTATCGCCATGAGTACACGTGTGTTAAATTAGAATGTTAAAATTTTCTTGCACAACATTTATGCTGTGTGGTCTGTACGTGGTCTGGTTTTGTTAACCTTTACCTTTTAGAATTTCAGCTTCAAGACAGGATGGGTTTTTTAGAATCATTACATTTGCTAGCTGTTAATGCTTTTTTATCAGTTTTAATCTACACACTATCTAGTTGTCGTTTTTTTCCATCTTAGCAATAATCTTTGCTTATTGGAGTTTCGGAGTTTTGCGTACAAAAGTGTTTTAATTAAAATATTTTATCATATTTTATCGTTTATTAAGGTTGTCGGTTTTAAATCTGCGTTTTATTCGTAGGGTCATTTTAATAATATAAAATCAAATACATCGAATTAATTGCATTTTATAGAAGAAGTTTATAATAAAAGAAAAATACAATACAAAAGAAATAAAAGCCAGTCTACTCAAGTGCGCACAGCCATTACATTTCCCCATAATTTTCTTTCTTCATAGTCCTCAAAATATCCACGGGAAAGGAATAGTTCCAATATAAAAAGATACTGAATTGGTGTCATATAAAACGACTGGACCACTTGTTAAATTATACAAAAAAAGCTCTTTATATTTGCAAAGCAGCTGTAACTCTATATTATATATATAAAATGAGGTCGCCGGATATCCTGCAGCTCCAACCAAAAGCAGACGGATAATCTATAGAAAACAGACACGTACAATTTTATATCATATATTAAAAAAGAAATCCTTCAGACTGTATGCGGAAATAGAGCGCGAAAAAAGAACTTGTTCAAAAAAATTACGGAAGCTTGTTTGTAGACAAAAAATTTAAAAAGACGATGAGCAGCAACTGCTTCAGATTGTTTGCAAGCATTGATTCAGTGTAATTTGTTTCAGTTCACTTTTGTTTTATACTGGTTCCGTTTTCTGATTTTCATCGATTGGCATGATTTTGTCGTTATCTTTCTTGTATCGCGTGACATGAATAAACCTCATTATTCGATGCTTTGAAGTCTTTCAAATATTAGGCAAAAGTCGTTCTATAATCGTCATTAAATGGTTTCAGAAAGAAATGGAAAAAATTGAAAATATTAAAATAAATATTTGATCGACAAATTTTAAATATTTTGAAAGATGACCACGAATGTGTCTTAATGACTTAGTTTTAACCTTTTTTATGAGAAAAATAGTCAGAAGTAGAAACAGTAGTAGCCAGAAGAGTAGTGACGTTGACATCGACCCCTTCGCTGTATCTCCGACGCTTCTGAACTTCATTCTGAAGGTAGGATGGCGGCTCATGTGATAGGTGGAATTAAAATTAAATTCTCTATCGCTGTAATAATTTGTTTACATTCCTTATTACGATTCCGATGCATATTCCTATACATATTATATGTATAGGAAGGCTCTAGTCGATATTCTGCATGTGAATGTGTGTGTGAGTGGCTGTGTTAATGCGAAATGAGAATGTGAATGTTCCATTTTCAGACTTCGCCAACTAAAACTTGATCCTTTCTTCTTAACATAATCTTGATGTATTTTCCGACGTCAAGGTTAATTAAATTAATATTAAAATTATTTTATACTCAAAATTTAATCTGAATTTGCTTTAACTTTCATATTTTAAATTTAACCGTTAGCTGAATTCTTATTTTAAAATCGTACGCTTAAAACGCCTAAAACATCCTTCCCATAATTAAAAAGTAATTTCCCATAATTAAGAGTAAAATCAAATGACCGTATATGATTATTTATGTCCACTCCATTAGCATAAAGGCTTATCAGTTGCATAATTGAATTGACTACATCGTTATATGATTTTAATTATCAACACTTGGCTGAAGGAAGAATGCGAGAGTAATCAGAAAAAATGTTAATTATTCCAATAAATGAAAGCTCCTGAAGGGAAAAGCCACAAAAATCATTATTTGATACAATTAAATTCAATATCGATGTACATTGATCGCTATTCAGCGTTATTCAAATAAATTTGTAGACAACCTCCATTAATGTGAATACCATTATGTAATGGGCATAATGACGCACCCTGCCCCCTAGTCTTTGTATTATAGCAACGACACTGAGCGATATTCCGTGGTTGTGGCATTAATTTGGTCAGATTGCATCGAAACCGACAAACTGTTTCAAAATTGTTCTTATGATCGTTTGCTTTGACCGCGAGAACCGAAGGTTGAAATGGAGCTTTGGGTGTGTTGGGTTCAAATTGCACTGAAGCATCTTAATGATGTATTTATTAAATGTCTTTATGGTTTTAAAAACTAGGCCACGATAATTTTCACATCACATTCACATTCACAAACTTGTCTGCGTCTCTAAAAGCAGGCATGAATCGCTCTCTGATACTTCCAGGTGCATAGGCATTCGCAGTAGTGAGTCGGTATGAGACAAAGTACGAGACAAGGTTGTCCGGAAATAGAAATTTGTAGTCATAACATACACATAAGTTATTTGTTATCCCTACGAAGGGAAGAAGAGAACCGTGTGAAAGAAGATATGAAGGCGATGAAGCCGAAGCGGTCTACTGTTCACTTCAAGGCAGAATTATGCTTACCTATAATATTTATTTTCGAGAAAATTCTTGGTGAAGTATTTAAGTAATTACTACGTTGTGAGATCGCAAAAACAATAATTATAAGTTACCTCTGCTTGATAATATTTAAGTGAAATAATTTATCGCCATGAGTACACGTGTGTTAAATTAGAATGTTAAAATTTTCTTGCACAACATTTATGCTGTGTGGTCTGTACGTGGTCTGGTTTTGTTAACCTTTACCTTTTAGAATTTCAGCTTCAAGACAGGATGGGTTTTTTAGAATCATTACATTTGCTAGCTGTTAATGCTTTTTTATCAGTTTTAATCTACACACTATCTAGTTGTCGTTTTTTTCCATCTTAGCAATAATCTTTGCTTATTGGAGTTTCGGAGTTTTGCGTACAAAAGTGTTTTAATTAAAATATTTTATCATATTTTATCGTTTATTAAGGTTGTCGGTTTTAAATCTGCGTTTTATTCGTAGGGTCATTTTAATAATATAAAATCAAATACATCGAATTAATTGCATTTTATAGAAGAAGTTTATAATAAAAGAAAAATACAATACAAAAGAAATAAAAGCCAGTCTACTCAAGTGCGCACAGCCATTACATTTCCCCATAATTTTCTTTCTTCATAGTCCTCAAAATATCCACGGGAAAGGAATAGTTCCAATATAAAAAGATACTGAATTGGTGTCATATAAAACGACTGGACCACTTGTTAAATTATACAAAAAAAGCTCTTTATATTTGCAAAGCAGCTGTAACTCTATATTATATATATAAAATGAGGTCGCCGGATATCCTGCAGCTCCAACCAAAAGCAGACGGATAATCTATAGAAAACAGACACGTACAATTTTATATCATATATTAAAAAAGAAATCCTTCAGACTGTATGCGGAAATAGAGCGCGAAAAAAGAACTTGTTCAAAAAAATTACGGAAGCTTGTTTGTAGACAAAAAATTTAAAAAGACGATGAGCAGCAACTGCTTCAGATTGTTTGCAAGCATTGATTCAGTGTAATTTGTTTCAGTTCACTTTTGTTTTATACTGGTTCCGTTTTCTGATTTTCATCGATTGGCATGATTTTGTCGTTATCTTTCTTGTATCGCGTGACATGAATAAACCTCATTATTCGATGCTTTGAAGTCTTTCAAATATTAGGCAAAAGTCGTTCTATAATCGTCATTAAATGGTTTCAGAAAGAAATGGAAAAAATTGAAAATATTAAAATAAATATTTGATCGACAAATTTTAAATATTTTGAAAGATGACCACGAATGTGTCTTAATGACTTAGTTTTAACCTTTTTTATGAGAAAAATAGTCAGAAGTAGAAACAGTAGTAGCCAGAAGAGTAGTGACGTTGACATCGACCCCTTCGCTGTATCTCCGACGCTTCTGAACTTCATTCTGAAGGTAGGATGGCGGCTCATGTGATAGGTGGAATTAAAATTAAATTCTCTATCGCTGTAATAATTTGTTTACATTCCTTATTACGATTCCGATGCACCTCTGTCTAGCAGCAACTTTCCGGTAAGAGTATGCCGGATAATCGTCAATTCCCTTCCAAATTGTATCCTTCTTCAAGGTACTTTTACACCCTGCAGATGTTATCCCAGTTTGAAATTTTTGCATTCCACAATGTTGACAAAATTCTCAATCGTTCAGACTGATTCAGTGACAGTTTTGAATATATCTTTTTGCTCCTACCCCGCATATGGGATAGCTAAGACTAAGAATGGAATGGAATGGAATGGAAAGGTTTAAGTTGAAACAGAAAAGATAGTCAGGCGCCAATCTGATAGGCCCAGTAGGGTCCTCCAGAAGCAGCACCATTACGAATGTATAAGATACAAGAAATCTGTGAACAAATTCAATAAAAACGGTCGGCTATTTACATTAAAGTTAGCTCGTCAACAAAGACCAAGTTTGAGCAGCAAATTAGTAAAACGCAGCAAAATATAATGCGTACTCTTTCCTTGATTTCCGTAAAAGGAAATTTTGATATATCTGTGGGAGCAAATCTATGGAAGCCAATGTGATTTCCTTTTAATTTTCTAAACAAACTTTTTTTCCTAAAGATGTAATATTTTAATAATTATTTTCGATCGTTTTAATAAAAAGTTAAAAAAATTTAAGGGATCGAAAAAATTGTATATTTTTCTAAACTTAGTTTGATCTTTATTAACGTTGATAATTCTTTTATATCTCTTGAATGCATATTATATAATTATTCCTTTCGTCTCTTCGAAATGAAAAATTTCGTAATCCGAAACTTCGAAATGTAATTAAATTCTAGGTCGAAGAAAAATGTATCCTTAAACAATACAGTCTCTTTATATAAACACACTCACTATTTAGCTAATCCCCGATGGTAAATACATGACATCCCAGAAAAGCCTTCCTCTATCGTTTTCCGTCAATTATCTATTTGTAACGCAGGAACGTTTTCGATACTCGTATGCGTAATTTGGACCTGAATAAATAGTGCAAATGGAAAATGAATATTAGAAAAAATTACGAAGAAATCACGAACTGAATTGAATTGAATTCATTGACGATTCTCCGATATATTTGCCGCAGCGAAAAGGCGTAGCAAAAAATACAATAAAATTTCTCAAAATATTGATTACATCAAATCTACGAGAATCGAAATTAGTTCAATTCTACTTTTGAACTGATGAAAAAGTAAGAATTGTTTACTTTGGCACCTTAATAAATGTCACATTCTGTAAATTTACATTCTGCAAATATAATACTTTTTATTGTGCGAGAGTGAGATTGTACAAGAAAAACCATTTCATCAAAGATATTTCGATTTCAAAATGACAATAGAGTAGATAAATATTATTAATTTTTGATCATAAGTCCCCCAATCAACGCTACGGTGAGATATAAATACAGTGCTTCCTAAAAACTTGAAATCCTTCAGCCATTAAAAATTGTGCACAACTCTCGTTAGTTAAATCAATATTTTAAAAGTTTTATGACATCTTTTTAAAATGTTTCTGTACACAATTTCATGATAAAAGTTTTTTCATTATATTTCCTTTCTATTTCTTCTCCATTTTATTAGCGCCCCAACAGTATTTACCCTTGTTCTGTGCACAGTCAACACTCATGGTGGTGTGGCTTTGCGGAGCATCCTAGTAGTGATATCCCTACAGAATCCTTTATGTGAAACCGCAAACCACAAACCCTTAAACGACTATTAGTTCCAATTCCAAAAAAACCAGATTATCTTAGCTAATAATTCCATACACTCTCAAAGGATGATTCATGAGATCAACATCGAAATGAGGAAATTTGTACAGCAGAAGGAAAGAGGTTGAAAGAGTAATTACAAAACAGGAATCAATAGAAATCAAGTCGACAAAATTCTCCTTTGAAGCGTGATATAAGTTCATGCGATTCATCCGGAATTGTAATATGAGTGAGTCTATCTGCCAGAATAAATAGGTCTCCATTTAGCAGAACACTTGGAGAAAACGTAGTAAAATTATTTACTTTATGTTACAATTTTATGCTTATTTACTAGTTTATGCTGACTATTCTTTCTTTTAGTCATTGAGACCTTCTAGTTACAGTTGCCATTTTAGTTCTATATCTATTTTGTACTGGATGACTTCAACGAATTCAAAATTTTTTTTCGTGACTATTTTGGGCTTAAACTTTGACTTTTAGGTTAAATTTCAGTGACATTATTCTGGAATATATTCTATTTTTTACAGAAAAGCTATAGAAGAGAAGAATTATGCTGCAAATTTTCAATTGTGATGATCTTTCTTCAACACCTAGTATCAGTCCTACTTTTGCAAAGCAACATATTTCAGCCTCTTGACAGAGGGAAATATAATATTAAATACTGCCCACTTATTTTTAAAAGCAAACTCTAAATTCATATTACAGTTGAAGGGACATAAATTGCACCCACGCCGAAGTAGGCGCTCTCACCCTTTTTTGTTTTAACTTTTTTCAATGGATACACTTTCCTGCTCACGTTTTCCAACATACACGAATGCTTTGTTTGCTTTGTTTCCTTATGTTACGCTAGCACGAAATCCATTTATATGTGCAATCTCTGTTTCCGGTTTCCTTTAGAACATGGAAATCCGCTTCTTCATTATAAGAATTCGCTGTTTGTTTTCTTTCCGGTCGTTCGTTCGTTCCTTTGTTTAATTATTTTTTGGCCATTTTCTTTCACCCGTTCATTAATCCAGCATTTATGAAATTAGTTATAAAGGCTTTATATCTTGCAATACGTCTGCTTCAGTTTCTCTTTTATTTCGTTCGGCTTTTTACATAACATAGTTTTCCCTGTGATGCTCTTAACGACTTTTACATCTCGTTTATTTAAATAAAATTTTTAAATATATTTCCATGGTCGCAAAATAGATAAATACAAATGTGGCTGGGGAAAATAATTTATCACTTTTAAGGCAGAACAAGTTCGATAATTTTAAATGGGATTTACCGTCAGATTAAATCGCAATCGCTACATGCTTGGGTTTAGAAAATCTTAAAAAAGGGACCGTAAAAAATTGTTTGCTACTTCACCCGATCGCGGTGAAGGCGGAAATTTTTATTTAAAATCGAAAAAATCAATAATTTTGAAATATTCTTTTCAAATCTTATAATGTCAACGTGAGATGGACCAAGAACATGTAATTAAAATTCACTGAGTTGCAAGTGTTCGGAATCCTGAGACGACAAAAAAATCAGTATATGAAAAATATTACGTTAGTCGTTCAGGGGCATCAGTTGCATCACGAGCATTTGGCCATGGGGGTTGCTCTCCCGCTTGTTCTGTGTTTTACTGTGTGGTATTTTATTTATGAGAACAGAGATGACAGAATGACTGTTTATTTTATGACGATATTGTAACCGCATTGAGCAATTACCTAGAACCAATTCAGGCCGATAACCAAACAGGTCCTTTATTCTCTTAGTTGTTTTAGTTAGTTTTAGTTTATTTTTATTTAACAATAATATGAATAAATAATGATTAGCCAGATAATATTTTATTACTAACCCCTTTGGTAATAAAATATGTTCGTAAAATATCCGGGAAAACAAATATTTTGTAATTAGTATTTTCAACACAATGTGTGGTGATAATTAAATAATCATTTTAGATATAAATTAGAACAATTAATAAAGATTTTGCGTTGTGTGCTTCGATACGCCTCTGCTACGAGTGATTATATTGCTTATACACTATGATTGATTCACGTAATCGCACACTTAAACAAATGTATTAACATACAGAATAAACAGTCGCTAACAAGCAAGCATCTTTAAAAATATGAAACTATAGACAGCCAAAATATTTTATATTCTATTACGGTTTAACGTTTACTCTAATAGTTTGCTTGTTCATAGTATGCTTCTTTTTTATTTCACTGTCATTTCCTATGCCTTCCATAACTTATTCTTGATAACCATTTTTTTCTGTTTTGTTTCTTTTCTTTTTTTAATGAAAATTTGACTGAAGTTATATGCACACGAATGTGTCCACGTATGTCGTGTGTTGCTACGTGTGTCAACTTTCCCAACATTATCTGCACTAGAGATGTGTCAGTCCTTATTTTCAACGCTCCGGTACATTTTATGCACATTGGTTTAATTTGTGTTCTTGTGTGTATGAGTATGCATCTATATACCGTACATGCTGTACATAATGTAAACGGTGCTTACTTTGTATACGAACATGTTTGTATGTATGTACGAATGTGTAATTTGAGAATATATATAAAGATTTTTGGGCTTTTGTGGACTACTAAAGAATTTAGGAGCCACGAAATGGGTCACTGTTGGAGAAGAAAGGTTAAAATAACGGGCATATAAAAAGTCGAGAAAGTAAGTGACAGAAATGTTTAATGAATAAAAAAGTATACAAAATTAAATTAAGGGAGGGGACATAGAGGAGAGGAATGACGTGAGGGGAAATTCCATGAAAAAGCGAAAATTAAACGGTAATGCATACAATTCTATCCCGATAATACGACGCAATTAATTTACCTTTTATGACAAAACTGTAATGGACATACGATTATAATGATAGGAATATTTAATTTTCTAACAACATTTAAAAGCGAAAAGACTGAAACTTTATTTCCCTTCAGCGATACCCCAAATGTATGCTTCTTCAAAACTTTTGTTTACGCTATTAATATTTTAAATCATCATCGGATAAGGGCGGACGTTGCAGTGTACGGATGCATTATCGTTTTGTGGGTGATTGCCTCTATTTATATGCTCTTACTAAACTTCCTTTTCTGGTGAGTTTCGAAGGAAGAAATATGCTAATTTAGGCCGTTTTCAAGGGCGGTCGATTTTAAATTCTGTAGTTGGCACAATTTATGTTTTTTTGGCAAATATTTTTTGGCTTATTTTTTGTTGTGAGTTCTTGATAACGACGACAACTATACACTCTTCTCGATTACCGCTATAGTTGACTAAAATTCCTGATAAAGCTATCACTCCCACTTCATACTCTGCCTCCATTATTTCAACTACATAGCATCCACTGCAATAGTTCACATACGCGTTTATTTCCGGAACGAGTATGGCGTATATAATTCAACAGTACCAAGGACAAAACAATTGTTCATAAACAAAAACCAGGGAAACGAGAATAAAAAGAGAAATAGAAAGACAAGAAAACGAAAATGAAAGCAAAAATTGCAGCGGTCAGAAATCGCCAAAATTCGTCAACGTTATGAAGGGACGACGCACTAATAAAATGGCAAAATAACAAATAAATCAAATTCTAACATTTGGCATGCAGCTTGCAAAGGACATCCGCATGCAAAACTTGAGACTACCCTGCAGTGTTTCAAAGAAGTTTCTTCCATTTTCGATAACAATTCAGTCAAACACAAGCAGAAGGCAGAGAGTCCACCGCATGTTTTATCGCTAAGTACACAATGCGACGAATGCATGCATCGTAATACCGTCGCAATGATAGCCACGATTTTTTTGCGTTTAGTGTTTTCATCGGCCGATTAACCCGACACACGATTCCAACCTATAACAGATTTACGAAAATGTCAAAGGTGAGATGTAGTTCATTGTTCGATGTACTTAACTACAAAGAACATATATAATACATTAAGTGGCCAATGGTACAACAATTATTTCATTCCCACTTCCTCCACTAAAGTCAAAGAAACTAATCTATTTCTATTACAAAGGAAAACTCTTTCTTGCCCTTACTGTTTCTCAAAATCACTAATCCACTCCTTACTAATGGTTGGGAAAGGCGACGATACAAATCTTGCTATACATACAAATATTAATGGGCTATGATTAGATTAAAATATAAATTTGAAACAAACATTGAAATAAGCGAAAACGTTTAAAAATGAATAAGATAATTTTCTTTCTATATTCAAAAAATTTTTGAAAATAATTCAAAATATAAACTGTCTTTAAATCTTATAACTTTGGCGACTATTGTGCTCAATATTCATAGGGGCCTGAGAAATACAAAAGAAACTCAATCACACACATACAAGCTCATGTAAGGGGACGCACACCAAATATATTCGAATACAACCGCAGTTATAACAAAATGTGAATTAAAACTTTGCCGATGGTTTTCGAAGTTATAAAAATCACGTTCGTGAAACCCTCTAGAAAGAATTTGGCAATTAAGAGGCCACAGAGGCCACGATAAAGGCATCGTTAATAATAAGAACATAAATACCATCGACCGCCACCATCGAGGACCCTGTTTAGTCGGAAGACAAATGTTACAAAGTTTTCATTATAAATTAAATTAGAACTTAATTATGCCACAAGGAACATTGAAGGTACTAAAGTAACTTTTTCACGTACGAATGTATTCTCGTTCCAATCATCCGGTAAACGTTGAGCAAAACTTCTCTAAACGATACAAACGACGTGCCTTTGCGTGTAAACTCTAATTACCAGCCAGCAACATTTTTAACGCAAACATAAAAGATTACCCCCCCCTCCCACCAAACCATTCACTAATCTTCAACACCAATGTCAATACGAACAAAACCTCCAAGACTACCAGCAGAAGCCACACCAACAACTATGCTTCGAATTGTGGTTAGACACAAGTGTTTGGAAAATTATATCCGCTTGCCGCGAACTGCTCCGCAATGACCGAAAGGAAAAGTAGGATCAGATAGAAAGACAGTTTTGGACACACTAACTAAAACAGAATATCTTTGGTTTTGTTATTGTTGTATTCGTGTATTGCGTTTGCAATACTTTGACAATGTGCGTAAATATATGAAGCCACAACTGCTCCAAAATGAAATAAAAAAAAAAACAATTACAACAGCTATCACCGGAAAAACATGGAGCTTTTGTGTCAAACGAATAGCTTTCAGAAATCTGTTTTGTACGTGAATATTATAAACGGAAGGAGAAACAAGGAAATATTAAGAAACACTGATTCCTTGTAATGCTTTAGTGACTCGATCATTTGCAACCAGAAGTTCATACAGTATACTTAAAATGCGCCAGGCAGAAGATTTCGTAACTTCAACTCCATTTAATGCGACGTAACACACTTCCGTTTTATTAGACCGCCCTTTCTCTTCACACTCAGCAATTGTTCATGCCGTAATCGTTAGCATTGCCACCATATTAACGACAGTGTTGCCTGTTGCGATGTGATATAAATTGATACTAATATAAATTGATACTAATGATTCAAATGTTTTTACGTACATCGAATTGGCGACGATTTCGTTATAACACGTCGATAGCAACCTAATTGTTTCAATTTTTGACACACCAGCCACAAAATTAGACTTTGATTATTGCTAGTAAAAAGGTAGACAAAATGAGATTCGGGTGGTCGAATTATCAGAACATACAAAGGAAACTGCAATTGCCGTAGAGTTTTTATTGCCATACGGTAACGTCCTTAACAGTTTAACTCTTCTATTGTTTACAGTTAACAATCAGATCTAATTAACCCATATTTGCAGTCGAAATTTTGGAGAACTTGGGGAATATATTTATAAACGAAATATAGCAATAATCACAAGCAGTGTTATTATTTAATTACTCAATTGTCGCATAAAATGATTTTCTAAACTGATTTTCAAAATTATACATATTCTTTATCCTTTTATACGTTCGCAAATGTAATCTTTTGTACGTCTTTTCTTCTTAAGCAACAAAAAAAGATCTGGATGTCACATTTTTGAAATCATCGCCCTCCTTGAAACTCCTCCTTGTCACTCTCCTTGAAATACTTTCAACATCCAGTAACTACTTCATAAAAATCAAAATTAAAAGTTAAAATGTAAAAATCATTCTATGATTTTACAATACTTTTGAATTTTTTAAAATTATTTTATTTTGAGGTATTTTAGCACAAAGTTAATTATTCGCTTCGATATGATACCCAACATATATCAACGAGGATATCAATAATTTTTAGGAGATACAGTTATTTAAACTGTGAAAGAGAAAAAAACTCGGTTGTCTTAATTTTTATTTTATAATAAACTTAATTCAAGAATGTTGATTATTTTGCGATTAATTATTTGACATAAACGAAGATTAAAATTAAACCTATAAGTAATATGAGAGATTTATTCGGAAAGTGACAGCGGTATGAATATTTAATTCTCCATTCATTTTATTAATATTCAATTTATTAAAATTTATACAAAAGCAAATAAGAAATAAATATTATAACCGCCATTTAAGATTAATATTCTTTAACTTTTATATAAATTTTTCAACATTATCCCTTATTACTAACGCTTACCTTCAATTCTTTCATTGTATCATCACTTTCGAGCAATCCGTATAATCCGTTATAATGTAGACATAGCTGAGAAACGCTCAAGGAACCCTCCATTTCCATACATTCACAGTCGCGCGTCTTTTACTTGACTTTTGTAAGAGTCAAGAGTCCTTGATCTCGAAATATTTCACTCTAGCGTAAACGACCCTCTCGACACAAATCTGAATGGGCAGATTTGAACGAAGCATTTTTACTTTTCTTCACACGTCCTTATGCTTTAAGCCGACATCTAAGGCTTCGACGTCGCTACGAGGTTACAAGCTGCGCCTTTTTAGTTTCAAAGTTTATATGACAACATGAACGTATGATATAATCTCAAGGTTTCTCCTCCACTTGTGCATTTATATTAACCTCTTTTATTACAATCCAGTCTGAGCGCTTAGTCTGGAAATTTTTAAGATCTGTAGGTTATGAACAATTATTTCTTCAAAAATAAAAAAATTGCGAAATTTTATGAAAACGCCCAGGTGATTACTGTCATTTCCCGAGAAAGAGAAAAACATATTTTTGTGTAATCCGTCATATAAAGGCATATTATGTATTTTCCAGTCTGTAAAATCCAATTTTTCATTTTGGGAATGAAAAAATGCAGATTATAAAACATTGATTAAAGTTCTTATTGACTTTAGCATCTCTTTATCTAAACTTTGTCAAACTTCATTTTAAGGTTTTGTTATAAAAATAAATAAATGTGTGGTTAAATTTAAATCTTATTATTTCTTTCCACTCAGAAAGCCACCGTGTTTGAGTTAAAGAATTTGTTAATATTATTTAAAGATTATATCCTTGAAAATATATATCCTTCGTGACATTACTGTTCTACCAATAATTCATTATCATCATCGTCATCACCACAATAATCTATCTACATTTTATTTATTGACTAGATGCTAAATAGCTCATCTCTCTTTAGGACTCTCTCTCTCTCTCTGCTCATCTTTTTCATTCTCGCTATCTGTGTAAAACTTAAGTGTGCTCTCGAATGTTATCTGCGTTTAAATAAAAAAATGTCATCCGCTTTTAAATAGGTTCACTTCAAACCATAAAAGCCGTTTCAGAACATAAGTCAAGTGTTATTATTTGTATTTACTTATGTGCCTGTGGTGATGCTAGTAAAGAGGTATAAGTGTTTGAAGTGCTGCGCGGAAATAAAACAACTTGCATACGATAGAAATACTGAGAAAGTAACAAGGGGGTTCTATGGAGCAACTTAAATTAGGGAAAATAGCACATGAATGTTTCAATTGCAACATAATTTCTATATATTTTTTAATAGAGTAAATTGGCAACTTCTTAATTTTTTTAATATTCTAATTGGTTTATTATACGTAAAAGGGAACGACTAATGCACGATTTAATGAAACAGCCCTAAGTGTACATTTATCCATACTAAAAGAAACATCATCAAAAGGCCGCTAACAAGTAACTCGTTAATTAAATCATGTACGTAATATAGACAAAAACATTAACGGAGAAAAATGGCGCAAATAGCGAAAAAAATAGAAACTTCTTGATTTCCAAAGCAGTCGCGGAATTATTGCAACGGAAATAATTTTTTTATATAACATTTTACGTGAGGACGGAAGCACAATTAGAACTAAGCAATAATGAGGAAATGCAAGTATTATTAATATTGACTGTGGAGTAGAATGCAGCATAATGGAGTAGATCGAAGTCAGGCAAAACGTCATCAAAACCAATTAAAAATAAGTAAGGACATTCACTTCGGCCTAGTCGTAGCTCTTATACCCTACATCTGTAATATATAAATATTGTTTAAATCCAGAAAACAGTGGACGGGTTATGAGCATTTTAGTATTAATTAGTGGGAGCTCTTGAACAATGTTATTCACCGAAAACGACAATTGGAAGAAAAATAACGGCAAAGGTGTGGCGTTGACCGCTTACATATTTCCTTTTCTTGGCTAACCCAGATTTACTAATCCATTTTCAATACAATATGACAAATTCTTCCATAAGATCTTCTTCAATCTTCATATGGCATAATGGCCTCTAAAGACAAAAGGTATGCCCAGTTTCATGACAAAAATGGGTTGGCAGAGAAGCAGACGGGTAGAGGGACGGGCTAAATTGACACTGAGTGTATTTCTGAGCAAGAATATATATATTTTTCCATACTTACCACGTCTCATTTAAAGCGTTACAAGTGGGAGACGTAAGTGAATATATCCTTTCTCCGTGTGTAGGGCATAGCAAAGTATCATTGGTAATGCCTGTAAGAAACTGAGCATATTAGCGTGGAAATTTTCAAAGCAAAACTGTAAAAGCAATTGATGCTTTCTACTACTGCTACTTGGTATTAGTGCTGCTACGGCAGCTGAT
Source organism: Physocephala rufipes (assembly GCA_963966595.1). Classification (NCBI taxonomy): domain Eukaryota; kingdom Metazoa; phylum Arthropoda; class Insecta; order Diptera; family Conopidae; genus Physocephala; species Physocephala rufipes. The sequence continues at coordinate 27,786,792 of OZ016503.1, forward strand.
GCCAACAATATCACAGTCAGTTAACCCAGAATCTAATAATGTTATAATAAAAAATATAAACGGCTATAAAATATGGTCTACAATTACGTCGCGATGTGAAGTAATTGCAGTGTGAATGAGCCTGCGCATTCGAGAGTAAAAATTTTGAAATGTTTTAAAATGTTAAAGAGATAATTTCGTAGACGAATAATTTACGGCAAGATTTTGAAGGGATATATAATGCGTCAAAATTATTTTAACTATATCTATGAGGACTTTTGTTGTTTTTGTTGGGATTAGCCTCAGGAAACTTCCAGGAAATATTAATCATTTATTCACAAAACACCAACATTGGGCTTCCAATGGAATGTGTTTCCAATGGAATTATAGTTAGTAAGAAGTATTAGTTATAGTTTTAGTATTAGTTATAGTTATAGTATTAGTTATAGTATTCTAAGTAGTAAATTTTAAGTAGTATAGTATTTTAAGTAAGATTTTAATCAGTTATAATTTAAAAAAATTTCCTCCCATAAAATAAAAAGCCTCTATGTTTGTAGAATACAAATTCATTTTATCAGGGACGATCTTAAGGATAGAACAAAGTGGATATTATAGAGATATGAGAGAATGTTCTAGATTAAACGTTAATATACTATTAGGATATTATCGCGCTATTTATTTCTTAAATGCTAACTTTTACTAAGGTCCTAATAATTTACAGATGAACTAAGAGCTGACGAATTATTCTCAGCGTTATTTCTTTATTCTGTTTTGGCATTACTGACTGAATTACAAACACCTGATTTAGCAGACGCCGAAATAAATAACGTGGCCGCTACAGACTGTCGACATCGACCCGTTCTTATTGGAAACCCCTTTATATGAATTTTACGTTTGTGTTACAAAAATCCTCATGCACGCGCTTCGTTGTCCCCGACCATATAGTTAATCGGTTCAATGATTTGTACTCCTCTACACACACTGCTTCAATTAATATTTTTTGTTTCAATAAAAATTTATTAATTTTCAGGGGACATTCTGGCATCCGAGCATTCACTACAAGACTACAAGAAGAAAACAGGATTCCAAACTAACGAAGCCATTTCGAAGTCATATAAAACTGTTATTCTTGAAATCGGCGATGTTTTTAAAAGTTATGCATAAAGTTTGCTTTAATTAACGCAATGAATTTTGTTTCCAATTTTAAAAAAAGAGAAACATTAAAAGTATACTACATTTCAGTGATTGCATTTATAAAACCCCGTTCGTATAAGGATAATAAAGAGGGTTTTTTAGCTATAGACAGTGATTTTTTTTCTTTTGCTTCGCTTTGGAATTGGATATATGGATATTGATGCTCGTGAATTGTACGGGGCAACTAACAGGGTTTATGTCATATTTTTATCATTGATATTTATTAATATACTAACTGTGTAAGCCATTTATTTCATCTCTTTTAATACGCTATTTTGTATAATTGAAAAAGCCATTTTTTCGACGGCTGTGTGTGAGTGTATTTTTTTTTCAAAGGCGCATAGTTTTGGTGTCGTCGCAATATATCTTAATTGAGTTGGATTAAGTTAAATTCGCTTTTTATATAAAATTTCTTATATAAATATTAATCAATTACTATTATTGAGTCCAAATACAAAATCTAGTTAATCACGTACTTACAACATCATCCATTTACAACAGTTTTACTATCCTTATTTGCTGCACTTATTTGAGCATTGATGTCCTTTTTTCCTCCATCTATACTAGACTTTTTAAATTCCACACATATTTGTTTTATTTTTGAAGTTATTTTTATTTTACTCCTTCAAAACTGTTGACGTTATTTCATTCTTGGCTGAGTGGGAGAGTTAATTTAATTTTTTCATTTCATTTCATTCGAAACAGTTTAGTTTAACTTTTTGCTAAACTTTTGTTTCAATTCTGCTTTTACTTACTTTTCAATTTCTTTTTTCTGTTTGTAATAAAAACAAATATTTGCTTTAGTGGAAGTTTTGAGGACACTTCTCGATAATCGCGAACTGAAGTGACTTTTTTGGGCACTGCAGAAGACGCATGAACAAAATATTATACGAACATTTAAACTTGGGTTGTTTTATGTTGGTTGCAGTTTTTATGTATACAAAAGTTAGCCCGCTTTGTGGGAAATCTAAGAACAATATATAATTGCTCTGAGACCCGCCAGTTGAAGAAGTCCTTGGTGCAAATGATGCTGAAAAAACTCTAGACGGCTTTGATATGTATGCCTTTTCAAATACAAAGCGAAGACAGCACAAAAAATAAGAAATACGACTATGTTTTACCCCCATAAAATAAAAATGATCCTGATGACATTTCGTAAAAGCAAAAGATTTCAGAGTTTAAAATGTATTGCGATAAACAGACTGAACAAATTTGATATACTAAATTATTAATTAATTTTTGCTGGAGAAAATTGGAATATTTCAAGTTTGCGTGGAATGTAGTGGAAGAGAGTTATTTACAATCCCGAGCCGCTTAAAATTTTCTCTCAACCAATTGTTGATTGAATTTCAAACAATTACATTACCTACCCATTCTTCTGTAGTCTGGGTAAAAAAGCTGACGAATAGGGCTAAAAAAGTTGTGCTTTCCTCATTTTCATCTGAGACTTACGCATCGGCAAGCAAATAAATTTACGATGGAGGAAACAACTAATTGCCAACTGGTAACATACATCACCATTGCCAGATCGAGACGAAATAACTAGCGCTCATGGAGCGGTCATTATGGTTCAGGACGAAATCATTTGCTGAAAATGGCACAACGCTGAAATCGGTTTGTGTTCGCATGGAAATTCGTTCCAATATCTTTTAATTTTCCAAAGTCACTTATTATCTTCTTATATTAATTACGTGTTTTCTAGAATTTAGCCAACGAAAATTGGATATTAGCTAAGTTAGAAGTGGAAAGTGTAAAGAGAATTACATGAATTCATGGATTTCTTTTTTATTTCTTTTCAGACTAATTCCTTTATTCTAGGAATTAATTTGCGCTGCTTTTATGTGTGTTTGATTTTGATACACATGACGGAAATATGGAAGAAGATTCGCTACTGCACCCAAGCCCACTCCTCGTTTAATTCAATTTTTTATCGCGAGGATTCTGAGTAAGTTTCGGAAGGCGAGAATATGTGTATATGTGTGTCTATATGTGTTGCGGGCGAAAAGTGATCTGTGCAAATGGTTTCAAAAATCGAAAGTCGAAACTAAATATTTGATGATCTCATCATTGTTGTTCTGTTTGGTACTGTTGTTGTACATTATTGATTGCCACTTCTGTTTAGACTGTTACCAATTATTTTTTAGTTAGTTACATTTTTCCTGCTTTGTATGCAATATTTTTCTTATCCTGCGTTTTTTTATGTGAGAAGACTTGGTTCGAAATATATGTTTATTAAAATTTTATTTTGGAATTGCAATTTAACGAAAAAGCTAACTAAATGAACTAAATGTACTAAACCAAATCAAAGTTGATTGATTGTGGAAAGGGATTGAAAATTTGAAACAAATTCAATATTTTTTATATTAAAATAGAAATTAATTAGTTAACAAACAGTTTCTCATATTTTTAAATTTCCTCTTCCCTTTTTCGTCAAGTTCTGATGCCTGCAAGACTTCCCCGAATCTTTCTTTGGGTAAGGGAAGAAATGCAATTACAATGAAATATATCAAACTAGGCGAATTTAGTGATTTTCTACAAATGACTGCGTAAACCCTTTCTAAATTTATCTCATCCTTAAATTCTATCGCTAATGGTTACCGCTATACTCGAAATCCTTAGTGAGTTTAAGAAGATCCTTCCAACATTCTTAATATATTTTTAATCGATATTATATCCCTATGAAAAATTAATGACCGCAAAATCCTTTATGTGCACAGCGTTTCTTCCATTCACCGCCAAATGTTAGGATAGACAGAGAGAGAGAGAGAGAGAAAGACGGAGAAGAAGTTTTCTTTATTGCTTTTTATTAAATGCGAAACGAAATCCCGTAAATGTAACAAATGTTTTAACTTTGTAATAAAATTCGGGGTTGTGATTATTTGAGCTGAATCCTCCTACCTAGTGTAAGACAATATTATCGTCATTAAATATCTTATGTCCAAAATTATAATAAGATCGTCTGAATTCAAATTTATTCACGCTCTCACGAGTGTGAATTACACTATGGACAAAGGAGGGTTTTGTAGGCAATTGTTACAAATTCTACATTCTTTGTATATAAAAATTCCGGCTTTTGAAATGCTGAATTCATGAAAACACTGAAATGCGCTTCTCGTATGGAAACTGTCAGCAGATGGAAGAGGTTGGCAATAAATTCAAAGCAGATTTCGAGATATGTTCAGTAAAACGCAACCCATAGATTAACTAGAGTATGGATTTCATATAACTCAATTCTATACGCATTTTCTGGTCTCCTTATTTCATTTTCTTTTTCTTCACTGCTCATTTACTTTCTCTTTGTCGAGAAACTAAATAATTGTTAATTAATGAACTGTGAGATTAATTAAATCAATGTGATATTTGTAATTTGTTACCATTGTAAAAGCTAAATCATAACTTAGTGGTATAAGATATTTTCATAACTATCATTGGTTGTATTGCCGGGTCGGTTCTCGCACATTTTAATCTGCAATTTAATAATCTCATAATGTCACTTCTGTCTTACAGACGGAACTATATTGCGTGAAGTTATAATACTGCTTTTAAAAAATCTTAGTAAAGCAAAACTAAATTCAGAAAAATTAGAATTTAAAAACATTTCCGTTAAGGATAATGATAATGATTATTGTCTGATAGGGACTAAAATCTTTCTATCTGGTCAAATCTGATACTATCAAAATAGCCCGTGCTTTGATCTCGCTTTTTATTAATTCTACACACTTTTTATTCATTTTTATTTTATTTTGACTTTATGCCGGAAAAGTACAAATTGCTTTAATGATTAAATAAAGTTAAAAGAAATATTCTTTTTAATGAATGAGTTGTGTTGCTGCACATTTAATTAAATTAATTTTTAATGCAAATCCTTCTGCCGCTGCTGTTTTCGTTTCTTATAGCCCTGTTGCTTCTACTCCTGGTGTTGCTGCTTCATAAAATTCACCTTATTTCTGAAAATTCTTTACTTTCACTTTAATTAAAAGTGAAGTACTCGCACACTCACACGATTGCGCTTAACTTCCACACACTAACACGAAGCACATTTCGTTGCAATTTTAATTGGAGCTTTTTAACTGCTGCCTGTGAATGAAACATACGCATAGCAGCAGATCTTACTCAGGACTTACTAACTTATGCAAAATTATTGCTGTTGTTTTCGCTATTGTTTTTTCTTTTTTGGACATTCTGAAGGAGAGTAGAGTAGACGTAGCAATTAGTTTCTTTTTGTTGTTTTAATAAAGCGATTAGATTACACAAGCTAGAAGCAATGTTTTTCTATTGCTCTAGTTTTTTGTGGCTTCCGTTCCTGCCTGTTGGCGTCATAAATGTGGATTAACAAATTCTTTATTGCCTTCATTGTATTCTTGTTGCTAAAGTTCTTAGCCAGTGTGGGCAATATCAGGTAACAATTTTGTTATTCTTGTTATAACTGTACATGTGTATTGTTATTGTGTCCTTATCAGTTATAGTTATCGAATATATTTTTATTGTGAATGTTATTAAGGTATTAGTTTGTATAGTTGTAAATTGATGGTAATAATTAATAGCAAATTATTCAGTTGTCGTTGGTTTAGTTGTTGTTTGTAAACATCTCTAATACTTCTTTGTGATTGTTTCAATCGCAGCTACTGACTTCATTTTATCAGTGGTAATTTTTTAAAATTACTCCTTTAGAACAACTCCTTGCCATTGTTTGAGATAGATCTCTTATACTAAAAGCTATTTGCTGGAAGTAAAAGTAGAATTTGGGCTATTAAACTATCTAAGGAATGTCTTAAAGATACGTTTTGCTTTAAAATATATCGCACGACCATGACAAGATTTTCCACGAAAAAAAGTTTTAAACGAATTGTAGTGTCGTATAAAAAATCACTACGTTGTCGGCAATATTCCTACTATTAAAATTACTACAACAAACAACAAACAGGAATAACCGAAGGCCGACCAACCTAATGTTTCTATTAAATAATTAAATGATTGCCTCGGAGTGAACGTTTAAATAGGATTATGTAATATCTGTGGTAACAACGTTCCGAACTACAAAATCTCAAAAGACAAGATACCGAAACGACAAAATCCCCAACGACAAAATCTTGAAACGACAAAGTCCCGAAAAAATACTGAAAAATCCTGAAATTCAACATGGTCCAACTCTCAGTAAGTAGAACAACTGCTTCGTAACTAACCTGGTATCAAGTGTTGGCATATGGGATACCCTTGGGTCGCGGCAATTATTATAACCCTAAGTAATAAAAGACCTGGCTTATCTGCTAATAATATTCTTTAGTATTCTTTGTACTTGGTCGATTCGTCATCAATCATCAATCATCAATCATCCTTTGGGATTTTTTAACATAAGTCAGGACCTTATCGTTTAGAATTTCGTGCCCCCTTCTAAATTATTGCGATATCATAATTCACTCTGTAAAATTTTTGTAACGGCCAAATAACAGTCTCTAGGATATTATAAGCAGAATTTTTGAACATTTTCTTTCTGCGTTAAGATATGGTTATCTTGTACACATTTTTCAGATCAGTTGAGTCTGAAACAACGCATTTTCGCTGAATGAAATACCTTCCTTCCATTCGGAATTAATTTGTTAATAAATGCTTTTTGTCAACATGTAAACTACAGCAAACCACAATTATCGCGTCATAAATGAAATTTAATGGGAAAAGCAGAAATAAGGAATATACGCTATAAAGGTGTCGCAATGTCATAATATAATTTAAGAGCATAATGCGATAATATAACAATATACGTTTCCTTTTGTGCTAAGAGACCGACAGTTACATGTTTTATAATAAGTGGTTTTTACAGAGTATAAACCGCAAGGAATTCGTTTTATGAGGAGTAAAATTATCTGTGTCCATCTTCCGGGGAATATAATTCCACAAGTACACACACACGCATCCACACGAACACACACAGGCATTTACACACACAAACAATAATCACAATGTACAATAATCTAACCCCTGCGTCAGAAGCAATGCTACGAAAAGTGCGCGTAAGTGATCCTTCCTTTTGGTTGTCATTAACCAGTTGCCAGAATATATGAATATTGGGTTTTAAATTTTATTGTAAATTTTTAAAATTGTTAAAATTGTTAAAATTGTTTTATTCTACAGTTTGTTTGTTACCCATCTTTTTCACGATTTTCCTTTGTCAAACATTTCGAATTCTTGAATTTTAAATATTAATATTTCCGCTGTGAACTTAAATTTTCATTATTAATAATATAAACTTGTAATGAGGATAAAGTGAGTAACCAATACAAGCGTTATGACTTTAGCTGTTAATGTATAGGTTTTAAATTGACTTTAAAATTAATTTTAGAAGTGTTCTGTATGTTTATGTCACTACTTAGTTATTATTGACTACAATAATACTATTTCAATTTACTTTATAGTTTAACTCCTTAATCGTATAAACTCTTTTATAGTTTAACTTTTTAATCTTTCGTTTAATTCTTTACCCTTGTTAATAAGCAAGGTTTCCAAAATTTTCCATCTATATTATTTCAACAGAAAGCAATTTTATAAACACGAATAAAGCCGACTGAATTGGTTTTCTGAAGAACCTAAAAGTAAACCAACATCTTAAATAACTAAAGAGGAAAAAGAGTAGGGGACTAAGGGCAGATAATGCAATAACTGTTCTTGAATACAAAATCCACGAAATTTTTGAACATCAAAAGGCTTCAGCAATTTTTTATTTTCTTCAAACGATGAAAATTTTTATAGATAAGTACGTGTTGTTTCCAGATCATTCAGTAGAAATTCTGAAAATGCTTTTGGGCAATTTTGTATTAAAGAAAATATTTCACCAAAGATTTTTATCAATTTGCAAGAAATTTTCTTTCAAATCTTTCAAACGATAAATGATTTGGCTTTGTAAAGAAATCGGCTTTGCATTATTGTAAATCAACTACATTCTGGTTTGTTTTCAGGTTAAGATTTTGCATTCTTTTTACCCAGAATAACTTGCTACCTTCGATGTTATCTTAACGGACCAAATTAATTTGTTTTCCATCACTAATGTGAACGCAAATGAATGTGCCGAAAGATACTTCACATTAGGACCTATAGTTTCGGTCTTTATCATCAGGTTCCCCCACCTCTCTTGCTGTTATTAATTCCGTAACAAACATTTATTTGTTGCCATCCGACTTTGTTAAAGAAAGCGACTGTGGAAACTGCTAAATAAAACATTACGTAGTTTATGAATTTATCGTTATGAATTAATATCATAAAAGTCACAAATTTATATCGTCAAGAGATCAAATATCACACTAGTGACAAAATTATAAATTATTATAAAATTTTAAATTACAGAATATCCAGTAAATAATAATTTTCTGCATACCGGCATCACTTTACAATCTTTCACTTCCTAGAAAAGCAATGCAAAACAAGTCTCTAAACATTTTCGCTCCTCCTACCTTTGCGACGCATATTTATAAAGAAAATTTTTCGCCAAGAGCTACCAGTATACAGAGTACCGGTTGCTCGTTGAAATCGTGTTTTATTAAAAAAGTTTTACGTTGGCTCCAAAGAATCTTAAATATTATTACATCCACTACATTATTAAATATTATTGCATTTTAATTTTAATTTTAAAAAGTTAAAGAATTCCGTGGAACAAAGCTTTTCTTTCGCAAAGGAATGAAAAAAAACAAAGAAGAAAATAAAAGTGAAAAGATTTCGATTTTTTTTTCGCTCGCGGCTTGTGGTGATAGAAAAATTAAGACACCTGCAAAGAAAACAAAAAAATTTAAGGCATTCGAATGCGGGAAAAACTTTTCCAATTTATTTGTATAAAATATTCTCAGCAACACCTTGTTGATGCCAGAATCAACACTCACATTAGCGCCAGCGGCAGTACAGTCCTTGGCAATTCAGAAGGTGGCGACGGCGACGACATCATCCCCTCGGCATAAATGATTCATTGATGTAAATTCCTTTGCAGTGAAATTTAAAATTAAAATGCAATTTATTTGTGCCTAGAAATGCAAACGAAATTCAAACCTGATTCCGTGTTTGGTGAAGTAAAGTAAGCATTCATCCCCGTAGCATGCTCAATTTTCCATTGTCACTGTGTTCGAGGGCGTATTGGTGCAGAATGCCGTTGACTGTGTTTACTGGAAAAAGCGTTGACGTTGATGCTTTCAACAGAAGGCAGAACAAAAAAGGCCGACAATGCTAACGGTTTGGATGAGTGCTATAATCGTTGCAGAAGTTCGAAAATGTTCTCTCTATTTTTTCACAATATTTATGTGTTGTTATTATTATTACGGTTCACGGAGACGTTCCGGTGAGAGGAAACCATTGTGTACGTTCCAAGTTACCCGCATCTAAGGAAATAATTGGGTCGGCATTTTCTTCTAATTTGGCGAAATAAAATGTAGGCGACAATGCTTACTGTTTATGCGTCGCAAAAATTATACGAAATGCTTTCAAATATGACTCCATTTCCGAGAAAAATAAAGGCAACAAAAGAGCTTCCCGAAAGAATAACAAATTCAGATTTTAAAAAAATGCATCTGAAATTATTTTTTCCATAAGAAATACGTCGCAAGGATTTACTATACTACATCAAATACATTTATATTAAATCTAATAATGGTGTCAGAGCAGAAAATTGTAATTGTGATCTCTTTTTGAACACGGGAGAATGTGGTGTTATGCCGCATAGGCAAAACAACTCGTATTCTCACAAAAAATTGTTGCCAGACTTGCTGTTGTTGTTGTTTGTCACATTTGCGTTCTGTGTTCGTGCAAAAAATATTTTGTTTGAACCTTTTTTGTTTGAACAGCTGATCGTCCTCGCTTTAATTCTGCATTTATTTATAGATTTTTATACTTGCTGTTCATAAATTTTAATCACACATATGCGTGCAATGCATTTAGAGTTACTAAAACAAATGAAGTAATAATTGATTGGAATGGTATTGCGATATAATGTTGGTGGCTGTGCATTTAGTGCCCTGTTTACGTTACCGCTTTTCGAAACAAATCCCCTAAAAATCTGTAACTTTGTTATTTATGGGCTAAATCTGAATTTTGTATACATGTAATATAAGCTATAATGTACATAATAACAATTTTTATTAAATAGCACGTTTACTTGTTGGAAAAACTACACAATTCGAAAGAGAAATACATGCCTTTTTATATATCACTATGCAATTATTAGAAAAATTACTGTTTATTACTCTTTTTACTTTTACTGTAAATACCGAATTGAAAATTAGTGTTAACGTGAACATCAGGAAGCCATGAAGTTTTGATTGAGCAGGTGAAGTTTCAAATTACAGATAGCGCTTCCCAAATAACAAATAGTATTTTTATATACGCATATAATATAAATTTATTGCATCGAAATGCCCTCATATGTTGTTAAGGAAATACCGTGGGTAGCCGGACCACATATGAGTATGCAGTTTTCGTTGTGATATGAATGTTTCAATAAAAATATATCTACTTATCTAAGTACTTAAAAAACGTACGTATCTATCATACTAGGCCATAGTATGCTAATAGATAAAATCCAACTTTAAACAATTTTTATGCAAAACTCAATTAAATATCGTACATAAGTGAACGAGAAAAAGTAGAGTGAATTCAAAAGGAAGGTATGTGGGTGAAAGGGAGGAGGGAGGGAGGGAAAATAATCTTGTCACGTCTCATCATCATCTCATCTTGAATATTATCATCTTTCGGTTTTTTTACGTCATAAAAGTGGGTAAAATCCGTGCTCCATAATTTTACTGCAAATGGACGGGCATTTTATGGAACGTACATTCGGAAGGAGGCAAAATGTAGCATCATTTTATGTTTCTTTTTGTAACAACTATAAAATACTTGTGCGTGAGTGTTTTTTTATTGCATTCACCAAATTCCTTTACTTTAAGAATGCTTAAGAGAGCAATATGGTAAGTTTCTTATTATTGAAAAATGTTTGAGTAAAACTTTCAAAAGTAAACGTGGCTTTCCTTTAGGAAATTGTATAGTGTTCTGAACAGATTTCAGATCCCATGTATTTGGATTTACCATGAAATGGAGGTAAAAAGCATGAAAAGATTTAAAAAACAATACATAGCTCGTGACATAGAATGATTCAATGTCATCAATTATTAAATTTGAATTGCGACTACATATTATAAATTTAAATTATGAAAAATTATTTGCAGCGCATAAGAATAAGCGGCGGAGACTTTTCACAAATTACCTCACTACTCTTCAATAGCTTGTTAAAATTGTGCAGCATCTCACTTTATTTAAAATTTGATTCTTTCATAATTTAGCACATTATTCGCAATTGAAGCGTGCAGTAGCTTTCTTTATAAAAAAGATTTAACATATTGCAATGAATACTTCGTATCCATATGTACATCCTTTTCTTTTCTTTTTCTGGCATTTCAAAATTTACCATTCGCCGCACGAAGCCGATTACACGAGTACTGATGTTTCAGATACTATTGTTGTTGTTGATGCTGTTATTCCTTCCGGATACCGTTAGTTTATTGAAGAAACTTCAACAAAGTCTTCATTGAATCACGAAGATAATAATTAAAGGATATAAAAATTTGTAAAATTACATACTATCGGCTAACTAAAGTATAGCCAAGAGTTAGTAACTAATAATTATAATAATTAATTTTCGAAGAAGACAAATTTCTAAGAAGACAAAGCAAAATTTCCGGTGAAAACTTTTTATAAAATGAAGCTGTATAAAAACTTTAAAGCCCTTTAAATTTGATCAATAACCTTTGCATAAGAGAAACGAAACATTCTGCAAAACGAAACATTTCGCAAGGGCGTCCTAAAAGTCTTACGTACCGCATTCAAAGGCATTTTAAACTTTTCTGAAGAGATTCCTGCACAGAAATTTGAGTATTTAAATTTTTTACTTGGGGTTACAACATGGAAGCAGTAATTAATCTTATTCTCCTTATTCTGTTCTTTACCTTTCTCTCTCTCTTTTAATTTCTCCTATGCTGGTGTATTAGTTTCTTTGTTTATTTGTTTCTAGGTTTATGCATTTTGCATTTTATGTATGCACTTTAACGTTATTGATTCTCTTCCGGCCAAAGGAAACTATAGGAAGTTGCTGAACCGGCTTATTTACAATTGCCTGGCGTCGATTAGTGTCAACAAATTGGAATCCGGTTATATTAACAACACTGAATTCGAGGACTCCACTTTCCCAAATGTCATTTCTAGGAGGAAAGGGTTAGGAAGTTTCAGCAGCGAGGATTGATGAATTAAATAAGTAAAGCAAGGTCAATACAGAAAAAATTTTTGGAGAGGTCGATGAGTTTTTTTATTCAAAGATTGCATTCATCTATTATAACTTCAAAAATATTAAGGGGAGGATATGGAAAGCAGCCTCTAACAAAATACTTTCAAATAGCCATTCAACCTCAACGAGCAATAAGAGTAATGTGACAAAATGAGCTTAATCATTAACAACAGCAGCAACAAAATAGTTGTATCAGTAATACTTCGGTTGTAAATCTTTGTGAAGCCGCAGCTAGCTTTCTGTTGCGGATGCTGTTGAGATCCATTAGCAAACAAACATCATGATTGATACACACCAAACCACACGGCAAATAATGATACGGGCGTTAATAATATTGCTCTGCTGCCTGAGAGAGGGTGTTAATATTATACCCCTAAATTAACGAAGTAAAGACTTCTAAACCATTTCGGAGTGGCAATCAATCACAATTGGTTTGTTGGAAAGTTTTCCTCCCAATTTTTAAGAAATCGAGAGCCATCCTTACGTTGAAGGTGTCTATGAAAATTTTCACGTGGAAGGACTCATTACCTGGTCAAAAACTTTAACAGATTTTGATTCCAGACTAAAAATGCGTATCAACTACATAGGATACCACGCTTGTTGTTTTCTGTTTTTTTGCTGACTTTCAGATTTTGGTCTAATTGCGAGCAGTGTTTGCAAAGCTCTGAAGATCTCTTGATTGTTATTGAGATATTGAAAACTCTAGAAGAGCTTTAGAACCATTGCCATCGAACAGACTGCTTACACTATTTTTTTAATTTCGTTCGTCTGGATGTTTTTGCAATCATTCTGTTTCATTTTAACTTTGAGAGGAATACATTCTCCAGAAATTGGATTTATTTACAAAATTTATTCAGCTCTACTGCTTTTGTAATTATGCAATTGATTCAGAAACTCGACAATTTTTACAGCATTTAATTAATAATGCCCTACCCTCAAAAGGATAGGGTATGTTCACTTTGTGTTTAAAGGAGATGTGTCGAAAGGAAATAATTGTAAAGGAGGTGTATAAAAAGGTATATATATTCCTGCTCAGAATAAATTTTTCAGTTTTTGGTATCAGATATTATCACGCCACTCAAAGAGCGGGTCACGACCCCTTAGTCGTGACCCCTTATTTTAACAAACTTTGTTTGAAGAAGACTTAGTAGATCTAAATTAATCAAGGAAGTCTAAATGTAATACAGAAGGGTTGTGCATCGCCCACTGATCATTTGGATCATACTATAAATTTATATCACCGATGTACAGTATATAAGCTTCAGCCAGACCGAAGCATGCGTTCTGGCGCAACGGACAGTCTTGTCGCTCTATCCCTATCTCGTTCTGTCTCCCCTTCTCACAATCTATCAAAAACTTTCCATTACAAAATGCATTCCATTTTGCCAATATTTATTCGTTGACTGCGTTCTGTTTCGGTTTTATTTTTTATGTACTAAATTAATCCCGCGTTTCAAAAATTTAGCTGCATTCCGTTTTCTTTTGGGAATCGCTCTTGAATTGTTCCTGTAATTTTTGCGTGAATGGGGGAAAAATTATGAATCTGCATTAATAACTTTTTGTTTCAGGTTTGTGTTTGGGGCTCTTTGAGTATTTGTGTGCATTACTTTTTATTTGTTGAAGTTTTTAGATAAGGAATATTTTTTGTTATTCACTTAGTTTCAATTGAAGAAATGTTTTAAATTGTTTTACTAAAAATTTATTTACTAGAAATAAATGATTGTAGTTGATTTTACTAATTTAGTGCTGGTATTAAATCTTTGAACTATTGATCAGTTTAATGGGATGTGAATCGGGATAAAAAAGAGAAAGCTTCGAATAGTGTTCATCAAGAAATATAGTCGTAGATGGTCATTATGATTAGACTGAATTTGATTGTTTTACATAATTTCCCTGAATACTTTTAGATGAAGAAAAATTGGCCCGACAGTTTCTGATTGCTTGCGAAGATTTGCGAAAGATAAATTTAGCCGACGTCATCCGATAAATCCTCATTTTCATTTCGATTTTTTTTATTCAATGCAATCATCAATTAAACTAAAAGTATTCAGAACTTTTTTAGTCATGTACGTCATTTCTATTTAGTTCTGACTGAATATTGAAATTGGAAGAAATATTCGAAGACTTTTTTCGCAGAACTTTTAAGTAATTGATTTCTCTGATTCGTAGAGACAGAAGGGGAAAAGTTTCTCTTTCTATCCTTTTTTTGTTCCTTTTTTGTCGTAGTTCTTTTTTACATTTCATTCCTCCTCCCTCTTAATCTACCCCCTGCCCCACGTTCAATGAATTGTTATTTACCCTAACATTTTTGTGTAAAATCTGAATTAAATTTTTACACTTTTTTGTGCTTTTCCTATTTTATTTTTTTCTATTTATATTTTTCGCCGAACGTTTTAATTTTCGCACATGATTTGTGCCATACTTCTTTGTTTGTTTTAGTTTTCACAATTCAGTATTTGACAAATATTTGGAATTTTTTTTTACCCCATCAAAAGGAAATATATAAAAGTATGGAGCATCACTTGTTCATTGGAAGTGAAACGTTTATTGGCGTGAAAACATATAAGCATTTGTGTATGTTCGAGCACGGTGTGACATAATTTCAGTTTGCTTTTTTAAATATATTCATTCATATACACTTTTCTGCCTGGTTTCTGCTTACGCAGATAAAAATTAATATATGTACTTACATACATGGTCCGCTTTCAATATTTTTAGTGGGCGACAAAATTTTATGTCTAACCCAACGTGAACCATCATTATAAAGCTATCATTATACAGCTATCGCGCTAATCAAACGTTACAACGTTTCAGCATTTTATTTATTCCCTACACTTGTCTTTTCTCTATTAAGTTGGGCTCTATTTTCTCTATTTAAGAAGCCAGCCCAACGTGGTATAAATACGACAATTTGCATTCTATATTTAAAGGAAATTTAATTTATTTTAATAGTTTTCCCAAAAATAATATTTAGCATTTCGCATACAAATCACGTAAATTCGTATCGTTTTTGCAATAAAATGGCAAAGCAGGATGAGTAAATTTTGTCTGCTAAATCTGTTATAAATTTTAATTAATTGTAAACAATTTCGTACGTATCAAACACATCGTCTTCACAACACTGTGACTGAAGTATGAATAAATATTGAACTATCAAACCTAAATGAAAATCCTTTTGATGTACTTACCTCTGTTAGTCCAAAGTCTTAGGGGATTTGCTTTCAAGATCTGCATCATTTACCGAATATTTTCGTAGTGTTGAAATTATACACATCGTTCTTTTAAAAATTCCCTTTTTCCAATTATTATTTTCCCAAAAACGGGTTTGGACTTAAGCGTTTAAATATAAATTTTCTCCGAGCAATATAAAATTAAATTAAGTTATTTAATTTCTAAATTTAATCCCAAGAAGAGCTGATATTATTCCCACGGATACGACTCGCTGTGCTAAGTCATGACTGTAAGATGTGGGCTTACGAGGCGTTTGAAACAAATATCTCTAATAAAGACAATATAAAAACCGAATTTAGCGGCGAGCTTTGACGAGCTGTGATGGCCTTAAAAATTACTAGCGCACTGCCAGAGAAGCATTCATTTGTCAGCAGAGGATAAAAAACCATAAATGCAAGGATTTTGAAAATGTTTGCAGACCAGACTTAAACTTTTAGCGTAATGGAGCTAATATGATTAGTCATCGTACTCTCGATTTTTGTTATCTGGGTCGTATTAGACATATATGATTTGAATTCAAGTGAAGTGCACATCATTACTTGTATGCATGCGTACATGAACAAGAAAATAGGTATATAAGGGATCCGATAGCATTTGTCTGCAATATGCATTTATTTGCAAGACTGCAGCAACCATGACAACAACAAAATAGGAGAAACTATTAAATGGTCACTAAATCTGACTGAATATAAAATTTTTTGAATATCAAACACGTGCTGCATCCTCAAAATTGTCCTTTGCCATCTAAAGAACAAACTGTCAAATAGAATAACAATAACAACATTGAACACATCTCTCCAAATAATTCACATTAGTCTTGGAGGACACAGATGACATATACCGATCCCATTTAGATTCCTTGTTATCAAGTTGGTGGCTTCTCTCTTTGGCCACCCCAACCATAATTAATACAACTAACATTTCAACCAATTGTACCAATTTGACAATTTGAATTAATTAATTTGTCGAAAGCTCGATTGTAGAAACCTGAAACCAAAATCGAAATTTTCGACACTATTAATAAGGTTTTAAATACCATAATCTTCTTTGTACAATAATAACGACAGCCCTGTATGTGCCCTGCATGCTATTTTTGTTAATTCCTCCTAAAATGGCCATTCCAGCTTTTTTTAACCTTTTTTAACTACCTCAAAATAACTCGCGGACAAATGTAACATGACAAATATCATCAAGTCAACCACAATTTCACAACGTGTGCGTTTTTGGCACCAGCTCCCAAATCTTCTGATTCCTCGTTACTGTTACTGGTTTGGTTAGTGTCGGCGATATACGTAGATCTGAAGCTTGAAAATCGATATCATTACTGGCGTAGTTGTCGTTCATTCTTATGTTGTTGTTGCATCGTGGTTGTTGTCGGTCGTCACCATTGAAGTAGCCTTTAGTTATTACCGCATGCAACAGATTTGCATGATTCTGTACAATTCTGACGAAAATGTAACGAGAAAAAAGGCGAAAACAATATTAGAAACAAAAGCGAGAATGAGAACCGTCAAACAGGATGCGACTAGACAATTCACAAGAATCTGGCGTTGCCACAAAACGAAAAATGTCAAAATAAATTGTCGGTTTTTATTACGCATTTCCCGCGTGGGGAAGATTGAACGAACGTGAAGGTATGAATCGATTGCTGAATTGAGTGACGAATAAAATGATTGTTTTAAGTAAGATTAAGTGCTTTCGTTCGTCGATTCTTTAATGGACTTCAAACGCTTCTTTCTGTAATGAGATTCAATTTTTGATAAATACAACACGACGATACGATAATAACAACAATTAAAACTTTATATATTTCAAGTCTATACATTTCAAAGCTTGGTTTCAGAACGCGATATGTTTACGATTTGGACAACGAGAGCTGACTTGGGCCTTTTTCTAGTTTTGAAATGTTCTTGTCAATATCCTTCGTCTCTATTTGGTGAATCTAGATTCCTGACAGAAAACAAACAATTAAGCGATATGTAATCAATCGATTAATTGATAAACACTTCCAACAAGATCAAAAAATTTTTTTTAATAGAAGGAGAAGCAATATTACTCTTTAAGATGTAAGAACTTTACAAAAAGTCAACTTTTCTAAACCTTTCTCTCTTATTCAGAGAAAAAAGGGAAGTGTCCTCTGAGAATGACGTAGTTAAGCAATTGGGATGTGTAGAATGTATGAAAGCTTTTAAGCTTTCATTAAATTTTTACATGTAATAAATATAAGTATAAGTAACGACTTCAGCTCGAGGACTATACAAAAATTGTGTACGAGGGTAGTGATGATGATAATAGTGATTGTGGTGCAGCTGAATAATTAAGCAACGAATTGAAATATGTAAGTATATTAAAGTCCTTAAAGAAAAACTGCTCCTCTTTGTTAAATAACAAAGGAAAATGCAGACAGTTGTGACCGTTACATACGTGTGATTGCCACTGTTACTAATCATGTAATTACCAGTCTCTGGTAAATTAAAGGGTGCTTAAAGCTAATACAACATAACTCTCCAGAATACACTGAATAGCTACCTTAATTACTGACAAATTAAGCAGCAAAAATTGCATTTCGAAGATCCTTTGGAGCGAATACGGTACGGATAGAATAGATCACGCACAACAAATGGCAGGGTTATGCCACCATCAATTTCTGTGTCGAAAATTGACGATTAATTTGATTTGAAACCAATACACTGACGGCTTAGACCAAGATGGGAGTTTGCATTTCCGCTCTCCCAAAAGAAATTGAAATTATTTTTATAAAATTAATTTGATTTAATTTCTAACTAAGGTTTGTATAAAAACATCTGTGTTCAGAGTAGAGAGAGAGAAAGGGTAAGATTGAAAGAAGGAAATCATAAAAAAGCCGCAAATAACTCAGAACACCATCAATTCGACATTTGACGTTACATATCGGAGACGAAGATACTCAATAAGGCACTCAATTCGCCGCTTTATACGAGGTTTTTGGGGCTGTTTTGGGAATTGCCTATGTTCGTGTGCGTGTGCGTGCATAACTGTTAATTTCATTTCATTTCATTATATATGGTAATCATCTTATAAATATTGTTGCAGATGGAAAGCTCTTTTCTTCGTGAGATTTGGATTTTTAAAATATTCAAATTCCTGCGCAATATTTAAGTAGCCCTGTTTCATAAATAATTCCTTGTATCCACAAGAAACAGATGACAAGGTGTTTTCTGTTCTATTCCATATTATATATTATATAACACTGAAGTGTTATTACACAAGGACTATTATATAACACGTTTGTAAAAAAAGGTCCGAACTTCGGTTCCGAACACCGAAGCAAGAATAAAATTAATAGCACAAGTATTTGGATCAAAGAAATTCAAGAAAATATTGTACTTATTTCGTTCTAAAGTAGGTTTAAAAATACGGTATTTAACTAAAAGATTGCGAAACTGGTACCTAGATTTCGAAGCTACAGCACAGTCTTGATAACTGACGCCTATTATTTCGGCAAAATATAAATTTCGGCAAAAGAAAATATTAAGTAAATATTTGCTTACCGAGAATAATACAAATAAAAGAATATTAATTGCTACATAAATATAATTATGTTCAAACAGAAAATATTTTTAGAGATTATAAAAGGATTATGAGAAAAAGTTCATCAATTATATTTTCAATAATTATGTTTGCAATTAAAATTATAGCTGTATCCCTTGCAAAGGGTTGTATCAAATTATGTTAATGAAAAATATAAAAAAATATAAAAACAACAACAGAACCCTAATAACAAATAAAACTTTATTAAGTAAACCATTAAAAACTTTTTATCCCATAAGCAGGATAAACGAGAGGGCAACGCATACTTTTTGCTTAGATCTCCTTCCATTTCTTTTTGTATTTATAACCAACGATACACAAAGACAAGAAAAAACCGCTTGTCCTTTTGCAGGAATTTCATTTATTGAAGCAAAACTTTGGCCATGGTTTCGGTTATGGCAATTTTGGGTGTTTGCATTGGTGGTGATCTCTTAAACTGTGGGTTTTTTTCCGTCACAGCGTAAACCTCATAAACAAAACACTTGGCTTTCAGCGAATTATTTTCTCTTCTCTTTCTTTATTGCAGAAGACTCTCCAGGGTCGCGGTGTAAAGAAATTGAAATTTTATTGTGTAATTTTGAAAAAGCTGAAATAATGAAACAAGAAGGCCAAGTCGGCCGAAACCGATATACCCTACACCGGTAATATAAATTTATGGTTTAAATCAAAAAGCAAATGAGCGGTTCCCGCGCATTTTTAGTGCTAACTTACTATAAAAAATCTGTTCATTAAGTAATAAAAAGTGTAAAAGTGTAACATCAGGTGCAGGGTATCCTAGGGTATGGGTGCAGAAACAGCGCAAACAAGTAAATATACGACAGATAGAATTGGCGATATCATTGGTCCACCTACGAGGATTTATCTCTTTAAAAGTGCGCGGAAATGATGCTACTGTGGTCTCTCATGGTAGTGAGTAAATATTGCTTTCTAAAAGATTAATTACTCTGCGGTTTCACAGTCTTCCAAAGCTATTAATTCGTCCGTCTGTTCCCTCGCCGTGAATCTTTTACGAATGATTACCAAATTGATGTTACAATATAATCACGGTAGTGTCGCTGCAGTGAATAGTAAACCAAGTTAGTGGTTTTGCCAGGTTGGCATAGGCGTTGGCTGTGTAACTGAAATATTTAAATTACAAAAACTATTACGCGGTCTATTTTTCAATTCCTGGAATGAATTTGACGGGAATTTCTGTTTGGATTGAAAGTAAATAAGACAATTAGCAAGGAATTGAGAGTTTTAGTGTCATCAAAAATTTAGTCGGGCTTATTAAGTTTCGCGTAATAAGCAGTTTGATAAGAAATTGTATGATAAATTAGCTAATTATTTTAATTGATTACATAGTTTCTGGGCAACTGAATTCAAAGTGCGTGTTATGCAGTTAGAAAAATGGCCATTATTTTATTTTTTACGTTAAGTCGAATACGTGGATCAAGAAGCTTTTGTAAAAATTGGCCAAGTGTTCAAACAGTTAATAATAATTAGGTAATGATATGAATATTTTAATAAAATTAATTAAACGAAGTGACTGGATAAATATACTTTCATTTCCTTTTTATTTCATAAAATAAATATTTCAGTTATGCTCCAATAGCTTTAAAAGTATGTTTTATTTATTCAAATCGATTGTTATATTGGCTATGTGCGAAATAGTATGAATAAAATGAAGGCGAAGTTAAACGGAATTCGATCGGCTGCTTTTTGTTGATACTACAAAAAAGTTCCAAAAGTTATGTCAAATATTTGCACCATGATAAAACAAACTGCACCATGATAAAAGCCTTGCGATCGTTCTTCAGTCTATACTTGTTTCAAAAGTGACCTTATGAATGTTTGTGCTATTCGATTGCATAAAAAATTACCGTTACTTTAACTTTGTTCAGCTTCAGCAATCAAAATGACATAGTGATGTCTTATCATATATAGCCTTTGTAAAATGCTTGCGCATCACAACCAGAGCATTTGAAAACTCATTTCATCCTAATCAAGTAGAGAAGGTTGCGAGGCGAACACACTGTTTGAACTTTGTGAAGATAAATAGAACTTATCGGTTTCTGTAGCAGCAGATGACGATGAGCAATAAACATTACAGAATGCCTAAAAGACAGAAATACAAGGCAGTCATGATAATAAAAATGATAAAACGACGTTGCAGAAAATGTGAACGAAAAAGGCGAGATTAATCAAGCGTTTGAATGACGTGGTCGAACTTTGTTGAAGTGACTGAATGTAGATTTGGTTTCGACGAGAGAAATAGATAGATGACTAAACGTCCGTCAGGCTTTCCTGTGTTTATTCTTAAAAAAATGATGAAAGTTCTCATAAAATTTGGGATGTTTTAATTATTATTGGCTTTTAAATAAGTCGGCTAACTTGAAGGAGGAAAAAATTAACTAATTGAAGTGCGTGAGGAAATTGTAATCTCTTTGAGAAATTGAATTGAAATGTTTATTCAGCTCTTGTTCTACAGATATTCCTTTATCAGATTTTGTTGAACTCAGCAATTATTCACTTCAGCAACTGCAAGCAAAATTCGTTTGTCCGTAGGGATAAACCACAGGTATATTTTATATTAAAAGAGATATGCACCACTCACTGATTATCAGTGAGACCAGACAATAAATTAATATTACGTGTGTAGGATATACATGCCTCGACCGGGTGGAAATTAGCGTCCTACTTTATTTTTTTAGTTTTGATATTTGTATGACCATTCTGTTTTTATAATTTGTTAATGTTTGATTTTTAATATAAATGAAAGTTGATTGCTTTTTATGAAATGTAATTTAAATTTAATTTCACATAAAGTATTTTAATATGTTTTTATATAACTAATATTTAATGATGCAGTGTTGAAAAAGTAAATAAATATAAATATTTACAATTTAAAAAAGTTTTGATATGAAAGGCAATATCATTAAACTGACAATTAAAACAAACTAACGAGTAATTATTTTTGCGTAATTTATCCGCTCTTGTTATTTGCGTACGCGAAGAATCAGTTAGCAATGTCAGTGTTCCTGCGGGCACTCCTAAAATGTACCCACCCTCACTTTGTTATAAAAAATTTTTCCTGACGGGCAATGGTGAAATTTTCAAATCTCAATTTGATTTCGAAAAAGATAACGAAAGCACCTACAATTTTAAATAATTACCACTACGGCAATTTTTAATTAGTACAAATGTTTTTACTCTCTAATAGAAAATCTAAAAATAGTTCTTTAAAAAATACATTTATTTTAAGTTATACAAATTATTTCAATGATAGAGTACAAAAAAATCAAGTTCGCTTTAATTGTTGCTATCAATTTATTATGAAATCTAGATTTAAATTAACCACAATTGGTTGTTTTTTTAGTAATTACATAATGTTGTAGTAATCACATAATCCAACTCAATGGCGGTTTTAATCTCACGCAACAAGATTGATATATTGGTTTATTAATTTTTTCAAAATTAGCAAAAAATTTTGATTTTTTACATATTTCATCATTACGTTAATACGAATATTTAGAAGGTTTATTTAAACAGTATCCCAATGTGTACGCAGCACTAAAGTGGTCAAATCAATCACCAAGGTGAGGAAAAAATTCATACGTGAATTCTTCACATTATTGCAAATAAATAATTCTGTAAAATTATTGTCCAAACATTTAGTAACCTAAGTGGTAGACTAAATTTACATTAGAGAAAATAATTATATTTAATTACAATAATATAATTTTGACCAGAATCGAAATAATTGTATTCATGAATTGATATGTTAATACATCTAAGCTTTGGTATGTTGGTATATTAAAGAAGATTAGTTTAATTGCATCTAAGTGTGAATAACGCCTGGGTTTACAGTAATGTTAGCATGTTAGTAAGAATGAATAGTGTAGAATTTATCAGAAAAATTATTTCATACAATTTCCTTAGTTAGTGACCAAAGAATGGGTTTCTATTAATGAAGTTTGCATTCCGTTTTGCAAAGTTTTAAAATAAAATACATCAAATTTCATTTAGTTTATATTCTTATGCTCATGAAAATTGCCACTGCAGTTAAGTAAATGTTGTTATTTTTGTGCATATGTGTACATGCACATATTCAGTGATTTGATAATTTAATTTATCAACCTGCTTTGAGATAGCAAACAATTTAGAAGTTACGATGTGGCTTAGAATAATGTTGCAGATAAAGGATTAGAATAATGCCTGATTCAAAGGAATGCCGAAAACATTTCGAATTTAAGCAATCGTCGGAGGGAGAAAATATAAAAAGTTGAAATTAAGGGAGATATGGAAAAGGGAAACCTATCAGGAAATAGAAAATAACGACTAACAACGTAATTATAGCTCCCATAGCGCCGAGAGAATGTTATTCTCATAAAGAAATTTATTCTAACGCAGCTAACAGAGTCTATTTTATAGAAAGCCAAGCCCAGAATAAAATTAACTGAACTGGGTCGTTAGCGGTGCTATCTTTAACGCTTCTAATATTCATTATTAACATTCACATTGAATGTGTTAATTCTGTACCCAAGATATTAAGATAATTAATTATTCTATAATTCGTAATATATTGCCAAACACATAAAATACATTTTTTAGGGAGTTTTCGGGTAGTCTTTAATAGCATTTGTTTTCGTTAGTGTTAGGTAGTCATATTAAATAATCACCACTACAATTATAAATTCCAGTAAAATGAGTTTTCTATCATTAAGAGCTGAGATAAACAGTCGCGATACATTCCTTGTTTTTTTCGTAGCGCTTACGGGTAACTAATGCGATAACATTTCTTCACCTGCTGTTTCTTTACATACAGATTAAACCGTAAGAAGTAATAAATTTACATTTCTATGAAGTGAGCGGGCCACAAATCGCTATTGAAAACCCGTTTAAATATGAAAATATAACTGGCTATAGCGGTTCGGTAATACTTCGTAACAGAACCAGGTACTGTATCGTCGGATTTACTAGATATGACTGCTCGTACCATATGCGTAGCTTCTCTACGACTATGGGGCTCATGTTCAGCGTAGTTGCAAATGCGAATATTTTTAATGAATTATATTCCATTTTATTGTACAAAAAAATATAAATGTATTATATATGAAATGAAAGTAGAAGAAATATCGGCCCGTGAACAAATTAATTGTCAAAATTGCACGTCCTCTTATAAGTCGCCCAATATTTAAAAAAATGAGTTTTTTGGGGTCCCTCTTGGTTTAAGGAATATAGGACCGCTAAATACAATAGTTTCCAACCTACATCTCCTGCTCCACGTGGGCCGTTCAACTGATAGACATGTCGTTTGAATGAATGAGATTCAAGTTAATTATTTTTCTCATTTGGACTATATATTTTTTATTGCAAGTAGACAGAGTGGTGGTGAGAGAGAGGGAGAGGTGAAAGTCAACTATCGAATAACATGACAATCTTAGTAAAAGAGAGACAAAGCAATCTTACTCTCATCCTCATACTCTGAAAAAGAGGGCGATCTGAACCGTGAATTCCATATCGAAAAAGGGCCAACTTATCCTGCAATAATTCATGAAAATTCTTAACAAAAATGAAATAAAATATGAAATTTTATCTTCTTCGAGAGAGTTTTGCATTAAGAATCCCTACTGCAATATCTAACATTTTAATCCTTAATTTAATATTAATTCAAAAGTGCAAATTACGAGATAATTAATATCATATTTTTTTCTTCTCCCATTTGCTCCTTAAAAAATTATTTGACATAATCATTCGTCACCTATTTTTAGTTTCGTTGGGAGAATTCATCCACGTCGAATGTCGTTAAGTTACTCTCAGATATAGGTTTGCATTGGCTATATACATGCTATATACACATGCTATATACTTTGCTATATACTACATCGGCTAAATAAAATATATGTAATATATGCGCTAAAAAATATAGTTTTTCTCCAGAAAATGGCAGACGTTGAGTTGCGTGCGTGCACCGCAATATCCTGTTTTGTAGGTATCTGTTTCGTGGAAATTTGCATATTTACCGTTATTAAATTCTACCCAAATAACGCTTTGACCTGAAGTGATGCCTTCTAAGAGCTCTTTCTGCCGCACCAAAAGAGGCGTCGACGAACAGAATGCAATTTTATTAAAGTACTTCCGAATAAACAGCTCACAGTTCGTTCGGCTTAAGTTCCATTAAATAACGAAAAATTGCAGTGGTACTATAAACGAAAGGGCGAGTCGCTTTTATTTCATGTTTCTTTCCTATTTTTTGTCTGATCTGAATAAGAGCCCCCTCCGGGATTTTCAAAATTATGGTGCTGTTCTTTACAAAGAGCAAGAGCTGGTCGGCATAAGCGAAAGTTATTTTAATGAATATTCATGTTAGCTCATTAAAGTTTAAAGACAAGAAAAAGAGAAAATGGAATATGCAAATTTTAAAACTTTTCGAGGGCAGTGGTCGAAAAAGGATTATGGAGAATAGGAACACTATAGCGTCCGCATCTGTTTAGCTAATGAAACGACAGACTCGCTGTTAGGTAACGATGCACGTTAAGGGTACCAACATTTTGCATAAGTAATAAATTCTAGAGGGTCCCTTTAAATTTTGCGGTGGCTTTAATAGGAACGACAAATGCGTTTTCTTCATCCGAACCGATTATCAGAGCGCTCACTGTCCACCTTCGAACCATTTGCATTTAACAAAATCGTAGCACATTATTTCGCCTACCACTATAACTCCCACCATAGTCTACAAAATCCTAAGGATGTTCGTAGAACAATGAAACGGCACCGAAAATTATTTCACTTCTTTTTCGGCACGGGCGCGAGTAATGGACGAATAAAAATGCACGATAAAAACA
The DNA here is from genome assembly GCA_963966595.1 of Physocephala rufipes. Taxonomy (NCBI): domain Eukaryota; kingdom Metazoa; phylum Arthropoda; class Insecta; order Diptera; family Conopidae; genus Physocephala; species Physocephala rufipes. The sequence continues at coordinate 27,812,898 of OZ016503.1, forward strand.
AGGCAGAGCGCACGAGATTCCAAAAAGTTTTTGCTTTCAAAACCGTTTTCGTTCCCTCAACATAAAAATATTTGTTTTAGTACGCAGGCATGCATGTTGATTGATTTGTGCGGGCTCATAGCACGTGTATGCGTGTGTGGATTATCGTATTTTGATTTCAAATACGATATTTTTCCTTTCCGCTGAAACAAAAATATCAATTAAAGATGATGTTTTTAGAAGATTAGCGATTTATATTATTAATTATTATAACTAATACGATATCTTGATAAAACTAATTTATAAAACTAATAATAATAACAGACAAAACAATAATATTAAATGATTACGCCGAGGTATTATGTAAACCTCTTAATGTTTAATATTCGTGCGTGGACAAGCCAACCTCAATGTTATCATTGAAGCTAAAGGTCAATGTTGATTCAACGAGAGCGTGCTTTACAATTAGTTATGAAAGCAGAAGCGACCCGGATTGGACTTATTTGTATACGTATGGTTCCTCTATTTGTAAGGCACTAGAGGAGACATAACTGGTATTGTTCGCACCGGGTATTTGTTTGTTACCGGTCATCTGTCTTAAAATATTCTAACTTGATTCACGTAAGTTCGTGTGTCCGTCTGTCTGTGTAAATCACGACTAGAGCAGAAGGAAAAGAAATACACTAGCGAAATCCTGCATGAATATTGTTTGCCTCTCTACGGTATTTGGTATTTTTGTAACTCATATTAAATTCTTTGTGTCAATAGTTCAAAATCACAACATGCAGAAACAATTTGAAGATAAGGCTTTACATTCGAGTTTAGAATTTTAGGCAAATGTATAGTTACAATAATCGGTGCGGTTCGTTCCCTATGGTCAACAACTATGAAACAATGGTCATCATTACATTAATGAGCGTGTACGTCACATTGGTTATTGAATTTAAGCTATAAATTTGCGGTACGGGTTTAGGGTATGTGAGCTTCTGTCTGGATGAAATAAAAAACTGGGTTAAAGAACTGAAAATTTCAAAATTAAAAATAGTAAATTAATTATTATAAAATATGCACTAGCGCAAGGAAAAGCAATTGTTTTTAAATTTATTTGTAAATATAATTATTATATTATTAATTATTGTGGTTATTGTATTTCTGCATGAGTCACTATTGCGCTTATTTTGTTGTAAAACACTAACGAACTAGAAAGAATACACGCATAGAGGTAAGCTCACATAATGGCACACACATCGAAAACACACGAATACTAACTCAAAATTATAAAAAAACTGATTAACTAAAACATTGTCGCTGAGATTTTTGACTGCATAATACCCGTGAGTTCGTGGAGAATTTATTTAGCAGTCGGTAAAATTGGGACCAAACTCAAAAAGTCCGTAATCGAATAAAAGAAATGGGAATAGCCCGGAGACAAATGCTAAAAAGTTTACTTTGTAAATTAAATTGAAAAATCGTAATGGTGTAGGGAATGTTGATGGTGACAAAATAACCCTGCCTGATGGGGTTATTTTCACGTTATTGTTTAATCTTCTCTTTCTCTCAAGCGGAGGATGTAACTTTTGTACTGACAATCGTTTTTCAAAACAGTAGAAACCGTCGACTCATCTGCGTCCCACCCAATAAATAATACTAGCACTACCACCAGCACCAACAACACTGCCAATATCACATATGCCACCATTATCAAATACACCATCTCCGTCAAAATCGTTACTTGTGGATCGGAAAAAATATTCGGAAAATCATATCCGATTGTGAGAACACATTCGTCCTGAATAGTGGAAGTAGGGACTGAACCAAATTTTGGCAACACCTATGAGAACAACGTACAACGAAATGCTGTAAGGATTTATGCGAAATCGTACATTTGTTGTGGCTGTGGTTATGGTGAATGTATTTAGTTTTTGCTGCCAGCGTCGTCACTGCGTCGACAAATATATAAAAAACCGATAAATAAATAAATAAAGAACTAAATGAATAAAACAAGCATCAGTAATCCAATGAAGCTGAATCTTTTTGGTTTACACAAATAATGTCTAAAAGTATTTCGTACGAGTACTTTTCAAAGAAAAGGAACAAGATGAGAACTATAGTACTACCTTCTGTATTCAATGTCAGTGCACGTCATTGTCTCGACGATTTGCAACTAGCAGAATATTCTATGCACCACACCCGAATTGTGGCAACGCGATTGAAATTGAATGAATTACAATGACACTTACTTAACAATCAACAGCGCTCCGGCGCTCATTATTGCAATTATTGATGTATGTTTGATGTACAGTTTATAAGAAACATTAAAAAGAAGATCAGTTGCTTTGAAGTAGATGCACCTGCTTAGGTGTGTCATTTTCTTCTTTCTTCTTTTTGCCTTCTGCACCGCTAAAACTATTGTGCTATCGTATTGGCACCCTAATTGTTTACCATTAATACGTAGAATCAAATCACTATATCCAGATTCTTCTGAAGACGTAACAATTTACAAAGTCATCCAAAAATCTGAATGGATGGAATCTGATGGAAGACTATGCGCTTCCAAAGTTTGTCAATCTTGTATTTCAATAATAACATAATTTTATAACTCTTAAAAATTTTTATATTTTGAATTAGAAATTTTCACCGCAAAACACCTTTTATGGCAAGGGTCGTTATTTGACTAACTTTTTTCTTGCTCTGTCTAACTTTTAATGTCACTTTGCATATTGGCGAATACCACTCACTTGAATTCCGTTCTGTTGATATAATTTTGTAATTATTGCACGAAACAAAGTTGTAAGCTTTCTTTAAATATTGTATTGTTTTTCCTTACTCATTAGGAATATTATGCTTTTCAACTGTTTACTGATTTTATATTCAAAGTCAATCCAAAGAGTTCACTTTTCTTCTTACTTTAAAAATATTTATAAAATTTCATTCCAACATTTCATACAACTGCAACGTGTTTAGATGTAATTAAAATCAGAACCTTTTCCCTCTTAATTTTCTTTTTGTGGTTGCTCCTCACTTCGTATTCCGCGGAACTACAGCTACAACAATTTGTAACTGTTAAGCCAAATTCTCTTCCATTTTCTTCCCTTGGTGGGTGCCATTTCATAATCATTGTCGAGATTGTGGACTTGCTGAAGCGATACCGGTGCCAGTAGTCGTGTGTGATGTTGTAACATAAAATATTTCGCTTACCGGTTGCGGCGGGGTTGTGGTAGACTAGTTGGTCTAAAATCAAGTTGTAGACGGTGATGATGAAGTATTCTAAAACGGTGTGATACAAGCCACAACCGCGAATAACTGGTTTGTACACACGTATTGCGTGTATCCCACCTTCACAACCACCGAACTTATGGGAGAATTACAGTCATAATTTGGGGCTCGAAGGTTGAACAGAAAACAAGGGAAACTGAGCGAAATTTAATTAACTGAAAATTGATATTTATTAGAAGGATTCGTGTTCGCTTTCATGCCATTTTGCCAATAAATTCGGACGCGCAATTCGCACTAAGATGACTTCAAATCTAGTTTCCGACTGAGGCATGGAACATGAGCTCACTTCTGTGATTTTGGTCCACCAGATGTCAGCTTATCATAGTAAGCGAAATATCGGCCCAAATTCTTCAACAACACACAATTACCTAAAGATGAATAATACATCTGGGGATAGTGCTCGTTCTCCCATTTAGAAGAAGATGCTTTTTATAAACCTGCTATTTCTAAAAAGAGCTAAATTTTAAGCACCACACTTGCGAACTTGAATATGATCGCTATTGAGATGATGCAAAAGCTACTGACTTAATTAATTGCTCAAATTAATAATACGTAACGAAAGTTGCTCAAATGGCAACCTTACAAAGAGAGGAGCTACTCCCATCACAGAGGAACATATTGGTAAATATCTGATACAATTTTCCAATAAGTTCTTTCATTCAATGGGTTTGTCGGATTTGATTGAGCTAATGCTACTCCTAAGATTTTGTTGTCAACGCACAGCATATTGTTACCGGCCTCTTTTTGAGTTTTTGGAGTTTTTTCTTAATCTACGCATATGAGTTTTTCTTCGTTATCTTATAAATCCTGTAGAACTGAAATTCTCCTTTGGTAACAGCCTCAACGTCACGGCGCGGTCAGTTAGAAAAATACGAAAGCGAATATCAGCAACAACAAAAATATGGTGCAATATAGTAAGACTCATGAGACGGTTAGCATTAATGACTATTTTGTCGTTTTAAGAAGAGTTTCTATTTCAAACAAACTAGGAGTAATTTTAAACAGAAACAAAGACAGTACCGACAACAAGCAACAGAACGTGCACTAAACTACAGGTAGTAAAATGTTATTTTAAATAAAGAAATAGCATTGAAGGCGAGAGAACCAAGAAATATTACCCAATCGCCCTTAGGGATCCCAGCAATATCCAGCTATACCAAAGGCTGAAACTAGGTTATATTTATTTTAATGACCACAGTTTAATCACCACAATGTTATCAGCCAGTGGTTTTAATAATCGGAAGTAAAAGTTCACAACAAGTACATACAATATAAGCGTATATACACATACGGGTAGTGGAAAGTACGTAGAAAATAATAGTATTTATATATTACGGCATATGACCAGAGCGTATATGTCCATCCTTTTTCACACCTGCCGACGTAGATTCAATGAATTTGTCCGTTCAATTGCTTTAGAGTACACTTGGCTCTTCGGCCAATGCGTTAGTGAAACCTTGGTGAAGTATTAAAAGTGAATTATTCCACTAATATTCAACCGCTATACTAACCAACAAACATTAACAGCGTGAACATTAACAGTAATGAATACAGCAGCAGTTTTTGTAATAAGGTCAGCATCATAAGAAGCAATAACAAGTCCAGTACTAGGGAGCATTTGAAGTATTTATTTCACTGTTATTAAACTGATATTAGTAGACTGCTCTTAATAGATAACAACTACATTTTGACCTTCGAATAAATTTAAAATATAGAAACGTTTCTTTGTTTTAAGAAAATATAAATAGAGATAACAAAGCTTTATATCCTTCTGCAAGCATAAAAATAATTACCTTTATACAAAGTCTTCTGCATAAGATACGACAACCGCAACTGGATGGATGGATGGGGTCAATAGAAGAATAATGATATCAGATGATAAGCTATCTTCGGCATGAGAAGCAACTACCAAAAAGAAATGCTTTATGTAGGAAGATGGCCGAATGACACAGGCTCGTAAGTGTAAGAGTATCGTACTAATACTTACAGCCGACGGAATTTGAAACGAAAACAGAAAATACCTTATTTTTCTTTTTTTAATTAAAATTTTCCAAATTATCAAATTTTATCGAGTTTTATAGGCAAAAATTATGGCAGAGAGAACCGTGTGCTTTCCGTTTGAGCGCAGTGAATTCATTTGCATTTACTTCACTTTTCTTCTATTTTTATACCCTACACACGAAGTGATATAGTATACTCACATTGTGGTACCCTTAAGTAAGGAAAACAAATCAACTGTCAATGCCAAAAAGTCAGAGGAAATGATAAAATATGTTTTTCACCAATATATCTGGTTGTTAAATAACTCTTAAAGCTCATTCATTTTTTATGATCCAAGTAATTAAATGTCGAAAGAAGGAAAGATAAATTCGGACTTCCCGATAATTATGCATCCCAAATTTATAATATAAACTGACTTTAATAGGCACAGCCACTATTTTGGAAGGCAAATTTTCATAGACAGTAAATTTGGGAATGCAATCTGGTTAAACATTTGTTCCTTTGTGAAAACATTTGTGGACAAATTGAGCCACATGCACCGGTGAACTCAACTGGCTTTTATAAAAGAGCGTTAAATGATCTACAATAGCATTTGAGCCCAGGTGATAGATGTATATAAATAATTGCACGTCCGAACCTAAGTTGATTTAGCTACAAATCTAAAAGGCTGACTTAGTCATGGCTAATTAATTTTAATATTTCCTTTAAAATATGAAAAATATATTTATTCTTTTATTAGAATTTTATATTCCGCATGTGAAGAGCACATACATTTCCCTTTATTACACTTCGCAAAATGTTTTAGAAAACGAAGAATATTCTTAGCAAAAATAAATTTAAAACGCACGCTGCTCACTCGTGCTGCTTATTTAGAAGAGTGCTTATTTACAAGAACACGAAATCACATGCACCGGTATGGACTTCATAATGAGTAAAAAAGTTCTTTAAATTCTCTTCTTTGTTCCTTTTTGCATTTTTACCACCACTTTTGTAATGTTGATAGACAATTTGCTTGGAATAAGAAGGAAACTTTTTTGTCTCTTCTTGTTTTCATTTCAAAGTATAAAAGCAGCTTCGTATATGCGAATGCATTTGGGTTCATACTGAAGCAAAACTACCACTTCAAGCCTTAAATGCTTTCTAGGGTTTTTTAGATTCCGGAACTGTTGAAGGAGCCAGTACCAGAAGAGTTTGTACTTACCATTTAAAATAAATGAGCTTTAATGAAATTGTTATGACTTAAATTTAGAAAGTCTTATTCATATATATCCTAGGAATGTAGAGAGGTTTTCAATAAATTTATGCATGTATAAATTTTAATTGGCTCAGCAAACAGTATGACTCTTTCTACATTAAAAACTGACTCACATTTCTGAGCATATACGCCCTTTTTGAAAACATAAAAGGGTCAGAAATTTTAAAAAATACAATTTTTTGAAGATTTCAGGACACTTTTTTGATCCTTTTGTGATTCTTTTGTGACTTTGTTCTGAGGACTTTTAAAATAATGTCAGGTTATTTTATGAGTCTTTTCTATATCTTTTCTGAACCTTATTATACTGTTTTCTGAGCCCTTTATAATTCCAGAAATACTCAAATTTATGAACAACTTCGATATTTTTCGATTCATACAAAACTCAAAAATTAATGTTTTCCCTTCCTAAGTGGATCGATGAAAAGATTCCTAAATAAGAGTAATAAAATATAATTTGTTAAAAAATAATTTGTTTTTATGTTTTTTATTTTAATAATATTGATATAATAGCAAAGGAAGATAATTTGGTGAAGTATATTGTGATTTTAAAATTCCTTATAAATCTCCCCGTGAATGCTATTTGCTATTTTTTGAATTTTTTTCCCCTAAACAGAAAAACGTAGCATGTAATAAAATAATACAAATGCAAAGCAATCATACAATAAAGGACACTCTCAAAGTCAGTGACATTCGTTCCAGTTTGCATGATGTGTCACTCTCCATCCCAACACAATCACAATCACAATGGCTATATTTTTTATCATAATATTTTTATGTTATACATACATGTTCCTTTTATCCCTTGCCTACGATGCCGCAATTTAAAATTTAAAATTATGCAAAATTATAACCAGAAGGAAAATCCTGTGTTGCGAAGAAGATTGACTGCGTGCGATAACACATTTTAAATGCAATATACATTGAGTATCACAACCAGCAGTAAAGTTAAGCTTGAATTATTACTAACTGCATTCCTTCCAGGCCATATTATACCATATCTCAACGAATAAGTAAAATGTTAAATATTTTTTGTGACAAAAGGCCTGGAAGAATTCGAAGAAGCGGAACTTTATCTGAAAACAACATGAAGCGGCATGGCATACTAGATCGTATATCTCTGAGCGAACTCCTCCAACCAAGTGAGAAATTTCTGGCATAAAGGTTGCATTTGCTTAATGTGAACTTTAACTTTTGATGCTTAAGGTTGAACAGTTTCGTGACTTTATTTTACTCTTTCACTTTCCTTGTCTCACTTTCACATCCACTTTCTTTCTCTTAACTTGTACTTAATTCTACATGCCATCTTCTATCTCACTCATTTAGTTAACTTTTGGATGAAACAAACTATGAAAGCCATAGTTGATCCCATAAGTCAGGACAAAATTGATTGGGTGGACCAGACGGGAATTAAGATGTAGGTTTTATATAGATGCCCTTTGAAATGTAAATCTCTCTATTCCGTTCTCTCTGTCGCAATATCTTAGAGAGGATATCCTTATAGCAAGCTTTAATTAACTATGTACGATATGTTCAGGTAATTCCAACATCAATCTATACATTATTAATGATTTGTTAAATTAAATTGAATTTGCTTCGCATGAGAGTTATCATGTCTATTAGCAAAATTAGTTATATTTCTTTTGACAAATTTATACCATTTCATAGCTATTAATAATAGTAGTGACTACATTTATAGAGAAAACTTACCATTGGCTGTTTGTGAACTACGTCAATACTCAGCAAATAATTCATCTGGCAAAAACACTGTTGATATTACTACCTCCCATGCAACCACAACTAGCTACATACTGACTCTATGTCATACAAAATAACTGTATGAAATTAGCAACTTTTACGGAGCTGTCCTAGGATTGGATCAATTGACCCAGTGTCGCATTACTTCGGACCAGCTTATGAGTTAGCCTTCTGTTGCTAATCTACAACCCAGCTGCATAGGACTAGTCTGTGAACTAACTACATAGAACTAGTTTGCAGGCCAACACCGTAGGCTTAGGCTATGTATTAGCTAAATATACAATAAATAGTCATATATGGAAAATTCACACATAAGACAAAATATAATTGGAAAAAAAAATTCATCCACAACTATTTACCTTTTAAAACATCATGAACATTTTGAATGATTTTAGTCCGTTTTGCCGTGTATGCCATCAATATGTATGGCGACGCAAAGATTTTTGGATAGATTTCTTTTACTGAACCCATTTATGTTTTATTATATTTACACTATATATCTTACATGTAACTTTTTATTAATTTAATTTATTATAAAATTTTTAAGTAATATTATTAATAAAATTTTTTATTAATTTTTAATTTTAATAAAGCTATTAGTTACGCGACTTTATTAATTTAATTAATTTTGCTTACTTTTTAAATTTTTCAGCCGACAAAATTTAAGATTTCCGCGATTTTATTTTTGTAGAATTAATACAGTTTTATGGAAAGCAAACACAAATTTTCCAAAATTTAGGTGAATATCAAAAATGTTTATATTTAATAGAAAAGTAATGATTACAACATGATGGTGGTGAAGGGCTAATAATTAGTAATAATGAATTTGGCCGAAAACTTAATATTTTGCTCCTTACATTTCAATTTGCTTTTATTCAATATTGACATCCTCTAAACCGGAACATTTGAATTATTTTAAATTATTAGAGAATGTACTGACTTCTTGTAATGGACGAGCTTTTTCACAACGAATTTAATTAAATTAATTTTCAATGTAAATCTTCTTCTTGTTATTGTTGCCGTTGCTAGTGCTGATAATGCAATTGCTGCAATTGCAAATGTTACTGATATTCATGAAACTTACTTCTCGAACACTTTTGGACCTCCAGGAATAGCCATTTATTTTCATTCTCATTAAAATACATACCGATAGTGTAACATACTATACACATTTATACACATTTACACATTTACAGTGTACGTATACTAGCGTAGGATATAGACACTATACACACTCCTCACACGGTCAGACTTTTACACACCGTTTACTTTCTCTCACTAGCACAAAGTTTAGCTGAAATTTTATTTGGGGCTTTCCAACTACTTTCTGTTAATTAAACTGAAGCATGGCCTGTTGTTATAGGCAGGTTCGAGACCTTCACGAGCTATTGCAAAACTATTGCTATTGCTGTTGTTTTTATCTTCGTTGGTTTGTTTCTTCCCCATTATTGTTGCTGCTGTAGTATGTGATTGCTTTTGCTGTTATAGTAAGGTGAAGGGAAATTTAGGGGCAGCACGTTCACATATCGTTATAGTTATTTTATTGTTTTCTCTATTGCTATTTTGATGTTTCTATAATGGTGATTAACAGTTACTTTGGTTCATAATCGTCTGAATCGATATAATGCTGTCAATCGGTCTGTCCGTCTGCCTGCTTGTATGCCAGCTTGTCTATTTGCTTGAAGAAATTACAAATAGAGGAAAACGACAACGCTATTACTTGTTTTCTACTAACTTTTGCTTTATTATTTATGCACAAATATATATTTATTTACTTTATCCAAAGGTTTCACACCAGTGTGCTTTCTTTCGCGTAAGCTGCAATTCAACGTAATACGAAGTATGTTTATCGCAATTAATTTTAATAATTAATGTATCTTTATTTGCTTTTTTAATACAACAAACAAATTAACGCATCGTAATTAATGTTTTACCAAGTAACAAGGCGAAGATTTTTGCAAGGATATAAATTATGCTTGATACACGCAGTAATTTAGTAATGGTATTTAACAGTCAGGAGCGATATTATAAAGCATATTAAGCGAAAGCGAAATAAATGAAAGAACCGGCGTCTGTTTGTGCAGACGGATAAAAAGGCATATGTTGTATAATATGCGCGCTTGTTGCAAGTGAACATCGCGACGCATTACGGTAGTCTTATGTAGTATTATGTGAAGTATGGTAGTATTATGTGAAAAACCGGCTCTACAACCTGAATTCATATGGATATACGGATAAAATATTTTATATTGTTATGGGAATAAAATTATCTGAATTAAACACAATGTTCAATTACAAGCAATCGCGCATTTTATGAGCCCAAACATAAACATATACTGATAAAAACACTGATCTCATCACTGGTCAAGAAGCCATTTTATGATATGCAATGCTATTGCCAGTTGCAGGGTGGAAGGCGCATCTCATTATGAAATATAGAGTATTACGGAAAATCCTTAATTTTAATGTTGACTCTACTTTCAATTGTTCGCTTTTCAGCTATTTGATTTCTTCCTTTTCTGTCTTCGGGTGGCGATTTTCTGTTTTAACATTTTGTGTATATTTCAGTTTGAAGTTTAGATTATTATTATAAACGAATGATTACCACATTGATGATAATGAGTATACTAGTGATCAAAACCAAATAATTATAAGCGCTTTAAAAATTTATTACGCCTGAAAATTGTGTATGCTTCCTATGTAGGAGTAGTGTATAAGCGAAGCAAATATATGATATAAATAGAAACATAAATTTATCAGTACCTAATAATTTTGTATAAAATTGAACCTATATGTAAATCAATAAATTAGTAATTACGAACATACATTATTCTGCTAATAATCATCAATTTTAGCAGATAAATGTATTATGAACATTGCGTACATTTAGAATATCGATCACTTTTGCATCCACTCACAATATAATGCACTCATACCCACTTTAATACTAGGCAACGAATGCAATCTGCAAGAAAGCAATGCAGCTCGTGATAGCGAAAAAATCAATACCACAAGCTTGAAAAAGTTAGCTTATTACTTACCTCCTCCATACCGCTTGCGTGGGCGCTATTGATGCGGTTTTGGCCTCCAGTGTACTCGACTGTTTTGCTGTAATTGAATTTTCACTTTTCAATTTTCCATAGATGGTTCTTCGCATTATTGGTGAAGGGATTGACAGAATCGATATATTCGACAAAAATGAAGGGAGGTTTTTGAAAATATTTTAATCGCTGAAGATCATTACTGATGAGACATGACTAGTTCTGTTTAGTCATGCTTAGCCATTGGGGTATTTCATGTGAGAGCATAGTAAGCTCTGTCTATTCTATTTGTTTGAGAAATACTGTTTCAAACTATCCAAAATGCTGTAATTCAAGGCAAGAAAGATTAGATTGATTTTCTAAAAAATCAACCAAACCAACATTACATGTTCGAAGTTTACCGTATAAACTACTAGTAACATTTTACTCTACGTCAGAAACATCAGTTAAGTAATTTTCTGTTTATAATATAATTGATAAATTTGACATTTAGTGTAATTTTTTTAAGAGCGTTGTATTAATTCGATTAAGAAAATATTTACCAGATAGATTTTAAAATTAATTTAGAAAGCTTTTGTTCTTTATTTTCTTCGCCGATTGTGGTCGTTATGGCTTCTTTATTACATTTAGTTATTATTTCTTGCCTTCTTTGTCGATTGCGGTCATTATGGCATCACATTTAGTTATTAATGTTGGTACCGCTACTATACATTATTTTATAGCCACATCCACACATTATACATACATTATTTTATAGCCACATCCACACTACATTCCTTTCCGTTATTCGTTCGAAACGTAGTAAAATTTTCTATGTACGAAACTTTTATAGAAATAAATTGAATGAACGAGGAGTACTGGTCGTGTGATGGGACTGAGAGTTAGAATATTCAGTGCTGCAATTCTGTAAGTCTCTGGTAAAACACTTGGGGCAGAATATGCGAAATTATTCCCGGTAGTAAAAGACACTAGGTCTGAATATGCAAGGAGCTGAAGTCTAATGTCTTTATGTGCTTAAGAAGAAAAACGTATTAGAGTGAAAAGGAAATCTTCGCAAATAATTTTTCATTATTTATTAAATTTTTATTTGCACTCGATACAATATAATATACATTTTTGTTGTCAATTTTCAACTCTGAAGAGAACATTATTTAAATTTTTTTAGTTACTTATCTCAAGACTTATTTTCATCAATCAAACCTTAATTAACTATTCTCTCTATGATCTTATTTAACGTTTTTATCGCATCAGCATTCCGAGAATTCAGAATAAAAATTTTGTGGGATTGTAAGTAAAATATCCTTATCTCTAGCTTGCTTCCTCCTGGTGCATTAACGATACGGTATAATTTTTACCATTTTAAAAATAACGCCAGTCCAAACTTTATTTTGTACCAATAAACAGCATTAACAGAAAGCTGTAAAGGACGGGACTAACAAACTTACACATCTTTTGCTTTAGCGTAAGCAAGCAAAAGAGTTTTCCATCATAGCAATTATGTCTAGATGTGTTGGTTCCTTACCTTGTTGTAGATATTATACACACATATAAACTAACTAAACACACATATATTGCAAATGTATAGTGAATAATCTTCATAGGTATGGAATTTTATGTTGAAAATTTTTATTTGAAATGCTAGCGAGTCATTATTTCCAGATGCTCCAGATTACTTGGATTTATTCCTTATAAAAAAGTTGAAATTCATTACGGTTATATCAAGCAGCGACGTATATGGAGGACAAAAGGATGCGGAAAGAAATAAGGATAACTTAAGGAAGTTCAAAAGTTTAACGAGCCTGATGAAAGCTCCGACGACAGCTAAGAAAGTAATGATGTTTCCTTGAGGTAATTTTATTACTGTGAATTTTGAAATTACTAAAGCGTAAGAATATGTGGTTGTAGAATGTTTTAGAAAGTGTGTTACGGATTCTCGAAATGAAATATTCCAATATTTTATCGGCTCATACGTTGATCAATACTTTTGTATCAAGAGTTTACTTTCCCATCACTTGTGGCATTTTGTGATTTAAAACGACTTTTTTATAAACACGCATTGATATAGTCGCTTTAATATAATTTATGATATGTTTCATGCGACTCTAAAATATAGCACGACTACTAGATTTGAGTAGATTTATGGAACTCCAATTTAGTTTAATTTGGCATAGGTTTTTTAAATATTCCTCTAAAATATTGTTTTCTCTTCTTAACGCAACCTTATACGAATAATATCGACGGTTTATGAAATACTATGTAATAATCAAATTAATAGTAATAGTGAATTAATAGTAAATTGCTTTATAGCTTTCAACAATGCTGTTTGAATGAACGCGGAATGATTAATGATTGCGGCGTTATATCGTTATATTTGAGTGTATGAGTGTTTGAATTGATTGGAATATGTCCTGCAAATACAACTTCGCGTAGGCACGAGTATAAAAAATATATTGTAACTCCAAATTAACATTCGAGGAACGTAAGTAGGAAAAAAGAACACAATCAAAGAAGACTAGGCTGACAACTAAAAATACCAAATAACATTCATTCAATAAATTTGCCCTTATTTATTTCTATACTTTACATTCATGTCTCCTCGCTGCTTCAATTATTCTATTGATGTGGGTAGATGAATGCTAAGAAATAAGCTAGTAAAGGTCAGCGTGTTTAGCTTCAAAATTCCGAGATTTTCAACTTATTTTATAATTTCAATGCAAACAAGGGTCTCTTAAGAAATTTTATAGGGTATAGTCATCTTTGGAATAATTTCCAATATTTCTAGTTCCATTTCTATTTGTTTCTCAGCGTATAAATATGGATCAGGTTATATGGAATTTTGACAAGACTGGCTCACATCCCTTTCGCTTTACTTTTAAGGTAGTTCAGAGGTATTGTTTAATCACAACGTAGCGTGTGCAAATAATTATCACTAAAAAATTTAAGAGAACATTTTCCCATCCCACTCCCTCTTTCTCTTTCTTTGTCTCTATTTCTCTTCGTTCTTTTCTTTCTGTCTATCTATTAGTTAAGCTATTTAATCGTCTATATCTCGTCAAATTTTGTTTTTTTGTCAGAAAAATAATCGGAGATTAGTCTTGAGGCATAAATAGAAGAAAAAAGCATAAACCACACCGACCTTTTCAAGCAATTCACTGTAGTGTGATTTACAATTATCTAAGGAAACCCACACATGAAGATATGTTCTAGACAAAGCTAGATGACGTGGGCGATCTGAGATAATGAAAGTTAATTCAATTATTTTTACAACTTTTTCAATTCAACTTGATTGTTGAAAATATGATGAAGAAATTTTGCCTCAGAGAAAGGAAATCAAAATGTTGTGAAGGCAAACTGATGACCTATCCTTGAGTTATATGAGTTGGGACTAAGCGATTGTCAGACCTCTTGAGGGTATTATTTACTACTAGAATAAATTTTTTCAACATATTTCATCTAAATATATTTGTTATCTTTCCATAAATATTGTTTAATGAGAGCATAAATATTTTTTACTAATTTGGGATTTCTGCCGATGTAATTTCATTCCGATTATCATGAAAATTTTAAATAAATTAAAAAAAATGGCAGCAGTAGTAGTTAAAATTGTTCTGACGGTAGAAAATTCAGTTCGGAGTAATAAAATATGTCTTTACTCTTCTAACAAAATATGATAGGTGGCTTCTTCTTATAAAACATATAACTAATCGAACGAAGTAGGAGTCGAAGCTGAAGAATATGATTGAGAAATTATACGGTTAATGCGGTATCATTCACTAAAATACTATGTGTAACTGCAGTATGGAGAAAATTAATCAAGAATCCTTCATTCCTTCAATTCTGTGATATTTTCAGTTAGTTTAATTTTTGATTATTTGTTATAACATGGCGCTATTTCTGTGATGTTCGTTGATAGAGATTGTAGTATTCCATGTACTTGTTCCCCTTAGCTGCGATCAAGCACATTCAATTTCCGGATCACTTTGGGAATGTTTTTCTGATATAATTTCCTAGCAAAACTTATACTTGTATTCATTCCATACGAAATCAATTTAAACAAATTTAACAGATTTAAATCTAATTAAGAAATATTTCAGTTTTTGTTTTTATTTTATCTTTTCTTCTATATATTTCAAAGGCTTTCCTGGTCATGAATAATATAATTTTGTGGCTAAGCTTATTCCATTGTAATACAAGATTAATGAGTAAAAAAATTCTCAATATAAGGTAAATAGAATAGCTAATTCGTGGCCCTAATGAGGGCACATTGAGAAATAATTAATTCTTTTGCATTTAGATTATTTAAAATTCGTGCGATAGATCCAAAAAAAAATTGAAATTGTATAATTTGCAAATCAGGATTATGTTCTTAAATAGCGAATAATAAAGCAGAATATAAAAGTTTAATTTCGTATTTAATTAAGTATTATTTCCGTCATTGAAACTGACGGCAATGGATGAATTCTGTGGAGCAAAAATTTATTTTTTGCGTTTTGTATATGTTGCGGCATCAGTGATTTCCTTTTGATCCATACTTCTCACTCCACAGTCTATTATAGAGCGCATCCTTTCATTCCTTTTCTTGCTGAAGTAGAGAGCTTCATTGGAGCAAAAGAATAAATGAGCATTATAACTCTTTCAAAGATCCAGGCCCACATAGCGTAGCCTACTGATAACCCAACAAATAAATCTTTAGTAATGACATAAACAAATGTCCTTTGTTAGCACTGCAATATGCTAACCAGAGAGTGAAAGAGTAATAATTTATTCTACTCTGGAGTACTGAAATCGCAAATTGAGGCCGACCGCTCCTCAAAAATGATGAAGATAAATACTTTCGTCTTTTTGTTTATGTCGCACCAGATGACGACAAGAAATAAATATGTCAAAAAGATAGAGAGGGAGAAAATGAGTAGCAGAATACGATGAAGGAATGAGTTTTTATTAAAATAATATTATTATCATATACATTACTGTACTATATTTATTATACTATCTCCAACCACAGAAATAAAGAAAGATCTTTTTGAATAATTAGTAATAAGTAAAGTAAAAGGTATATAAGGTATTTAGTAGATTAATAGTATTCTGCTTATTTAAACTGATGTTCTATACATGGTTACATTTAGACATATCTAATATTAACAACGTGATAACGCAATAAATAAACTTATTAAAGTAATAAAAATTATTGGCTAAAATATGTCTACAAAATTGAGAAAAATAGTACGCTAGAAACTACATCAAATAAAAAATAGCATTAAAAAAGTCAAAAAACTTAATTTATTTAAAATCTAATTTAGCATTCTTTATTGTTGTTAAAACAATGGATCACATTCGACAACAACAACAACAAAATATTGAATAAATGAATGCAATTGATTCCTAAACTAATAAATGCAGCTTTATCAGTTCATTGAATCAAAGGATCAATGGAATATTAGATTCGAGTTGTGTGAATATGGTCGTATTACAGTAACACACATATTACTGACTTCACTTCATTATGAATTACAAACAGAAATTTATTTGTTTTGTGATTAACGATACCAATGATTACGGCTTTTATCCATACCATCTGCATCTGTATATTTGGTGCATATCATCGATTTAACATCCAGTTATATGCTTAATTACTTCCAGTCTTTAATAAAACATTAACCAATAATTTTTAAAATTAATGACTAATTTTCGTAATATTTATTATCATTTATCATAACAAAAAATTATATTTAAGTCAAATTCAAAAAAAGTAAAAATAAAGAAAATTTCAAATGCTTTCAATAATTTCCTTCTAATGCTTATTTTTCCACTAATCATAGTATTACGCCATTAGCGCGAAGAGACTTTTCGTGCCTTTATGCTGCGCATAGGATTCACCTTGGTTTTTACAGTTTACTGCCGCTTTTCATGATTACGGGTTAATTTACAGTTCAGAAAGAGCGCATATATATTTTTCCTTATATGTTTTTATATGTCAGGAGTACTATTAAGTTCAACACATTTAATCAATAACCTCGTTTCAAATATCGTGTCATTATTGCATACCAATTTCTTTTGCTTTATAAAAATTTGTGCTATTTATGGCATTTCGTTCGGGTGTGTTTATCTGACAAATCCACAATTTCGCAACAACGAGATGTCAAAATGACTTTTTTTCATTTAATGCCAGTTAACGGGTTCGTCATCCACGGACTATAAATTCAAGGACTTCACAATAAATTATTCCCTAAAGTGATTTCATTACAAATAAATATTTCTAGTTTTAATGTAATCATCACATATTAACAAATCGACTTTCTTATTTACCTAAAGGACTAAATGTTTGTTAAAACAAATTAATATATATAGTTATGAAAAAAACGGTTACACTCGAGCAATTAATTAGAGGCATTCAGAACACATATACTTGTCTCACATATATCACTTGTCTCGCATACTTGCCTCACATATATTATTAAACGGCTCTGTCAAATGGGTTCAATATATACATTAAATGCAGAAATACTAGATGTTGAAAGTTTTCATTTTTTATTTAAAGTTAAGTTTTAGTAGACTACGAATCACTTTGTGTACGTGAAATAATCCCGGCCTTATTTCAGAATAGTAGAAGACCTAAATCTACAATATATATTAGAAATAATATCATATAAGTTGATATCGTGGAAACAGAAGAAGTTCCAATGGTGCCAAAACTATTTCTGTTTCCTTTGGGAAAATATTACATATAATATACACTTTGTATATTATATATATTTGTATGTATGCTATATATATTTGTGTATATATTGTATCAATAATATACACTTTGTCTGAAATAATTAATTTATATAAAAATAAACTGCATTGCAAATGCACTCACATAGAAACGAGTCACGTAAGCACTTTACAAGCAATTGTATATTTATTTGCCAGTAAATATTTTACTATGAATATTTTTCGTGACCTCAATTGATGACTACCCAGTGGATTTCTAAGAATTGATGCCTACGGATTTCTAAGAATACTGCAGTAGTTTGCAATATTCTCACAATATTTACAGTATGCAAAGATGTAGATCTCGTAATAGTAAATAAAGATATACATGCCGTAGTCGTAATTCTTTATGTACTTACGTATATATAATGTTTTACCATCTTTGTATAATTGCGCTTCATTTGTACGACCTTGAAGTGGATTTGCATATTTTGTGGCTCTTAGTGTTTGTGATGCTGATGATTATGATGATGCTTACCTTGCAGTCTGACTCATTGACTGACTAACTGCTGCTAAGTAAGTATATTTGCGAATGAGGATGCAAGTGTACACCAACCGTCATCACGTCATGAAAGTAATTTCATGAAAGAAGTCTTAATCCACACGTAATTAGAATTTATCGCATTTCTAATCGCTAGATATGAATCAGAATTATAATAACAGAGAGGCGTGGAGGGCGCACTAATTTTTATAATTTCTAAAATAGCGCTCACGGCTCCAGTTAGGGAGGAAGATAACTTGGGTGAAAAAGATTAATGAAGGCCTACGGAAGTAGGTAATAATGAATAAGAAATTGTGATAATGAAACTATGATTAATACAAATTTACGGGGTTACCATGAACTGGTGTCCTAACTTAGTTTAGGCACGTTGTGGATTTTACTGACCTTAAAAGTAAGTGTAGAGACAGTCTGCGTTTGAGTTTTATTACTTGATTTTAAGAAAATTAATAAAAATCATTCATTGAATAACTTTCACCACTTCCCACTGCTCTGTCCATCCGAACACCAGCAGCAGCAGTAGTAGCACTTTCACACAAGCAAAAAAAGTTTTATGTTTTCATGACTTTGTTTTCGAACGTCAGCTTTCTGACTCAAGTGGATTTCTAAAGTGTGTTGAATATAATTAAATTGAAACCATTCCACTTAAGTCAAGAGGTATATTCAAAGGGCTTTTCTTGTGTTGTGATTGAAGTTATCATGTGATAACATCTGATAAGATAGGATTAACACACGCAAAACAATTGTGGATTGTAAATCGCTGCAATCGTTCGCATGCAATGGAGCCATGTCGCCACGGGAAATAAGCGGTTTGCAAAAAGATTAGAACCCGAACTGTGCTGACAAGAACTTCTCCTTCCACCAATATCAGGGAAGGAATCAGCGTACCGTATAATCTGCTTTATTCTTGAAAACGTATTCGATGTCTTCATTTTGAAAATGTTATGCGAAACCAGCGTATATTACTCCTATTATTCCAAAATCTCGAAATATATACATATAATCTCAACCGCCGACGCGTACTCAAACACAATTTAAATTTGAAACTGGAATAAAAGTCAAATTCAAACATTATGAATGAATAATTATAGCTGATTTCGCATTTCACATTCCCTACAGAATTTTAATGAACCATCCTTTCGCGGACAATCATGCCATCCTACAGAAGTTGAGCATATTAATTCAATATAATAATCAGCTATGCGCTACTGTCTAAAAGTGAACTAATTTTGTTTGCATAATATTAATGTCGACGCAAAGAAAACCAACCAGTATAAAAGGTGATCAAAATTTATCTTGCATTAGTTTTGCTTCTGTTTCCCTTCGAGGTGGCGGTATTAATTTATGATATCCCAGTCCGTTTTCAAACAGCGGATTTGTAATTCCCATTAACACGACTTTGAAACCAACAGGCAGCAAAGGCTATAAATGAGATAAAAGCGCTGAAGTGGGCGGTGAGTGTGTGGGGGAAGGACCAGAAAGACACAGAAGGCTATTCCGTTCCCAAGCACATCGTGAACAATATTTTCTTTCTTGCTCCGCCCATTTTATTACAGCAGTCGCGTTCTTCGACTGCTTCTGATGTTACTTCGTCTAAAGTTAGCGTTTCGAAAATTGATTACAAGCATGCCATATTGTCATCACATTCAAAAACTCCGTATTTTCCTAGGCATACCATTTATACAAATAGATACATATCCATTCACTTACAAAATATACTCACGTTGACAGGCACGCATCTACTACGAAAATTTGCTTCAATCAAGCCTTAATTGTAATGCGCACGACTATCGTTGATTGCGCTGACGTGCCGCACAAACATTTGCAAAAATAAAAGTAAACAAAATAGCTCGTAGTCAGAATACCTGCATCTCCTTTAAGTTTGTTTTTTATGCTCAGGAAGTTTTTTCGAAAACTTTTTTAATCATCCTTTAGAAATGCAGTGAAATAGCCGTATAGCAAAAAAGCAATTCTATTTCTTCTTTTATTTCCTTAAAACGTGGGATCTTCTTCTTCTAATTTACAAAATTTAATTTCATTAAAAAAATAACAGAGTGTTACTGTCTTTAGCAATTTAAAAGTTCTTTTACTCACCTGGAGCTGAAGGTACGCCAAAACTCCAATACTAATCCTCAACCTTAAACAATAGGGACCGAAGGGGCAAGAACAAAGGAAAAAATCTATGACAAAAGTTAAAGATCCAAAGGAGACGGAGATTCTAAATTTGATCATAAAAACGGAATAACAATACAAAGAATCTATTAATAGAACATTTAACCTTTAACAAGAGAAAATAATAATAACTCATATCGATTCGATATTCCGTAGAAAATATATAAAATTAAAAACTCAGTGAAGATCAGAAATTTTACAGTAGTAGTGGGATATAAAAGTGGGATATAAAATATCGCCGAGAATTTTGTTGAACTACATTCCATAAAATAAATTCATAAAATTCATAAAATCAATATTTTCAACTCATTTCGAAACTTCTTGCAATAAAATTAAAATTCTCCAATTTTCATCGTGATCTCGTTCAATTAGCTAAATTGTTTCTACAGATGGTTCAATACTGTTTAACCTGTGCAGGGTTAAAGTATAATTACGTCCCTTCAGCTTTTTGTGAACAATGAAAGCTGACACTTCAAGTGAAAACGACATGATGAAGCTGAAGCTACATAAGAACAGCAAGCGGAGAAGTGAGAAAAACAATACTAAGTAGATCAGACACACGGAAGTAAACAGAGTAGAATGTTGGTTTGTTGGTGTGTCTGTTACGAATGACAAAATCCGGATAATCAGCGGCAGAGAGAATAAAAGAGGAAAAGCCAGAATAAAACAAAATACATCATGTGTACAATACACAGTAAAGATCTGCAATTTGTGAGAAAGGAGAAGGAGAACAAAAAGAAGGAAAACATATACTTTGTTGTTCTAATTTCTTTTTTCTTTTTTGAGGAGGTTTTGATCAAGTATTTAAATAAAAAGGAAAAGCGAACAACTCTTATCGGGATTGGTGATATATGTCTTTATCAATTACTTTGAAATTATGCGTGTTCTTATGTAACAACGATATGCTTACTGACCGTCTAGTATGACTATCGACTTTCTATTCACGGCGGTTTCTTTGAAATTCTAAATTACTTATTACTTGACGATTTTACTAAGTAATTTTCTGAAAAGTTTCACAAACCATTGGAATTAGTAATTTTCAATACCTTAGGTGGTGTGAGAAGAATTGATGTACTAGGTGGTGTGGAGGAATTGATGTAGTGAAGCGTTTTACTTGAATGTGGCAATATTAAAATAATTATGATATATGCTTTGATAATAATGGGAACTGTAATAATAATAATAATAATAGTAAGATTGACAGTACATGAAAATAAATGTTCGTTATAAAAATTTCAAATATTTGTACATAAATTGCCGTAAAGAAAACTCTTTCTTCCTGTTTCATTCTTATCTATTATTATTTTTATTTTTTCCACCCCTTTTGCCTGTTGTTGTTTGTCTTTGCCCGGTTATTGATTCTGTTATTGGTGTTGTCACTGTCGCGATTTGGCACCCACTTCTGAACGCCCGGAAGAAGATTTATACGTTGGCTGCCTTTGTTGGCAATGCAAATATAATCGCGGCCTTCGTGTCTGCCAATAGAAGTTGGAGATAGTATGCGCGGGTATGCAAGACCCATGAAAGCACTTATATACACACGCACATATATTCAAGTTCAAACATAATGTTATAAATAATATCCCGCCTGCCTCAAACCAAGTCGACGAATAAAGAGCAGCTATAACTATGCGGTTATATAAGAGTCGGCAAAAATTCCAATAAAGGTTCAATGCTAAAATTACTCCTTGTTTGTTGTTGCTTTAGCATTTGGATGCCTGTTTAATTTTGGGCATATTTCTATTTACAATTTTCCCGGTTTGCTCGATGCGTTTTCTCAGGAAATAGATTGATATTATTCTCCGGAATATAGGGATAAATGAAAGAAAATGAAACTCAAATATTAAAAATTTATATAAATCAATATTTTAAAAAACCTCATTTTGTATTCTTTTATATTTCGAGATTATAAATTTTCATTACAATTCGCAGTATCTTTCATTAGACCCTTACGAAGACTATATTCATCTGTTACCTTTCATTTCTCTTCCTTTGGGCTTACCCTCCTTTCCTTAACCATTGCTCTACTGCTCTGTATAATGGTAAAGAATGTAAGTTTGGGTTTCGTCATGCGAATAATCATTGTCTAAAAATTTTACTGTATCAAGATTCCAGCCATTCAAAATGAAGATCAAAGGCAAAAGTCTGTGAATGAAATTTACCGACAGATATGTATCCAGCTTCCAGGCAATAATAAAAAAGAAAAAAGTGATACGTGGAGCGAGATAATGATATGTTTTTGGTGATGATGCACGTGCAGGCGTGGGCGCAAAAGGATAAGAAAGAGAGGTTGTTAGAGGCAATGAATACGGTTAATAAAATTTTTAATTTCGCAGAAAGAACGATAAAGATATTTATGAAATTGAAAATTTTATCTGGCAAAAGAAAACGTTTAAATGTTGTACCTTTATGGCAGTTGCGACAAATGGAGATTACAGTCTATTTGTTTTTCATGTACGTGTATTTTAAGTGTTTCTCGGTGTTCTCCACTTTATTATTAGAAATATTTTTTTAGAATGTCTTTTGACAGGATGAAATAGGATATAATAAAAATTTTATGCATTTTTATTCATTTATCTATTACTAGTTTCTTCTAATTAATAATTAGTAATAGAAAATACTACCAAAGTTATTTTAGCGAAGTTATAAATTCGACATACTGCGAATTTTTTAGAATTCATAGATTTCACTTGGAATTTCATTACCAAAAACTATCATGATCCTTTTTATGAGTCATAATTCTTCCGGTAGCTCTCACGAGTTCCTTGTCGTAATTCGCTTAGAATGTCAGCTCGATCCCACCCTCTTAATAACTAAATTAGCTGTATAATTAGTTAGCTGCAATTTTTTAATATTTAAATACTTTGTTAAAATGTTATTGTAATTGGAGATTACAAAACTCATACGACATGGTCTACTTTTTAAAAATGTTTTAATAAAATATAATTGCAATTGCTCATACGACACGGGTCACCTGTTCCAATACTCACAGATTTATTCAATTTACCAATTGCTGATACGACACGATTTACTCCTTACAAAAAGAATATTAGTTTCGTTTCTATTACTGTCACTTTAAGCACACGGTTATAAGTTTCTCTCTTTGAAATTCGTTAATTCCAAAAAATTAAAACCGCTCTTTAAATTTTACATGCACTGATTGATGTTAGATTACATTATAGAGACCTAATTGGAATTAGTAATAATCACTAAGTATTATTATAAGTATGGCACGCTCTCTTGGTGTATTATTCACATATTGATTTCTTAGCTAGCAGGCTTCAAATGGATTTTAAATCTCTGTGTTTCTTTCACTTGCTGACATAAATATTTTATATTATTCAGCAAGTAGCGCAGCGCAAGCTTTCCTTTGCGAGGGCTTTATGCTGTTCGTTATAATCTATTCCTATTTGTTTCATTTTCTTGACCACAAGGGTTTTCGTATGCTCTAATATTTGACCGAACTTTCAGTAATCGCTTAAGTTTTACACTTCATTTTTTACACTTCAATTCTGGAGAATTTTGTCGTTATTTATTTGTTATTTGCTTCTTCCTATTTTGCGAACCCGCGTCAAAAAGCCATGACCACGATTGATAACGTAACTACAAACAGGCTCGCAATTCCCGGATTATTTTCTCTGATTGTAGTTCGTATATGTAAATATTATGAATATCGTTATATATTATATTGCAATATTTTTTATACATTCATATTTGGATCATAGTTCTGTATATTTTCAATATGTCCTTTCATCACTTATTTTCATTCAACTATTAGCTGCTCGGGCTATTATTTTTCAATGTCATTTAGTATATTTTGTTGATTTCGTAGCCAACGAATCAACTAGACCACGATAGAAGTTTATTAAAATTTCAATTTTGTTTAGCCTTGGGCAACAGAAAATGTGATGTCCCGCTGGCAAAAACATGTCATTTTGAATTTCGGTCTTTCTGGGGGAGAGTAAATTATCATCAATTGAAATTAAGGTCTCAGGTACTGTTAGTAAATCGTAATGAAATTTTCGCATAAGCAGTCTTTAAAATATATTAAAAAAAGTTTATCGCGGGCAAAAAAATAAGCTGAGTGTGGAAAAACTACAAGAATTATAGTGCTTTTTGTTTGTTTTGTGTGTTTAATTAGAGTTCAAGAGTATATGATATGAGTATATAAGATGGGCTTATATGAAAGGAAGTTGCAGGAGTTTACAATAGTTGGGTATTTAGGGGCCGATTATATTTATTATATAGCACAGATTTTTTTCTATTATAGAATTTGTTTTCGACAGTCCTTATATACAATTTCAACCTTTTTAATTTTCCAAATTATAAAAAACGCTCTCTTTGGTTTCCACATATTTAATTTCGAGCGGATTTATTTTTCTGTGCAATTTCCGAAATTAAGGCTTTTGAGAATTTACTATTGCATGGATCCCCAATAAAATATACGATTAGTATTCAACCATTATTCACCTGCGCGTTTCTCTCATTCCTCGATAGACATAATGCGTATTCTTTTCGTGCTTTAGGGCTGTAGATTAGGACAGATATTACTACAAACGACATCACTCAAAATAAGTGAGACATTGTAAATAATAGTATGACAAACCGGGCTTAACCGAGGCGAGTGTAATTGTAATTGGAATGTACTTCCTTAGTTTGAAGATACCTTGATGCAGATATGCTGGAAACCAATATCTTTTTTGTGTGTCAATGAGCCCTGGGACTTTTAAGAGGAAACGGGTAATTTTCAGAAACTTCGAAATGGCCTCAATTGTTTTTAATCATGTACGATATTTACTTAATGCCATTAAATGATGCACACAATGTCAACGCAGTATAAGAAAATCCTTAACGAAATCAAATTTGAACATGTTGATCATGCATTAGCACCGTCAACATCCACTATGATTGTCATCAGTCATCATTCGTCCCTCTTTTCTTTCTTCACATCTTCTATACACGTGTCTTATCAACCGTCATGTTATTCCTTTTTTAACTGCACTTGATCAATATCAATCAATCAATTCAGATAATTTGTGAATGGTGCAACTGTTAGTGTTTCTTCTGTAACCGTTGTTTGCATTGTATTGATTCAAAGAATACATAATGTGACAAAGAAAACATAAACGCTACGATAGCTGAGCAAGTGGACTAGATATAGTACCTAATTCTTTGTTCGCTGGGTTCATCTGATGTGTAAATATTTGATAAACTAATTAAAATTGACGAATTAATTGTGTCCGAAGTATCAAATTCCAGTGCAATCAATGATAAACTTGACCGATATATTGGATAAAGCAATTGGAAAGAAATGAATTTTAATAAATTGTTGTTAGTCTATGACACACTTTCTAGATGGTGAATCAAAAACGCCTTAAAATATTCTTTTCCCGAGGAGTTATATTTTCCTCTCTTCTCACTTTTAATTATATCCTTTTGCTTTGCAATTTATCATAACAAAAAAGTTATCAACAAGTTTTTCAACAAGTTTTTTCAACAAGTTTTTCCATTCTGTGGCTAGAATGAAGAAGATGGGAATTCGCAATCCAAAAAGATAATTTCAATTTAATTCGGGATGCCTTTACGCAACACTATAAAATGCATTCATTCTGGCCAAAGGTATAAAGAAGCGGACGTATAGAATAGTGAACATTCTAGAGAACACGGCCATAGTTCATTCAGAAAGCAATCAATTCAATTTGTAGTTGAAAGTTGTAAGATATAGAACTCTTTAACTGACTGAAATTCGAGTGAAATTTTAAAAATGAATACTGAAGCTTACAAAGAATGTTATTGTGAAAAACTAACTTTGTGGAACGTGCTGGTAATGCATATCGGCGAGACGTCATTAATGTAACTTTTCGTCTACTCAATAAATATAGTTATCAGCAGAAATATTTGTATCAAATTGAGCTCTAATTAATGTGATAACATTATATTTTTAATTTATAGAGATTCTCAATTTTGTAGTTACAAGAAGTTTGCATTCACAATTTTGTAGTAGAAAATGAATTCCCTTTTCAAATTGTGTATACTGAGGATGGCGTCAGTATGGAGTTTTCTCATTAGGTCTATTACCTCAAAATAAAAATATGACAAGCAAAACCAGAATGTGTTGGCGTTAATTGCCTTCATATACTCAATACTTTTGAAATAAATTATTAAATTATAAAATAATGATTATCCATAAATTTTAAAATTAAAGTCTAAAAATGTTGTCGAATATAAAACCTAATATGGCTTTCCATTTGCTTATCTTCTTTAATTCGCTGGTTATAAAAACAGTAGAGTGTAACCGTTTGTCATGGTGAGACGAGCATACGAACAACATTTGGAAATTCGTAAATATTGCACCTAAAATTCTGAGTCTTGTAATATTGACCACTTCATGATACGAGTCTCATCTCGTTAAATGAAACTATTAACCATTGTGAATGGAGTTAACCGTCGGCTATAGAAATGAGAAAACAAAAGCCAAATAAGAACCAATAAATAAGAAATAAATAAGAACCAAACCCAAATAAGAACAAAGGCTCAGACTTTGCGGGAATTTCTTCGAACTTTCTTTTAAGTATGAAACTTCTATAAACGAAAATCCACATCCATTGATCTGTTATATACCTCGATGAGTAAAACAGTAAAATTTCGTTTGCAACTATTCCCCAATCACTGCTTTTAAGAGGTTGAGTTTGGTAAAATTGGATCATTATTTGGACTGCCTCCCTAATTTTCATTCTGATAACTTCTTAATTTTGCTTTTCGTACAAAAAAACTCCAATTATTTTCTGATAAGCTCAACTTCTTTCATTTCGTTCAGCAAAGTACTAAGTTATTACTTAGCAATAGTCCGTGTTTGTTTGAGAGTTTTCCTTTCGTTTTTCGTATTCCCGGTTTTTGTTCTTTATTGTATTATCAAACTTCCTTCCACTCCAATCAATTAAGTTATTTTCTATAGCGCTGACTTTTTAAGTGGTTACCGTCTCGCTCAAATAAATGGTGGCTGTCTATTTGTTGACTTTTTTATCTTACATAAAACAAAAGGGCTAAAAACATAAAGAGGCAAAAGCAAGCAGAAAATAATTTACTCCAACTAAAGCACTTTAGCTTTTCCATCCATACTCTGACTGTCTTTTCGACAAATTGACGGAGCTGAAAGCAAAGCTGGAGGAATGGAGAATTGCAAAACAGTAACTTTTAAGAAGCTAACAGTTTTACTTGTCCTCAAGTGTTCAGTATTAAATTGACATAAAATAAAAAAATACTAAAACACAGCTATATTTTTTGTGGTGACTTGATTTTATTTGAAATTTTAAAAAAATTTTAACGATTAAGTAAATAAATGATTCCATTTATTAACTATTTCTTTCATATTGTTTCTTCCATAAATTTCCCAACAGAATTTAATAGCTTTAGTAAATTCTAATTCTTCATGGAATCTTTTTGTGGTAAATATTTAAAGATAATATTTTTTGGTAACGGTTTAGGTAAAACTAATTAAATATTTAATATTCAACGTTTAGAATTACCGGTACTAATTTTCATTCTATTTATATAATGTAAAACATTTGTTAGATATGTTTGCTAATGATATGTAAATATACGCCTTCATTTCAATAAGCTTACTTGGAAAAAAAACATTTATGAAAATCCCAATGGGAAAATGAAAACATATGCCAGTAAACGGAGAAATTAAAAAAAAATTATAAAATTAATAAATAAACAGCAATATATGGTTGCAAAGAATCTTTTGATACGAATTGTTGGATTTCAATTTTGTTATAAAATATTTATTATTAATTGAAATGCGTATTCGTTCCCCTTTCTGGTTTTCTCATAAATAGAGGATATATTCTCTAAAAGAAAACCAATTGTCGCTTTTGGTTTACTGTAAATTTGCCTTGTGAATTTTCACTACATAGAGAATAATTCGAAATTTTCAAGCATTCCAAAATATTTAAACTTTTGGAATTATTGTAGTGTAAATGAATCGCAAATCTTGAATGCACTGAGTGCAAAAAGCCAGTCTGTTTATGCCGAGTTTAGAGATAATTTAGAACTGTCAAAAACCTTACATGTTGTTTGTGTGTGTACATAGTTAGAACGACACGTAATATTAACTTTAACCAAATATTAAAATTACAGCTCTAATATGGCGAGCTGTAACACGTGTCACTTATAAAAAATATGTTATACTTTTTGTCACTCAAATTTTAAAGCCATAAAGCTCTTTATATTCACCACTGCTAGCGCTTACCCAAGATTCGATTTGTTACGTATCATCTGGTGTTTCGGACTGCCTCTCAACTGTTTGGTATATTTGTAATCGGCAAGACGATGCCTAATGTAGAAAAAATTAAAATTAAATTTTATTAAATTAAATTAAAAATAAAATTAAAATTCAAATTAAAATTAAATGTATGTAAACATTGGAAAACAACAGGAAGGACGAGACGAGAAGGAATGATTCGATCAGTGGGTTCTTTGGAACCTTAATAAGCACATACAATAAAATAGGTCCTTTGGAATAAACATGCTTTTCGTATGAACTGAGTGCAACACAATTTAAAAAAAGTAATAGAAAATTTTATTATAATGAATGAAAATATTATTTTATTAAATTTCTATTTTCAATTTTTTTTTTGTTCTCAAAACATGACTACTTGTTTTTCACCTGCTTTTGAGCTCATAACAACAACAATGGCAAATGCAAATGGCGTTGACAAAGCATTTAAAACGGAGCTGCTATTTGTAACAAAAGTCATTGGATTGACATGTGTCACTGAGTTGGGTTTCGTCACTCGACCAAGAGAGCTTCTAATATTTCCATAATTGGCATTAAGTGGCATCTCAATCGTGCTACCATATCGCGTCTTTTCAGATTACGATCGTGCTGTGTTGCCATTTATTAAAAACTTTTTCTTTTCCATCAAAAAAAGTTCAAGGGATTCATTGCAAATGAGACTTTTTGGAGAAAATAAAATCTGGCAACAATTTCAAACAAACAATTGCGATATGATCACCATCTATTGCTCCCAGGCAGTTTGGAATGTGATCTAAATCTCAACGATCGACGTATAGAAAGTCTGGAAATAGGATGATAACTACGTCCTATGTACATGTACACTAGAAAATCTAGCGGCACAGACAGACCCTCCCTCAATAATTATTGTGTTTATTTGAAGAGCTCATGCGTTGGCGTAAACAATTGGAGCAAATGTGGGAAGTGCTCTTGAATTTTTGCGTGGTAAAGGCGACAATTTGATATCATTGTAGAATTTTGCGGCAGATAGAGATGGGAAAGAAGAAAGCAGAAGGGAGTGGTAGAAATGAATGTGAGGAGTATGAGATGTTAGGTAACATCTCTATGACAATATTAAAATATGATTGAAAATTACTTCTTTTATTAAGGACAAAATGCTTATATATGTCGATATTAACATTGTAATTTCTCAGAATGAATTCGTTAATTTATTTGTTGTGTTTTTATAAGTTTTGCCTTTACCCAACTGATACTAGCCTTCAATTGGAACTAGTCTCCAAAGGTCGGGTTTTTTATGAATTTGCAAACCGACTAACGTACAGTGAAATAAGAATGATCGAATGATCTTTATTGTGAAAAAGCCCTACATCGACGCATGACTTTGAACAAATAGTATTGTCCTCTAAAAGTTACCGTTGGATATAATTTTCCCAACTTTTTACCTAAATCTTGAACCGCGAAGAGGCAGGAAACGGAAGGGTAAGTTGAAATGAAAATGTTCACTTGACTGCAGCAGAAAGGCCAAAAGAAAACTGAGAAAGGCGTTTGTGAAACCATATAAAATAAAAGAAAATGCAATCTGTTGCAGAAGTCATAAAATTGCTTACCTTAGGAGAAATAGTCCGAAGCAAAGCAGAAAATTTACATTTGTGTTTGTTTTTGCCACTAAAAACTTAAAATATTAAATTCTTCTAATAATAGTAAGTTGTTTAAGAAAGCTAAGTTTACGTAATATCGAAAATAACAACGTGATAAATTCTTTGCTTTTTCGAGGTAAAAAAATGTAATCACGTTTTTCAAATTAAATTAAATCCTATAAAATTCGCTGCAAGTAATTAAATCTTTTGTAAACAGCGTAGGGGAATAGAATAGCGGAAGAAATTACGATAAAATCTTGTTTAACTGCATAGTCACAAATTTATGATTTTTTGTTTATCTAATTTTTGTTTTTTTTTAATTTGTGCATGGTATTAATGTGTATGCGTTACTTTTGTTATTATTGTTGCCATTCCATGTAGAATAATCGATTACAAATTTGTAGAATTCCGTCACCCCTTCAAGATGGTTGAATAATTTCGATTCCGACAATAAACCTCAAATCTAATTATTCACCCCATTTAATATATGCACAAATCCGCGCGCACTCACACACACACCCACGCACAAAATAAGATTAGAAAAATGCATATAAAAACGTAGGAGATATTTTATAACCGAGTGAAATATCGCAAAGCCCTAAAGGAATGAATTGAAAAATAAAAATATGACTTAGAAATCTGCGAAATTCAATTTTAGAGAACAGAAAAATTATTACTACAGTTTTGTTCTCAAGTGTGTGGGATAGACGGAAGAGTGAAGATTGCGCAGTGGGATGGGTGAAAGAAATTGGATAAAATAAAAAAGATTCCTAACATTTCAAGCGTTTATTTAAAATCATATTTACAAAAATTCGAGTTTATGAAGGAATTTATATAAAATTTTAAAAAAGTGTTGCCTCACATTCGGTATATTTTCTCGCTGATTTTGTTTTTATAGAATTGTCATTAAATTTGTCAAAGTATATTTCAAATTAAGATGTTTAAGAATAGAAGATGATCAATAAAATTTTGTGAAAAAACGTTACATGATAACGACCAGCAAAGAAAATAAATAAAAGCAATAACGAAATAGCACTGGCGTTTAAAAAAGAACATCTCGAGAGGGAGAGACGAACTAAACTATCTGTCAATCTGTTTTTGTTTAGTTTTTTGCATAGTTTTGAAAATGAAGGCAAATCTTGTTGGCGTTTTTGTGCTCTACAAATTTCTGGATGTCGTTATTTGACAATAAAGCGAAAGAGTCCATAAAATCACCAAATAATTGTCGGAAATAATAATAACGAAAAATATATAGAGCTATAAAAATATTTTGGCAACGATATGCAATAATGATTACTACACAGATATTTACTTTGCTTTATTTCCATTCAATATGTGTTTAGGAGTGTGCGTGCGAATGTGCATACATTCAACACTTGTGTAAATCTATGTATGCGCGTTTATTTAATTTGTTGACATACGCTGGAGGGTTATATTTTACATAAGTCACTGAATAGAGATGTAGAGATTTTTCATTATTTTTTTTATTCTTAAAATGTATGGCTTTGGTTGTTAAATGCAATAATAAAGTATATTGATGCAGTTATGCAGTAACATTTGTGAAAATTTCTGATTTAAGACTTATCGATTTATAGAGAAGAATGAGGTCTTTTCTGTGTAGTTTATTTGCTTTGTGTGTAATTTTTGTAGAACAACTATCCGAAATATCGAAAGTCTCTTTCAGTAGAAATCAAATATCTTTCACAATGTCCTTCAGCATATCCGTAATTGTAAGAGAAATAATCAATACTAGAACTATCGAAACGACAACTAACAAAGCATTTACTAGACGAAGGTTTAACTAAAAGTACAAACGAAGACTATAGAAAAGATCTACGGCGTTAAATGGATATTAATTTTACTAGATGAATTCATTAGGATTTTTTCTTCCTTTCACTTTTTTCTTTTTAAATATCGCTACGATTATGTTAAAATTTAAAATTTTACATTTAGAAAATTACTAAAGAGATTAAAGACCCTAACCAGTGACGTAAATGACGAGTTTTTCCCATTCACGAAAACACTTCTTGAATCCCTTCAATACCATAAAATTGTTCGGGCGTTAGCTTTTATAGTTTTTCCTTATTTATAGTGTTTTGTAATATTACACAAAAGTGAAAAACAACTCATGGAATGAGTATGTACGTATTGTTATAAATTTGCAGCAAGATTGTGGAAAAACGAAATGGCGAGGAATTCTTTCTCTTTGAATCCTCTCTTGTGCATAATATAAAAACAAAAAGGTGACAAGAAAAGGTGAAAAAAGGTTCCTTGAATGATGTAAACTCACTTTTATATGACAAACATTCCAGATATCCGTCGATCAACGGTGATATGCGCCAATGTTTCGAAGTTGTCACAAAGAAATAAAAATCATAGTAAGAAAACGAAAAAAAGTGAATGCAATTAAAATTAATTAAATGTGATTTTTATATTGAAATATCTAAAAATATTTATTATATAATAAAATATTGTATTTCCTATAGATTTACCGTATGATTTTGAAAAACACAAATAATCTTTATCACATGGACCAGAACTATATTTCGAAATGGTCTACTTATAGACTTGCTCTACTTCCACGTGTACTTGTAAAGAATTGCCGTTATTTTTTCAAAGTACGATGATACATTCCTCAAGCTAAACCTATCTAGAGCTGATAGAAAAAATATTAGTTTTTAAAAATTTTCACAGAATATCCTATGAAATACAACCATAGGCATCAGCGGTCAGTCCACAAATCTAAACCAAATGCACGAAAAAATACATTATATGCAATGAGCTTGGTTTCGTTTTCGTTTGCTAGTGTCTAAATTAGATTGCTGTTAAAGAGAATATTATTTTCGGTAGTAGAATTTATTGAAAATATTTTCGGAAATGCTGTTAAAAGTTATTTTTTTCGTTTTCAGTCACTTAAAGAAAAAATGTCAGGGCATACAATTTAGACTAAACGAAATTGATATAGACTTTATCTCCGTGCGTAAACAAATGGTATGAATAAATGCCAAATAGATAAATTGATTTAATATTTGCAATAGATTAAGTGCTCAATTAGAGAAATATTTCTTCTGGTAAATATTTAATAAAGATATTAATATTTTTACTGTCTTTTAATTAAACCAATAATTTTAAAGATATTTTCAATATGACTGCATTATTTATGAGTACGTAAATCCGAAGAATATAATATTTTATCATTTGCTAACTTTTCTCCTCTCTCATTTTATTTCTCCTTTATAAATATATGATCCTTTATCGTTTATGGCGACAAAAAGAGTGAATGAAAGGTAAGAGGAGGTAATAAAAATTTATGAAATGCTATAACTGCATACTCTTAGAGTGTTCTTATAATGATAATGAGTTGACAATTGTTATAATCCCAATACCGGATTGCAATGCCATTATTTGAAATAACCAACGTCAGGATTTCTCGCCAATTATACTTATTTGTGACTATCCCTTATCGCCACAGCATTGTGCAAATACTATTTAACGAATACTAGGAACTAAAATATTTTAAATAGTATATTGAGAAATTCCAAATAAAACTTGCAAACAATTCAAAAAAAACTGATCTCTTCTGATATTAACCTATATAATTTTGATATATGCAAATGAGACCCTAATAAAGCGTTTGTTCTTATTAGATTAAATTTTTATAAATCAAAACTAGGCCAGAGATTCAACTCTTGAAATACATATTCATTTTCTTCGACAAGCGATCCCAAATCGAAACCATATAAGAATATTATAAGTAAAACGAAGAAGGAATTGAGAACAAAACGATTTCGTTCACCTCATAATTTTTCATGAATCATTTATAATCTACACAAATCACAAAACTCTGGCTTTTAATTATATCGTACCGTATAATAGAGCCTTCAGAAAAATTAACAACTTGATTCTTGTGGCTTACGAACAAACTTATTATCACTAACTTCACTTAATTGTGATTTCGACAAACATAAAAATTTTTCCAACATTTCTCTTAAATCTCATTCCGTCTAGACGGACCAGTGATGACTGGACAACCGTAATCTGGGTTTTGCTTCGTAATCATATGATACAATGAGGAAGTCATAGTTGTTATTATTTTTATTGCTTCGTAATATTATTTATTTTATATGTTTGTATATCTGCCCTTATCAGCGACAACCAGCAGACCGTGGTAATATGCCATGATGTCGACATATTTAATTTATCCCTTAATCCATTTCTTCTGTTCTTCATTTTAAAGCTTTATAGCTTTGAGTCCTTTATACAACTGTTTTTTCTTTGGAAAGAGTTAGAAAGCAGAGAATATATATAATTCAAAACTATCAAACAGAAAGTGGTGACGAACGGGCAATATGAAGAAGATGAAAATGTTTGGTTTTTGTAATTAATAACTGAAAAATATAATTATCATTGGGAATGAAATAATTCTCAGGTAATATTTTAAAAGGTAATATTTTACAGATTACATTAATCGAGCAAGTTTTGATGAAATCTGATTGTCCGTATTTTGAAAGACTAATTTTAAAGTTTGATTAAACCATGACATAATGTAAATTTTCAACGAGATCCTTTTCCTTTAATAAATCTTAATCAAGCTGCATTCTGGAGAAATGAAGCTAGTTCCTCAGTAGCCTTAGAAATAATTAAGAAAGTTGTGAAGTTAGCATTTCTATAAATGACAAAACAAGAAGAAGACTATGAAAAAGAAGCCAGGACAGGACGGACAAAATGAATTCCGAAGGGAGAGAGTCCGGAATCTACCTTCTTCTGTATCAGAAGATTTGCTCCTTCCGCATCATCTGCTGTTGGTGCCGTTGTTACTTTTCCTATTAAGCCTACAGAATGAAAGGCAGACAATTTCTTCTATGGAAATTTTTCAAGAATAAATAATTACGTTAATAAGAGTTGTGGCGAAAACTGGGAATGAACAAAGAGGGTAAAGTAATGAGATAGCAGAGAAAAATAAAAGCGGTGAAGTGTAAAGAAAAATGTCCCCAAATATAATATGGTTTTATTAGCAATGATTTAAGAATTTTACAGGAATATTGCTTTGTTCAATACCAAAACCTTGCATAAATTATCGAAATTTTTATAGCCCCTTAAATTTTCACTATTACGTTTAAATATAATCTATATAAGTTTATTTGAGTTCTCGTTCTTATGTTATGAATTAAACCAATTCCAATTTGTTTTAAAGTGTCCAAACACCAAAAATACGTCGCCTAAACCACTTTCTAAAATGTCTAATCTTCGCTTGAACTTATTTTCTTGTGATAACGGCCAATATATTATTCCCTCCTAATTATGTTATTTTATATAATATAATCGTTAAATTTATGCCAACCCTTCTCTAACTTTTTCGTCCGTTGGGGAATTAAATATTTTTGGGACGATCGATTTGAAAATTATATATGAAATTTAAATGAGTACAAAGAGTGAGAAAACGAAAGTGGGTACCAGATATGGTATATCGACGGAATCGACTTGGTTTGTCTCCAACCAAGATTGATGCGGGATGACGAAAAATCGCTTCATTATCGTTGGAAAATAACTGTTGGAAAATTTAGCAAATTTGAAAAATAGTAAATAACGACGAATTATTTTTAATAAGTAACGACGAACAAACTTTGTTAAAAGTCATGAAAGGTTTGGGGAAAAATTTACAGTAAAGTGTATAATGAGTATACACGCTTTTTAAATAGCATGCAATAATTATCAGTAATGAAGTCTTATACATCGCGCAAACTACTTCTAGAAAACTATCGTAATTAATATCTCCCCATTATTATAAATGTGACTTTTGATATTGCTATTAAATAAACTATTCTTTTTTTATTGATTGCAATTTCTGTGATTTCATCAGTGGAGTTACTGCGAATTAGATTTGTGTATTCTTTACGTAATTTTCTTTTGGTAGCATCATAAGAATTTATATAAAAATAAAGTTTGAATCTTTTCCAATTAAGTTTTTTGAACAGACTTTTCATTAGTTTCCCACTTCTATTCCTTTCTTTCCCAGCATTTCAACACACTTAATAAAAATAAAAGTTTCTTCTCATTCTTATTCTTCTGGGAGCTTTTGGCAAGTTTAAAAGATTGATCGTGTAACATAAGCAATGAACACAAGTAGAATAATATTTTTTGCTCTTACTCTTTTCCTCTTCTTTTGTATAATTGTCATAATGAAAAAGTTAGGCGGAAGTCATTCCGAAGTCCGGAAATCCATTGCTTGCGTTGGGAACGGGAACTGCAGAGAAAGGAGCCACGGTCAGAAGATAAAGATGCAGTCAATGTCGATATAATTAAATCCAAACATAAAATAAAGAATTTTTTGGCAAGAACAATAAGTAGGAGCACGAGAAAAAACATATTAGTGGAAAACAGAAAAAACAATAACTAAAAAATGTCTAGTAAAAATGTTTAAAAGATGACAAAAGAGAGTTATAAGTAAAGAAGAGAATGCTTAAAAGATATTATATGAATAAAGCAAATGCTAAATGAGTCTGACATTTTAGATAATTTTTTGTGTCGCTACCACTTTTTTACGACCAACCTTCCTCCTTTTGTCTAGAATTGTTTGTGCTCTATATATTTTATGTATAGAAGATTCACTAAATTACTTTACTTGAGGTTCGACATGCAACATGAGTGTTAACCTTATCCTTTCCGAATAAAAACAGTAACAATTATATCTTTTAGCAGAAGAAGGAGAAAAAAACATTACTTGTTTCATAATTTTCTGGAATTCTTTGCCTAATCGGTTAACACATAATTGCCTCTTATGGGTATACTTGATAATTATATTATAAAGCGTCATATGTAATAAACTTATCCATTTATGAAAACTTTTCTGGAGCATTCGTTTCCTTTTTCAAGCTCATTAAAAAAATCTAAACAATAGAAACGGATGAAACCATAATAAATTGGTTTTATAAATGATTGTTAATTGTTGTAAAGGAATTATCCACGGTTCCATGATCGAATGTTTGTTCTGGGTGAAAGATCTGATTAATCAGATCATTCTGGTTAAAGTAGTTTAAAATTCGAAACAAATAAACCTAGACAGACAAATCGTAAAGCAATCAAAGTCCTCCAATTAAAGAACTATTGTCGTCAAGAAATCTCCAATAGAATTGTGAAAATTTTATTTGTCCTTGTTTTTCTGTTAAAATTCTATTAGTTGTCGATTACGTTGGAAGCTAGTTTGTTTAATTATTATTTCCTTCAATTTTTCCGTTTTTCCGTCAGTATTATTAAAATCATAAGGCGCTTTTAAATTTTTTTTTATTTCTTACAAAGATTATGATATTAATTTATTTCTAATACATATAACAATACTAATTTATTCATATAACAATACTAATAGTAATAAGTATCTGAAAAGTAGAGAATAAATAAGAGTTCGTCGGTTGAGACAAAAACTAAACAATTAGCAAAACTTGCTAACCAGTCTTGCTAAACAGAAATTATTTGGAACTCCGCAATTGAATATTTTGGCGAATGTGGCAGACGCTACGCCAGTACTTGTGTTCAACGTATACCCCTTAAATACTCGACGAGGCACAACAATAGCAACGAACATTCTTACGCTTCTGAGAAGCTACTGAAATGTCAGCGTTTTCTATTTGTAGCTTGAATAACTAGAAAACCCTGTATACAGTAAACGGGTCAACAAACAAGCGGCTGACTCCACCTAAGGCGCACTTCATTTCGAAGAGGCCTTAACTTTCTTAATTACTTTCTTCGAAAATACCAAGAAATACACAAAGATAAGTGGAAGAAGAAGATAGAATTGATGATGTAGAAGAGTCATTTGAACTCAATTAAAAAGGTACTTGTTGAAACTACGGTTGTTAAAATAGATTCAAAGAGAATAAGACAAAATACCAAAAAAAGCAAAAGTCATTGAAGCCTTCGCAGTCACGAGCTACCAGAAAGCAATTGAAACGAGCTCGAGTTAAAGAGCGTTAGCTGATAATCAACAGAAGAAAGCATCCTTAAGTTT
The DNA here is from genome assembly GCA_963966595.1 of Physocephala rufipes. NCBI lineage: Eukaryota > Metazoa > Arthropoda > Insecta > Diptera > Conopidae > Physocephala > Physocephala rufipes. Next base: position 27,851,528 of record OZ016503.1, read on the forward strand.
GCTTTTTAATGGAAATAACTGGTTTTCCGGTTAAGTTAGAATGATTTAGCAATACTTTCCCTAGTGGATCAGATGCGGGTTCGTGTGTCGGTTATTGAGTTTTGCGTTTTAGCGTGCGAAAGATTTTATATGACAGAACAGTTGCAGGTGAATTACTTCCATTAATTTTCATCAACATTCATTATCATTATATGTTATCCTGAACAGAAGCATTTTAAGTATTTGTCTCGTCTTGTAGTTGATGTATCAAAGAGAATTGTTGGTGACTGTTTATTTCGTTATTCTTTATCGCCATCATCTTCAACGATTCGTGAATGAAAATAATCTGGTGGCTGTGCTTGCTATCTTTGTTTATTTTTTACTCTCTTTTTAGTTTTTGATTTTTTCGGAAAATGTAGACAATGTGGGCGTATTTACTCTGTCCATGACAGCTGCAGAAGATTATCCTTAAACGGGGTCGAGTCAACGATCCTAAAGATAATAAACAACAGTTTTTATAGAATACAATTTTGAAAGACTTAAATTCATTCTGTCCAAAAGCAATCAAGAAGATCGAAGTCAATAGGAAGAGGAAACAATTTGAAATCTATTGCAATGTTTCTAAAACTATCCAAATTGTTCGTGTCTTTCAGATCGTCGCAATATTAATGAAAGCCTGAAACGGAAGGAGGAAAAATTGATTATTTTCTCCCTTAAAATTATATCAATCAAAGTAAGCTCTATTTCGGATAATAATGCTTTTTGATACATAATTATCGATAATCGATTTGATAATCATAATTAAAATTTACATTTATTTCCTTATCATCTCTTCGCAATTTGAAAAAATCCACTTCATTAAAAAAATTATTTTTGTGGATTAATATCAATCATAAATTAAATTTTGTTGAATTCAATTTAGTGTCCCGAAAGTTGTTCAATTTTAAAAGAGAAAGTCATCGTCATAGAATTACGAAAAAATTACTACACCAAGAGATTTTTGGCCTCGAATTCTACAACTTACACTAAAACGTGGCGTCAATAATCACAAATCATGGTTTCACAATATTGTTTAGAACATAAATAAAATTTATTGTGTGCGGACTATTTGCCCGCAATGAAGAAGACATGATACAACGATAGATGTACGGTACCATATAAGGATACCGAAAATGTCTCATACTGCATTTCTATGATCGTGGATGTTGTGGATATAGCAAACACAGGGCAGCCATTTGCAAAAGGAAAAAAAATTGCTAGTCTTATACAAGAATACACAGAGAAATGTATGCGTTGCATTTATCATATGAACACTTTAAAATTTTAACATTTTAAGCTTATTCTTTTATTTTTCTCGAAGTCCGCTTTCTAAACATTAAGTTCGTCGAAGCTACAATTTTGTTTTCAAAATGTTCAAAAATTTTGGATTATTCACCTTTACGCGCCAAAAATACATTTTACTCAGAAGCGCTCTAGGAATGGTATCCTATTTGGCAATAAAACGTCATACATTATTTCATGTTTCCCCTCAGTCACATAATTACTAGCCTGAGGTTGCTTCACACATCACAAGAGAACCGCTAAAGATAAAGGATAATATTAAGTTCTTTTCTACGTGATTGCGCATCATTCGCTGGGTTTTAGAAAATATGGCAATGGTTTTTAGGACATCCACAAATTTTAAATGGTGCAATAGTAACATTTCGTGATTTTAGATTAGATTTAAAATTAAAAAAAGCATAATCCTTGACCGTATGTGGTTTCTTAATCGCCAAATATAGCATGTCCATTAATAACGATACTATATATCAGAATTGTCCAACATTTATCCACTCGTTTACGTGTAACACTGCTGTTTTTGACAGTGTAGTTGTTGTAGCTACTCCCGCGTTTATATCGCTGCGTATATGATATCATGCCGCGGTTTGAGTTGGCACTCTAGGCCGTGTACTTAAAATACTTCAAAACGAGAGCAAACGAATAATCGTATAAATGAGTGAGCGAGCAAACGAGAGAATAATGTATATTGTGATGCGATGGTAGACGTCTTTTAGCAGCATGCCAAACCGTAAGTTAAACGTAAGCTACCAATCATCAATGACGACACGTCATTTACATCCGCTTAGATTTTTTAGGCAAAATTTTAGCTTAAATTTTAAAATATTGGAGACAATTATGGAGAAACACGCATAGATTAGTTGGAAAATGGTACTCTATTAGGACAAGGGCTGCATTTGGCTTCGATATCAACATGAGAGAGCGATATAGGTTTTCATATTACTTAAATTTTTAAATATAATCTGAAACAATTTGGTATATCTAAACATCCATTTTTTAATACTTATGAAAACGAAAGAGGCATTTTCAGATTTGGGATCATACAATATCCGCTAGTAATCAGGTCTAGACTGTAGAATAATTAGAATCCTTCGCGAGGTCATATACTCCCATAGGAGCTTTGGAAACTTAAGCTGAGTAAACGGAGACGTCATCATGGCGAACCAACGCAACGACAAGTTTTCTCGCGAAGTGTTACATACCACTTGTGCGGAATGTGAAATGTGTTTTCTCCAGAAAAAAATTGTTAAGCCCGCCTAAATTGCTGAAAAATAATTTGTTTGGTAAAAGGAGTTAAGGGTCCTTTTTAGTGCAAATTAAAATTTTTAAAATGTAAACAAAGAACCTTTCGGGAAAAAGACAAATGTAAGGAAAAAGTCAATGTAATTATCTCCAAATGGAAGGAAGAGTGACAAAAAAGGCAATTTATTATGAGAAGAGCAGAAACCTTGAACCGAAATCAGCGAGACGTAAAAATCACGTTTATTCATAAAATGTCAGAAAAAAATTATCAATGAATTTGAGAAAAGTGAAATATAGAAAGGACTAACGGTTAATAAAGCTTTAAACTTAATTGGGTAGGCAATCGCGCCTGAATTGTTGGAGCACAGTTTAAATAATTGATCAAATTAAATTGATCGTAGTTTTACTTTCTAAAAATATTTCAATTCATCGCAACAACAAGAACAACAAATATCCTTAATTACCACAGCACAATAATGACAATAATGATGATTATAATGATTTGTACTGGTAGGCACGAATGTGTGACTTTACAATCGCTATTGCACACATAAAACCGATGATTGTTTGTTCGTATGCTTAAAGTCACAATACGTTACGTGCTTTACTTACGCATGAAGAGGACGTATTCGGAGCATTCCATTGGGTTTCATTATGTTATTGCATTCGTTGCATTAATTGCAGTCATTCAATTTACTTTAATTTAATAATATTTTTCATTAAAAATGATTAATGTTCGAAATGGCAGATGTTGCTGCTGTTGATGCTGTTTGAAAAATAAAAAAAATATTAAAATTTAATAATTTGCACTTCAATCTGCATTAAATTAATAATTATTATCAGTAATTTTACGAATTGCATTGATTCCATTAATTGCACTCAAACATTAATGTCGACGACAGTAAGAAATATCGTGAGATAAATTTCAATAAAATCAACAAAATAAGAGAAAACAATTTCATAAGATAAGCTGATTAATTTTATATAAAAATATTTGTGAAAGTATGTTTATTTTTGAAAATAAATGCGGTCCAAAATTTATTGCCGTCATCATTGAAATCGTGATGACACCGTTAAATATTTTGTTCGTTGGATTGAACGGATTTAGCAACGATGGCCGGCCCCGATGTGGTGTCGAGTAATTAGACGGATTAGACAAGGGGTCTTAACTTAACTCGTTCTGGAGAATTGATCCGAACTAGTAATGGAGTTCGTGACGAATAACGCGGTTGGAGGGGTTTGGTACTATGTAGCAAAACGAACTTTCCCAACTCCGATGACGACAATCTGACTCTTCAATCACCAGGGAAAATATCTGAAATAATCATGCATGGAAAAATTGAAAAACCACCCCTCTCTTCATCAGTAAATGAGAGACAACTTCCCGTAAACTCGCGCAAGACTTCCATAAAAACGATGTATTTACAATCCGATACGATTTGGTATTTTCCTTGTATCGTTCTTTCCAAAATTCGCAATCCGCCCATTTTTTCAATTCAATTTTTTTTTCTTTCTGACCTCATGACGAGAGATTTCATTTGCTCATTCATTTAAAAGAATGTTCTATAAATAGCAACATAAGCAACAGAAAATGTATTAATTTCGTCCTTATTTCCGCTACTTCGTTTGTCCAACTCTCTCAGCCGTTCACTTTAGTGAACTCTCTATTCTTTAAAATATATCCTTCACCTCCCTTTTCGTTTATTTTACTGATTCATTTTCATTTCATAGGTTCCAGAACTCAAGGTTTTTTCTTTTGCCCATTAAAATAAAACCATCCGTGCATAAAATCCAAAAACCGATGAAAGCAATTTTAGAAGTTTTAAACTAATCCGAAAATTCTCATCGTACGAGATTAAATATTTCTGTTATCGATTTTTCTGCATAAACCGAAACAGTTGGATGAATAACTGCATTTCGGCTAAAATTTCTTTTCATTCGGTCAAGGTTTTTCGTTATCATTCACCTTTACCCCTAAGACGAGGCTTCATGTGCCTTTGAAGCTGTGATGCAACCTGCAAATGATTTCCCGCTCAGGAATAACTTATTAAATATTGCATGAAACTCGGTTAGTTCTGCCATGCCAATGCAATTCCATTGGCGTAAATTTCATTCGAGGGCGTAGAAACTTTTTTGAATTATTGAAAGTATAAATTTTTCAGAATTTAGAACATAGGAACGGCTCGCCAATATTGTAAACTGGAAGGAAGGAAGGAAACTCAAAAATGACAAAGAAGGAAGATTAATTTTCCAGTACTCAATTTGGAAATGGTACCATGTACTAGATAATCCCCCCAGTCGCTCCCTCTCTTCCCCGATCTATCTATAGAACTGTTGTGATAAAAAGTATTTGTTTTTTCTATGTGCAAATAATCTCGACCTCATAAACTTTTCCCGTTTATATGCGGCAACAATAGAAAGTTGTTGAAATGTATTCAATATTGCCTTGCTGCTGAACTTTTCTTGTACTACAAAAATACGTGCGTTTGGTATTTCTTTTGTCTTTTTATTAATCTTTTATGTTGAACTATATATAAAAGCTATTATATTTAAATAAGATATATATATATATATATATATATATATATATATATATATATATATATATATATATATATATATATATATATATATATATATATATATATATATATATATATATATATATATATATATATATATATATATATATATATATATATATATATATATATATATATATATATATATATATATATATATATATATATATATATATATATATATATATATATATATATATATATATATATATATATATATATATATATATATATATATATATATATATATATATATATATATATATATATATATATATATATATATATATATATATATATATATATATATATATATATATATATATATATATATATATATATATATATATATATATATATATATATATATATATATATATATATATATATATATATATATATATATATATATATATATATATATATATATATATATATATATATATATATATATATATATATATATATATATATATATATATATATATATATATATATATATATATATATATATATATATATATATATATATATATATATATATATATATATATATATATATATATATATATATATATATATATATATATATATATATATATATTTATTTATTTATTTATTTATTTATTTATTTATTATATCCTTCCTTTACCCTCTTCTAATGACTGGCACTTATTGGAGGGGACAACGTTTGAAAATTTATTCTTACCATCAATGGTCAGAATAATAAATTCAGATAAAACAAAATCCTAATGATGGAGGTTACCCCACCTCACCAAAAAACCCATTCTCCCTATTCTTTTAGGAATTCGAATCGAAGTGAAACAAAACTGCTATCAAACAGAATTTTAGCAGAAAGTCACATAAAAGAAAAAAAAAGATTCAGTTAGTCAAGGGACTTTTTTTTATTGTTTTACTGTTTATTTTTTTACTGTTACTCAGGGTACGCAAAGGAAGAAAAGTACTGGTTAGGAAAGATAAAAAGGTGGGGATGTATGAAAGAGTAGGTGCAAATTGTAAAGCTATAACTAATCTCTTCCTCTTTATGAGATTCACTCTTCCAATTTTATGAGATTTTGATTTTGATGCAACATAATTGGACCAAAAACTAGTTGAGATATTTATGTGAATGTAATATATTTCTTTTATTTTATTCCTCATTTAATTTAATTCCATATTTGTTTTTAATTCCATATTTGTTTAATTAAATTCCTCATTAAAAATATTTGTGATTAATGGACGTTATTCCTCAATCTCAAGACGGGGCTAGCTGCTCTCATAAGACTTAGTTTACAAACTAAGAATCTAATATAACATCGTGAAACTTGAAACCATAGCCATCATAATCAATATCATAATTATCGTTGGCATCACCATCTTCGTCACCATATTAAAGTATGCTGAGATTATTAAGGTAGATCGGGGAGGTTTATAAGGGTGTAAGCCTTTAAGCCTTCTATAAGCTGCGTGAATATTATGTGGTTGGCGATGGATGACTTCATGCAATTGGTACACATCAACAGCAAAGGCTTATGGGCGAAAAAGTAATATTCTAATTTATCAATGGGTTCATCACATTTCCTTCAAAGTGATGAGAAAAAATTTATGTTAGACCGATTTCATTTTCTGGGAAACGTTTTAAGAATGGATTGCTAGCAGAGATTTTTTTCTGGAATTTACTTCAAGAAAGTTGCAAATAATTGAACTAACAGAAATTTCCTATGCCCTCTTTCCGGTAGGATAAGAAAAAGGGCAAGTACTTTTTCCCGAATATTGTCCAAAACAAATTTGTTTTTTCAAAGTATATCCAAATTTCCATCCCGCCTAGGTAATTTGAAGAACACCAATAAAGCTTTGCATGATTGCCGTACAAAAAGAGGAAAAATTGGGAGCCAGGGCGGGAATTTAGCAAAGTAAAAATAACAAAAGTCGTATGTAACAAAGTAAATACATTACGAAGAACGTGGCGTAAAAACTCCCACAATAAAATCTCAGTTAGAAATTTTAAAAGGAATTCTTCCACCTAGTCCAAAATCGTTGCCTGACATACTTTGCACCGAGATCATAGAGGTTGGAGTGGTTGAAAAAAACAAGAAAAATATTTTACTCTAAAAAATTGTATGTCGCATCCAAAGACGAGATTTTGGGATGGTTAGATTTTTTTAAAATACGTATAGAAAAAAAAAATACAAAAAGTGGTTTATATGAAAAACAAGAAACGTATAGGTAAATGAATCAGTAAGTGCTTAATACTCAAAATAAAGAGATTTCAAAAGGGCAAAAAAGGCAATGTGTAAAGGTTAAAATGCCTATGAAGGTTAAACATCTTACTCAATCTTACTCAAACATCAATCAATTAAAAACCCTAAAAGGAACCTCAAACCCTCGATATTTGTTGATTTTTCCGACAGGGTAGGATGTTGATAAAATTTGGAACGATTTTCCGTCATCCCTAGTCAAATTTGGTTTGCAGACAAACCGGTTTCCGCGATGTGCCATCTTCAGTGTCTGTTTACGTTCTCTTACCTTAAACCCTAAAAGAAAGTATTCTTTAAAAGTTTTAGAACTCGGGAGATTGCGCTTCTTTTTCTCAACGACGTTGAAATAAAAATCGTGCGTATTTCTGATTGGTAGTTTTCATTGTTTCAAATTGTGATATAATAGATTTGTTAAAACCTGATAATGTGTACTGTCATATGTTCGGCAATTAGGCAATTACGTTCCGACGTAATAACATTCAGAATTTCACGGTTATTGAAATATAAAATCATTCTTTTCTTATTGAAAAACGTTGCTATTTACGAATTGCAGTATAATGTCTGACGAAAGATTAATTTTTTTTTAATTTTTTTCAATCTCTTCAGGAGAACTAAATTAATTGATCATTAATTACTTACGTTAATATACATTATACGTTAATTTATTACGTTAATATACATGAATATTGAATTCTATAGTATCAGCATGTACTGATTCCGTGGTCAGAAATATCGTTAGAAATTGGTTAGAAACCGCGAACTTGATTAGTATTCAGTTAATTGTTTTGTTATAATGATATTGTTGGAAATGTTGTTGTTGCTGATGCTGTTCTTGCTAATGCCTATGTTGTTGTTGCCTATGTTGTTGTTGTTTAAATTTTGTGTGTAGTCACTTAATGTCATCTTGTTTGTGAGTTAAATTATTAGCATGTGACAAATATAATGAAACCATGCGAACACTGAGGATATGTAGTCATACAGAAACATACACGCATATATATATATATATATATATATATATATATATATATATATATATATATATATATATATATATATATATATATATATATATATATATATATATATATATATATATATATATATATATATATATATATATATATATATATATATATATATATATATATATATATATATATATATATATATATATATATATATATATATATATATATATATATATATATATATATATATATATATATATATATATATATATATATATATATATATATATATATATATATATATATATATATATATATATATATATATATATATATATATATATATATATATATATATATATATATATATATATATATATATATATATATATATATATATATATATATATATATATATATATATATATATATATATATATATATATATGTGTGTACAACAGTATAACAGTATACTTTTGGCCACGTTTCTGCTTCTTCTTAAAACATGTATTCTCACATGTATGTTTGTAGAATTTTGTACAAGGTACAATTCAGTGCGGCACAAAATTAGTTACACTCGAAGCATGTGTATATGTGTGCTTGCGGATGTGAAAATAACTGGTGTACTTTGTTGTACGCAAAAAGTAGTAGTTTGTTGTAGTTTGTTGTAGTTTTTGCAAGAAGATAATAAAAGCCGTTTCTTTAACACGCAATTAACAAACCTTAAAAAGTTGGGTATATTTATATGTTGAAATTAAACAAAGTTATCAGTACGAACAAATACTGCTTAGTAGCCCTTAAGCAACATTTGCGTTTCCACAGAATTTCTTTATTTTTATTTTTATTATTATAAAAAATTTTTAAATACACATCGGGAAATGTAGGAAAAGTATCTTGCAGATGAAACATCTCTTTCACCGTTAACGCAAAAAAAAAATTAACACTACTTAACGGTGAGAGAAACACTAAGAAAAGAGTTTGTAAAAAACAGTAGGTATCAACAACATGACTCTAAAAGTATCCAAAGAACTGTCTTCACCTTTACCTCAGTTCAATCATATATTCACAATATCCTTTCTATCATAATAAGGAATATTTTCTAAAATGGGAAATGTAAGGAAAATTGGAACTTTCATCGGAAAATAATCTGGAAATGAAAATCACAAAAGAGGATATTGTTATTCACACGTGTAGGCTTGTGTTCTCCAATGGGTGAGCGGATGCAAGCATGTACGGATATCTCTTTTAACCATTTCCTTTGCTCATTTTGAAAATATACTTTTAACGTGAAGAAACCATTCAAGTTTCAGAAAGGACAGAATGAAAATGTGAATCGATGAAAGAAAGTGTAAGATGTAATTTCTTGAAAAGGTGTTAAACTAGTATTACCTAAGGCAATTTAATTGTGTGCATCATTATTATTGTAGGAGTCAGTGTAAGCATCATCATCATCAGCTCTTTGCCGATTCAATTTCAAGCACTCTTTGCGAGTGAAGAGACATAATATTTTGCGAGGAGAGACTGTCCTCCGCGATGATCACATCACATACTAAGAGGTGAAATTAGACTTTTATGCAAAAAACAAATAGGATTAAAATGGGGATAAAAACCCTAAAAAATATATTTAAATAGAAATTATTTCGTAAAGGAAGAAGAAGAAAGGATCGTGTTCCTCACCTTTAATAAATTATCGTCGTTATACTATAATTTTAAGTTACCTTTTCTGAAATATCAGAATATTTTCTGAAATTTCAGAATATTTTCCGAAATATTCTGAAATATAAACTTCTTGGATTTTGTGGTTTTATTTAAACTTTCATGGTATCGTTTTAACTTAGTTTGAGACACAAGAAAAAGGTTTTATTGTCAGAAAAAATAGACGGAAAATTTATTTTGTAACAGTTTGTATGAAATTCTATTCTTATATTTTTGAGGATTCTATTCCATTTATATTTGTATTTGTATATTTGTGTTTGTAAAAATTTTATTAAATAGAGTATATATTGAATTCTGTGAAATTTAATTTGTATAAATAGCACATATATTTTTGCGATAATAATTATTGAATAATAGTGGAAATAATAAAGGAACAACAATTGAGTATGTATTTAGTTTTTGCCTTCAAGAAAACATCAAATCATTTATCTCATTCCAATTTTTAATTGCTTTTATTGATTTTTCTGCCAGTCGGAATTGCCGACATGACCATTTGACGGGCATACAAAAAAAAATCGGATAAAAAATAATTTGACTTACAAATGTTAACAGAGCGGAATAATAAAAAGATAATTGAAATTATATTTTGCGTATTTGATTTTTTCTCCAATTTGAATTTAGTTTTATTCGACTTTTAATTGCCTTCCGCAACGAATTATGATGACGATAAATGTTTGTAATAAAAATTAAATCATTGACGTTTGTGCTCGTTTATGTATGTGTTGATAAAATAAATAAAACCAACGATAAGTTAGTAACTTCTGTTAGTATATTGCAGAGTTACGCGATCAATTGGCTCTTCACAATACTATTTTTTAGTTTTAATAAAAACAAATTGAAATGTTTGTCAGACTATATACTTTTATATTTTCATATAAAAGTAATAAAGTAAAATCAGTATAGCTTTCGAGATTCAAACTGGCTGTTGTCAGCCGCAGTTATCATTACAAAAAGTTATAAAAATTGCACTGCCGCGAAACCGCCATAAAAATTTTGCAAGCGTTGACTGTAGATATATGCGGCGTTTCTTCTTTCTGAACTCGTACATATTTAAATATTAATAATTTGGCAATACTTTCTGGAGCTCTTTAGAGTCAAATATTCGCTCAAAGCGAATGAATATCGAAGAAATATATAGAGCAGAAATATCCGTTTATCCACTTTTATGCAATGAATGAAAAATGAATAAAAATTTGAAATGCATTTTGACATTTGAAAAATGTAAAGAAATGATATTATTTCATAAGATTTAAACACATAATGGTAATTAATTTTCTTATTTTTTGTTAAATTAATATCACATTAAATGATCAAGGAGGGAGCGTAATGAAGGAAATAATGAAAAAAATTTTAATAGTATTTACATTTTAAAATTTAGTTCTTATATCCAATTGCGGTTCGTTGCAATTATTTTCTACTCCGTCGAGAAGCTTTTTTGGAGCTATTCATCAAAATATTGTCGATTTTATTTTTCATAACCTTAATTCGACGAATTATTATGAATTGAAAATAGACTTTAGATTATTTAAAGCATCACTGAAGTGTATGCTTGATTTACATTGGCTTCATTTAATTTGATGATTAAATTAGATATAAATTTTTCAATCAATATTTCTAATATGGTAAAGTAATCTTAATAAAATGAAAGTATGCTTATAATATGCTTATAATTTTTGTATTATAATATATATTATAATAGAAAAATTATTCTGGTATATATTTATTAAGTGAATAAATGTAAAAAAATTTTCACGTTATGTACAAAATATATGCTATCATAATTATTTACAGCCTTCAACAAATAAATAAAAACCCATAAAAAATTATTTCCTGTTTTTTAGATTTCATTAAACTTATTTTTTGGTAAATTAATCGAGTTACAAAAAACTAAAAGACGAAAAAGAAGAAGAAAAGTTTACTTAAAATCAGACAGCAATTTATTGGTGAAGTGCTCCGACATATACAATAAACTGGAGATCTCAAGGGGAATCTTCTCTGATCTGGGAAGACAATATATTAAATTACTTTTTCATTTCTGTTTCCTACTCTCAATTTCTTCATATTGGACCTGGTCGAACATGATCATATTGCAAAAAAAATCAGTTAGTATTGCGAGGTGTGTTCAGAAATCACTAGAAACGGCAACTTGAACAGTGAGAACATGCTGAATAGGAGGGAGGGATTGAACGAGGGAGAGGTAAAATTCGATTTTCAAGAAAATTTCAACAAATTAAAGTGAAAATGATACGACTATAATAAAGGACGTTAAAAAGATAAAACAGTGACTTGATATAAATAAAGGAAGAGATAAATTCATTTTAAAAAAGGACGAAGTAGAAAATTGAATCTTTGTTTTTTTAACTTTTACTATTGATATAAATACTGGATCAGGATAAAGAAATACTACTCTCACTCAGTATTACTTGAAATTTCGAAAATGGTTCCCAGTATTTTTTGTGTTAGGCGTCTCGGCATTAATGTTAATTTATAACGCATAACGAAATAAAATTCATTTTTATATCCATCAATCAAAAGTTGACCCAATTGACAGGAACTAGCATAACATTAGGGCCAGAAATAACAAGAATTACAAGAAGACTTCCCTTTTAAGAGGTATATGTGTAATTTTCTACGTGCTTCCATTACATTCTGTCAAAATGTGTCACAAAATTTCCTAAAAAATTGAGTTGATCCCATTAATCAAAAACCAGACGGTGGGATGTTCGATTGGAGGAGGGGCCCTTGTGTCTGCCTGCGTTGTCCATTAGATGGTTGGTTCCCCGGTTATTTAATCGCTAATAATTATGAATTATGACTATTTCAAAAATATTTTAATAAAAAAGTGTTGATTCCTCAGTTCCTGGAAACCGAGCCTACGAGGCCGATAACGTTTTTAAATTAGGAAAACATTTGAAATTTTAATCTTAATGCAAAATATTTAAAGAAATCAATCGTTCAAATGTAATGAATAAATAAGAGATCAAATCAAAACCAAAAAGCTTAAAGAAATATTTTGTAAAGAAACACACTTTCTTTACATATTTTTTTCACATTTTTATTTTTTATTTTTTTTTACACAAACGAGTATAGAACTCGGACTATGCTCCAACTGAGCCGGTCGATAGTATACGTTAACTAAAGACTCGGTGATCTGAGTTGAGCGGTCCCAACTCAGGTGGAACTTATTCGACGCTTGCGTCACAAAGAGCAGAGCATTGGAAATGTCCCGTAAAGTCAGGTGATAACTTTACAAAGAGAGAACAAAATGGTACAGTGGAGGCAGCTAAAAATCAACCCAAAATGAAATTAACAAAGTACTGAAACAAGAAATACAGGCGTAGGAAAATAAAATATCAAACAGAGAAACAACAAACAACAAATAAATACCCAGATATACAATATAGTAAACAGACATACAAAGCGACAAATAAACATAAGTGAACACACACATAAACACAAAGGAGCAAAATATTACAATCACAGAAAATCACGAAACACAAATAAATGCACACACACAAAGAAACAACATTACAAACAAATCACATAGGAAAAATATCACAAAGGAATTTTACATAGGACGACCAATTTCAAAGTACATAAAATAAACATAAAGACCAAAGGTCGAAACTTAAAGTCAATAACCTGAAATATATAAATATATTTTCAAGGTTAACATTTTCTTGTCGTTCACAAATTTAAAAAAAAAAATGTAGAAACAATTATGGTGGGTGATCCGCTATAGGATACCGTTTCTGATAAACAACAATTCACATCAAAAAAGTTGTTTTGATGTGACTATAAAATCGAGTGTGAAAGCTTACTCGATCTCTTTTGGATCTCAGCAGTTCAGACGGTAAGTCGCACCTCATATATCTTGTAAACTAACTTTGGTCGAGTGTTTTTAAGCGGACGCCAATTAGTTATACTAACTCAAGTAGTAACCTAGTAATTCCTTTGGTCCTGTAAATTAACTTATACTTTGGTCGAGTGCTTTTAAGCGGACGCCAATAGTATAAAACTAACCAGTAGTGGCTGAGTGCTTTTAAGCGGACGCCAATTAGTTATACTAACTCAAGTAGTAACCTAGTAATTCCTTTGATCGTGTAAATTGACTTATACTTTGGTCGAGTGCTTTTAAGCGGACGCCAAAAGTATAAGCACTAACTAGTAGTGGCTGAGTGCTTTTAAGCGGACGCCAATTAGTTATACTAACTCAAGTAGTAACCTAGTAATTCCTTTGATCGTGTAAATTGACTTATACTTTGGTCGAGTGCTTTTAAGCGGACGCCAAAAGTATAAGCACTAACTAGTAGTGGCTGAGTGCTTTTAAGCGGACGCCAATTAGTTATACTAACTCAAGTAGTAACCTAGTAATTCCATTGATCGTGTAAATTGACTTATACTTTGGTCGAGTGCTTTTAAGCGGACGCCAAAAGTATAAGAACTAACTAGTAGTGGCTGAGTGCTTTTAAGCGGACGCCAATTAGTTCATACTAATTTACCGTAGCACTACAAATCTTTGGAATTTGTTATGAATAAACTTAACTTCACACAAAAGCATAACTTCGCACAAAACATAACTACACAAAAGTTTAATTTGTACAAAAATTTATTTTATAAGAACCGTTTGTACAGAACGAAATGTACCTGTAGAGAAAAATTGTTAAGTAGCACATTGAATTTTGTTAATTAGTTAAGTTCAAGAAAAAAAAATTGTTAATTAAATAAAAAGGAAGGTAATTTTTAAAAAAAAAAAAAACACAAGGCGTTTTATTTTCTTTGGACTACGAATCCTGGCGGGGCTGAGTATACCCCGGAAAACATCGTTACAAATGGCGCCCGAGCAGGGACACTGGAAACACGGAAAAACAGTGACACGGAAAATCAACGAGCAATCAAGGTAAAAAAAAAATACAAACAGGACAAGTGAAAGAGGAAAAAAAAAACTAAGCAACGTGAGAACAGTCTACAAGAAAAATAAATAGCAACAAATAAAACAATTTTAACAGTGCGAAAAAATATAATAACATTAAAGAACATAAAATAATAATAACATATAAAAAAACACATATAGATATAATCTAAAATTTTTTAAAAAAAAGACAAGTAAATTAAAAAAAAATTAATATGTTTAAAAAAAAAACAAATAAAAACAGAAAAATTTATTAAAAAAAATAATAATTAAAAAAAAAACGGGGAAAAAACAAACTGGACAAGTGAAAGAAAAAAACTAAGCAACGTGAAAATAGTGAACAAGAACAGTGAACAGTGAACAAGGAAAATAAAGAATAACAAATAAAAAGAAGAAAATTAACACAGTGCGAAAAAAATAACATTAAATAATTTTAACTAAAAAAAAATATAATTTAAATTTAAGAAAAAAAATAAAGAGTGAATTTAAAATAAAAAAAAAATCTAATATATAAAAAAAAAAAGTACTAAAATAGAAACCGAAAAAAAACTAATAAAAAAAAAAACAACTGAAAAAAAAAAGTACTAAAATAGAAATTGAAAAAAATTAATAATTAAAAAAAAAAGGTGAAAAAAAAAATACTAAAATAGGAAAATTTAAATAAAGTGAAGAAAAAAAAAATCGCTGAAAAATAAAAAAAAAAAATAAAAAAAAAAAAAAAATAAGTGAATTAAAAAGAAAATCTATTAATTAAAAAAACTAATAATCTAAATTAAAAAAAAAAAAAAAAGAAGAATAAAAAAAAAAATTTAAAAAAAAAAACAACTAATAATCTAGAATTTAAAAAAAAAATATATACAGTGAGGAAAAAAAAATATTAATAATTAACCACGAACCATATTTGGTACAATCTAAAAAAAAAAAAATTTAAATCAACAGTGAATTCGGGTAAAAAAATATATATAGACCATACAAGAAACAAAAGAACAATTTTCGCGAGATAAATTCTCAACATGGGCAAAGGGTGGATATACAATGTACCCAAGGAGAATTTGCAGAGGATTTTGGAGGAATTCGGCATAGAATTCACCACTGGTACCGTCGATGAGTTCCGCAGACTACTATCGGGATTCGTAACGTCGCTGGATTTAACAGACGCAGTGATTGATCGCCTACGTGAATTGGAAAAGCAGTGGAGCCGAGGAATCTCACCCACGACGAAATCAGCCCCTCCGACGACGGTCCAGACATCACAAGGAGCGATTTGTAAAATCTACAATCAAAACATAGGCGTAAAAGGGACAACACACGATAATTTGGCCGCAGCCAACAACGCATCGGTAAGACGAGAAACGGCAGAGGTACTCCGGAATACCATGAGTTATTCGGACGTCATGGATAAGGTACGTAAATGGTCTTGTAGGTATGACGGGGGCAAAGACCCCATAAGTTTTATTGAGAGAATTGAGGAACTCTCAGAGGCATATGAATTGCCCAATAATATGCTACCACGAACCATGCCAGAGCTCTTGAAGGATAAAGCTCTGTGCTGGTTTAGAAACAACAATCGAGGTTGGTCAACATGGGAATCGTTCAAAACAGATTTCCTGAAGTTCTTCCTGCCATCACGATATTTCGAAGAGTTGGAAGATAACATCCGGAAAAGAATTCAAGGTCCGCGAGAGAGGTTCAAAGACTACGTTTTGGTGATGCAGTCACTAATGCGTCATATAAACTACACGGAAGATCAGAAACTTCAGCGAATATACAGAAATTGCCACAGAGATTATTTATTATATATTAAGAGAACCGATTTTACAACGTTGGAAGACTTAGTGACCATGGCAGAGGATTTCGAAGGCATTCGTCCGGATTCTGAGCCGCAACGAGCTTTCCAAACTCAACGACGTCAACCACTGGAGACACATAGGATGATATCCACAGAAACCACAACAATTCATCGATCCGATCCACGAACAGCCTGCAGAAGATGTGGCGAAAATGGACATTTCCAACGAGAATGCCGTAACTCTAGGAAAATTTTCTGTTGGGAATGCGGAAAACATGGAGTTAGAACAATTGAGTGCTGCAAGTCGCAGGGAAACGCGCAGGGTGTCCAGCAGAGACGAGGACTGGTGGACCCATTGAACAGAAGCTTTCCTCGTACCCCACGAAGTGCTTGAACTACAATAAAGACAGAATTTTTGCCAAAGTCGCTTTAGGAAATGAACTTGTCACAGCGACTTTAGACACAGGTGCCTCTAGAAGCTTCATCAGCCAATTAGCCGCCGACATGATCGAAGGAAAGAAGGTGGAGGTAGATTGCAAGGCAAAAATGGCGGACGACACAGTACACGTAGTAAAAGAAGCCATAGAAGTTACTGTACGACTAGGAGCGGCAGTGTGTGAACTGCAATTTTTAATTTTACCAGATGTCACTGACAGTATTATACTAGGCTTGGATTTCCTGATTAAGATTGGAACATCAATTAGCTGCGGAGGCGAGACCATCACATTGAGAGCACCAACAACTGAAAGTGCTGCATGTTCAACAATACGGACGCGAAATACAGAAACTACGGTAGAAGAACCATCAGAAAAACCCAACAGAGAAAATATGAATACATCGAGTTCAGCCGTGAAAGCTGGAGAAGAGCAAAACTCATCAGAGAAGAGGATCGAGAAATTCCTGGAAGCAGAGCTTAAGAAATTTGAAACACTTACAGGACCGTCCAACATCACAGAGCATAAAATTATCATGAAAGACGACAGACCGATAAAGCAGAGATATTACCCGAAAAACCCCGCAATGCAAGAGATAATAAACAAAGAAATAGATGAGCTGCTGGAAAAAGGCTGCATCGAGCCTTCACATAGTCCATATAGTGCGCCAATCGTTCTTGTTAGGAAAAAGAATGGTCAATGGCGACTATGCGTTGATTATCGGCAGTTAAACTCAAGGTCAGTACCTGACGCTTATCCATTGCCTAGGATTCAACACATTTTGGATCGACTACGAGACGCGCAGTACATAAGCACCTTAGATTTGAAAAATGGCTATTGGCAAATTCCCGTAAGCGCAGACAGCAAGCAATACACAGCATTCACCGTACCAGGGAGAGGACTTTTTCAGTGGAAAGTCATGCCATTCGGACTTCACTCTGCACCGGCAACATTCCAAAGAGCGCTAGACCAAGTCATCGGGCCAGATATGGAACCTCATGCATTTGCATATCTGGACGATATCATTGTAGTTGGAGCGACCCTAGAAAACCACATGGAAAACTTGCGAGAAGTATTTCGACGACTAAGAAATGCAAACTTGAAAATTAACGAAGAAAAATGTGAATTCTTTAAACAAGATTTGAAGTATCTCGGTCACGTTGTAAGCCACCAGGGCATTCACACCGATCCAGATAAGGTTGCTGCCATTAAGGAACTGGCACCCCCTACTAATGTCAGAGGCGTACGACGATTTCTCGGAACAGCATCGTGGTATCGACGATTCGTGCCAGATTTTGCTAAATTAGTAGTCCCACTTACCAGTCTATTGAGAAAAGATAAACGATGGCATTGGAACGAAGAACAACAACAAGCATTCGAGACATTGAAATTAAAACTAACTGAAGCACCAGTACTAACGTGTCCAGATTTCTCCAAACTTTTCACGCTCCAGACAGACGCAAGTAATCACGGGTTAGGAGCAGTTCTCACGCAGGAAACCGACGAAGGCGAGAAAGTTGTTGCCTATGCAAGCAGACATCTTAACAAGGCAGAAATGAATTACTCAGCTACAGAAAAAGAATGCCTCGCAGTCGTATGGGGTATCAGGAAAATGCGACCTTACTTAGAAGGCTACAGATTCTGCGTCATAACGGATCACCTCGCACTCAAGTGGCTAAATTCACTGGAAAATCCATCTGGGCGGCTAGCGAGATGGGCGCTTGAGTTACAACAACATATGTTCGACGTAAAATATCGAAAAGGCAAATGGAACGTGGTCGCTGATACACTGTCCAGAGAACCCGTGGAAAAATTAAATAATATCACAGTTGATGGAGAAAAATGCAACTGGACCGAAGCCAAGATCACCGAAATCAAGAAAAACCCAGTGAAATATGCTGATTATGTCATAGAGAATGGCCAATTGTATCGACATATTCCAGGGCAGTTGAACGACGAGGACTGTGCGGCATGGAAACTTTGCGTGCCCAAACACTTACGCACTCGAGTACTTAAAGAGAATCACGATGACCCTAGTGCTGGACATCCAGGAATTAGAAAGACCATTACGAAGATAGCAAACAAATATTATTGGCCGGGAATGTTCAGAGACATAAGAAAACATGTTCGCTGCTGTGAATCTTGCCAAAAATATAAACCAGAGCAAAACAAAGCCGCAGGAAGAATGCTTACGCAATTACCAGATGAACCATGGTCCATCGTTTGCGCTGATTTCATTGGACCATTACCTCGAACAAAGCATGGCAATTCAGTGATATTAGTTTTCTTCGACAAATTCTCTAAGTGGACAGAAATCGTACCACTGAGACAAGCGACCGCCGACAATGTAAAGAAGGCATTCCGTGAAAGAATTTTAGCGAGATACGGAGTTCCAAAAGTCTTTGTCACAGATAATGGTCTTCAGTTCAAAAACAGACCACTTCAAAGATTTCTTCAAAGTATAGGAGTTCGACAACAGTTTACCGCACCTTATACCCCTCAGGAGAACCCAACAGAAAGGGCAAACAGAAACGTGAAAAGAATACTAGCACAAATCATAGACAACAAGCAAACACAGTGGGACGAGTATATCCCGGAAATCTCTCTGGCGATAAACACCATGGCATCCGAGACGACAGGGTTTAGTCCAGCTTTTCTCACACAAGGTCGAGAACCACGTCTTCCTGGGTCGCTCTTCGATGAAGTTACTATAGGAACCGGATCAGCGCCACAGAATCCCGAATACAAAGGCATCCGGCTTCAAGAAATATTTAAAATCGTGAGAAGAAACCTGGAAAGAGCTTCAATAGATCAGGCCAGGCACTACAATCTGCCACGGAGACAATGGAAACCAGAAGTGGGAGCCGCAGTATTAGTCAAAACCCATCATCTATCGAAAGCAGCAGACAAATTCAACGCCAAGCTAGCTCCAAAGTACGAAGGACCATATCAAATCAAGAGATACATTTCTCCAGTGATTGTCGAATTTGAAATCACAGGAAATTCAAAAACCCGCACGGCTCATATTGGTGACCTCAAGGAATATCACCATAGTTTCGAAACATTGACCAAGACTGGTACAGATGGGCATAACTGAGTTGTAATAGTTTAGAGCGCATGTATTGTGATTGTCGTAGCTCGTGTTGTCCCACATAGAGTTTGTAATTAAGACACTAATTACATTTTTTTTTATGAACAGATTTTTCAAAACTTCAACAATGGCAAAGCAACTATACAACGACCGTATGGATGGCGAGCTCAGTGCCGATGCACAGGGGAAGAAGCAGGTGAGCGTCGAAACTCTTGGTCGAGTAATAGTCGACGTAGCGAAGCAGGAGGGGTCGGTGTTGCCCTCGTCCAGCGGGGCGTCCGGTGGCACCGACGAGCAACCACTAGTTCGCTATCCGCCAGGCCGTGGAGCGATCTCCATTTACACGGCCGACTACAAGCGCCTCGCACCGAAACGCTTCCTCAATGACGCCCTCATTGAGTTTTGGCTCAATTGGGTACAGCACACCAATCTCTCAGAAGCCCGACAAGAACAGGTATACGTCGCCAGCACATACCTGTTTTCCAGAATAGATTCCGGGACTGGAACCCCGTTAGAGCGACACGCAACGGTCAAACGATGGACAAGGAAGGTTGACCTATTTGCGAAAGAACTCATCCTGATTCCCATCAATAAGAACCAGCATTGGTATTTGATGGTTGTATGTTTTCCGGGGCTACGTGGACCGAGAATCATCCTACCTGAAGAAGCTGATGGTACTTGGGGTGTAAAAGCTCCATGTATCATCCAGTTTGATTCGTTGAGTCCAGGGCCTCGGACGAGCGACGCCAAACGCATCAGAGAATACCTCGCCGAAGAATTCAAAGCCCGGAAGCCTACAGAGGAACCTCGTGGATGGGGAGAGGAGACAATACCACTATTGACACCCTGTCTTCCTCAGCAGCAAAATGGGACGGACTGTGGCGTGTTTTTGCTTCATTTCGCAGAAAAAGTCCTTAGCGAACCGGTACTTGATTTCTTTCCCGAGCAGACCAAATTTTCGGAATGGTTCCCAATCAAGGAAATTGCGGAAAAGAGGGAGGTTATCGCTAAGGTACTGAGGCAAATTTCTGGAAGCAAGGAAGACCAGCACCAACCGCAAACACAAGATCATGAGCCCCCTAATAAGCGTGTCAAAGCCATGAACCCGAAGCCCGAAAGAGTGAGTGTAGACGCCCAACACTACTTCGATCCAATTACCGGTACGTATTATGACAACCTGTGTGCCGAAGTTGAAAGCCATGCCGCTGGTACCACACCAACATGGAAGAATAAGGTCTACAACTCCGTGGAGGATTTGGGCAGGGCAGATGCAGATGGAGTTCCACCGGATATTGTGTCGGAGATCCGGCAGCGCTACTCTGTGTTGGGCGAGCCAGGCAGAAAAAATCACCGCGTGCAATTCCAACGAGGACGGTTTAAGATAACTATTACGCCAAACAAAATAACGCTCCTTGCATCGGAAAGAAAGGGGGGAGTGTAAAGAAACACACTTTCTTTACATATTTTTTTCACATTTTTATTTTTTATTTTTTTTTACACAAACGAGTATAGAACTCGGACTATGCTCCAACTGAGCCGGTCGATAGTATACGTTAACTAAAGACTCGGTGATCTGAGTTGAGCGGTCCCAACTCAGGTGGAACTTATTCGACGCTTGCGTCACAAAAAGCAGAGCATTGGAAATGTCCCGTAAAGTCAGGTGATAACTTTACAAAGAGAGAACAAAATGGTACAGTGGAGGCAGCTAAAAATCAACCCAAAATGAAATTAACAAAGTACTGAAACAAGAAATACAGGCGTAGGAAAATAAAATATCAAACAGAGAAACAACAAACAACAAATAAATACCCAGATATACAATATAGTAAACAGACATACAAAGCGACAAATAAACATAAGTGAACACACACATAAACACAAAGGAGCAAAATATTACAATCACAGAAAATCACGAAACACAAATAAATGCACACACACAAAGAAACAACATTACAAACAAATCACATAGGAAAAATATCACAAAGGAATTTTACATAGGACGACCAATTTCAAAGTACATAAAATAAACATAAAGACCAAAGGTCGAAACTTAAAGTCAATAACCTGAAATATATAAATATATTTTCAAGGTTAACATTTTCTTGTCGTTCACAAATTTAAAAAAAAAAATGTAGAAACAATTATGGTGGGTGATCCGCTATAGGATACCGTTTCTGATAAACAACAATTCACATCAAAAAAGTTGTTTTGATGTGACTATAAAATCGAGTGTGAAAGCTTACTCGATCTCTTTTGGATCTCAGCAGTTCAGACGGTAAGTCGCACCTCATATATCTTGTAAACTAACTTTGGTCGAGTGTTTTTAAGCGGACGCCAATTAGTTATACTAACTCAAGTAGTAACCTAGTAATTCCTTTGGTCCTGTAAATTAACTTATACTTTGGTCGAGTGCTTTTAAGCGGACGCCAATAGTATAAAACTAACCAGTAGTGGCTGAGTGCTTTTAAGCGGACGCCAATTAGTTATACTAACTCAAGTAGTAACCTAGTAATTCCTTTGATCGTGTAAATTGACTTATACTTTGGTCGAGTGCTTTTAAGCGGACGCCAAAAGTATAAGCACTAACTAGTAGTGGCTGAGTGCTTTTAAGCGGACGCCAATTAGTTATACTAACTCAAGTAGTAACCTAGTAATTCCTTTGATCGTGTAAATTGACTTATACTTTGGTCGAGTGCTTTTAAGCGGACGCCAAAAGTATAAGCACTAACTAGTAGTGGCTGAGTGCTTTTAAGCGGACGCCAATTAGTTATACTAACTCAAGTAGTAACCTAGTAATTCCATTGATCGTGTAAATTGACTTATACTTTGGTCGAGTGCTTTTAAGCGGACGCCAAAAGTATAAGAACTAACTAGTAGTGGCTGAGTGCTTTTAAGCGGACGCCAATTAGTTCATACTAATTTACCGTAGCACTACAAATCTTTGGAATTTGTTATGAATAAACTTAACTTCACACAAAAGCATAACTTCGCACAAAACATAACTACACAAAAGTTTAATTTGTACAAAAATTTATTTTATAAGAACCGTTTGTACAGAACGAAATGTACCTGTAGAGAAAAATTGTTAAGTAGCACATTGAATTTTGTTAATTAGTTAAGTTCAAGAAAAAAAAATTGTTAATTAAATAAAAAGGAAGGTAATTTTTTAAAAAAAAAAAAACACAAGGCGTTTTATTTTCTTTGGACTACGAATCCTGGCGGGGCTGAGTATACCCCGGAAAACATCGAAATGTGTAATATATTCTATCGTATTTTGTGGTTTAGCCTTTTGATTCTCCAAATCAATATATTTTAGGATTCAGCAATCTCCTTTACCTTGCCCCTTTGCACTTACCTCCGTTCCCTAGAGAGCCCGAGATCTGGCAAGGACCATTTGTATTTCATGTAAATCGATCCCATCCAATTTGATGTAAAACATTTTTATCACCAATTCTCTTCGATTTCATATCCTTTCCCGGAGTAGATTACATGCTGTTCAATTCATCAGGAAATAAGTTCATCAAGTAATGAGAAATGGAGAACGGCATTTGAAAATGCGGAAGCAATCAGATTCATCTATAGACTTGAACGAATAAATGTGGCAAAAACAGACAAACGTTAAAAATCGACAGCCTGTGGTGGCGAACAAACCACTAGATGAGTATTATGTGTGGTTGTACGAAAAATACTCTTTTCTTTTTTTCTGTTCGTGATGACGGAAATGGCGATGATGATGATATAGTACCACATTCTTGCCCTGCCTGGTAGTGAATATTAAATAGAGCAACGGTCTGAAATGTTGGGGTAAATGTTGCCCCTCTATTATTAGACCAAATCAAATATCTTCCTTAAAGTTGTGACTTCTTTTAAAAGTGTCGCCGGTAGAAGGAAAAGAGTTAAAGAAGTTTCCATTACGAAATTGAAATGTTTCGTTCGCTTTACTTCGAGATTCCCTTCTCAAGAATTTACTGCAATTCTGACAATTATCAATATTTCGTTTAATTATGGTTAAATTAAAATTAATAATTTACAACTGTCGCAGAAATTTCTACTCTTTCATTTAGCATTTGCATAACCATTTGAGCTAAACTAAAACATTATTTTTAATCTCGCCTAAAGAAAATCATATGAAGACATCAAGGTTAAAAGAAGGAAACGTCAAATTGGAACGTCGTTAGGACGATTATTTATGCTCGTGTGCTATAATCGCCATTTTCTGGAAAGCTGCAAACTGAATCTCTGGTATTTCGAATTTTCTCTAAAGTTCTGCATGACTGTTAGGGAACATTTGAAACATATTAGAAGCCCCAACTGTGCAATTAACTTTTACCGAGTGCGCGACATGAGAGTAATCGTACTTGAAAGGAATAGTAGGTGGTTTCCGTGGATGATTTATAGAATTTCTTACAAATCCCAATCGCCACGGCTACAATTCAATAAAAGTATGAAAATTGACACAATTAACTCTGAACCAGCAAAATTTATTCAGAATCTATATAGAATGTGTTGGCGGAACTTTTCTCTACTCACAGGTTTTTCAATAGACTCATGCATTTTTATATGTCAACTAAAATTAATATCTTACCATAATGGTATTCCCGATAGGGAAGGAAATTATTGAAGATGGCCAAAAGCAACGCTTTCTCGGTAATCGCAACTTTATTCATAAATTATAGACTTGCTTTGCATGAGACTGTATGTAAATTTAACTAAAAATATTTATAACTTATTCCGAACTTATTCCAAAGCTTTGAATTAAAATTGTAAAAACCTGCTAATTTCAGATATCCGCAAAGAAATGGGCATATACTACATATGTAGTTAATTTTACAATAGAGCCACTTCCATGTTTACCAATTTAGCGCCTTGACCAACTCGCATTGCTTTATCAATCTTTTTAGACATTTTATTATTATTATGTAAGAGAAATATTCATGTAATAAATAAATAACACATTCTTGCTAAAATCTATATTAGATTTTAAAATATATAATAAACCTTAAATCTACAATCTGTTTCAATGACTATATTTGATTAAAGCAGTTGCCGTGTGAGGCATTTTCTTGGAGTATTCGTTGAGTATTAGGAGTTGAATAGGAATTAAGTTGCAGGTGTTTGCGTCTGATAATTTATGACTTACGGATATTCAGAGGTATCAAAATATTTTAGTTGCAATTAAATTAACAAGACAAGTTCATGTCTTTCTCTTAAACACGACACTTGGAACGAGGTGAGAAACGTCGCTTTCTAAGTTTTATATAACATAAACGGAAATCTTATTCATGAATAAGATTATGGAATACTCAAATACCATTAGTAAATACCAATAGTGGAAAATACAAATTAAATTTTCGCACAATCTGAATTAATTAAAGCGGTAATGTCCAAGAAATAGGTCACGTATTATTTTAATAAATTTCATAATTTCAAAGGTAATTTGCGTAAAAAACTATTTCTATCGAAGCCTTTTGAATTAGATAAATCAGTTTCGCTACCTTTCTCATTTTAAACTAAATTAAAGTTATGGTTTTAAATATTTCAGAAACCTAAGGTTGTCCTACACTAAACATAAGTAAGGTTTTCTATCAGATGAAGTTAATGAAAGGTTAACAAGGTTAAATAAAAGCTAAATTGACTGCAAAACACACGGTGGTGTGGAAATATGTTTGAATAACATGGTGTTTTTCTGACTATTGATTTTAGCATAGAATGCTAATTATTCGTATTTCTATGGTGAATACAACCAGTTTTATTATTACTGCCCCAATTGGCCATTGCTCAGTTCAGAAAATTTTCAATTCAGCAATTGCTTTTCTCCCATTAAGTAGTCTGTTACATTTTGCATTAGTCCTCTTTATGACGAATTTGATCCTTCAAATGTTCAGTAAATTATTCGGTTTGAAGCATTGAAAAGTTTTCTATATATACAAATTTTATATCTATCTTATTTTCTTCCTATTTTCTGGCACATTCATTCACCACATGAAGAAAACTGCGTGATTCCTGATGCAGCAGTTGCTATTGCTGTTTCTGTTGGTGTTGCTGCTGCACTACGTCAGCGCTAACGTTTACAACTTTTATGAAGAAAGTTTGTAAATACATAAAAGTTCCTGAAGTTGAGAAACTTTTCGTTGAGGCAAGAACACAGAATACCCCACAATTCTGTTCGATTTTCCGACCAGTTCGGATACGTTCTCACAACCAGTTAGAATGCGTGTTGAAAATCAGTTTTGGCCGTATTTAATGAGAAAATTTCATTGAAGACGAAGTAACTTCTTCCGTCATCTGTAATCAACCAACAAAAATCAATCTAGCCAATCTGATTAAATTGAACTTGACCTAACCCAAACCAGCTGAATCCAACCCGACGCACACTCATCAAGTCGAATTCAACCACATTACACCCAACCCAATGCGAGTCATTTCGAAGTGCGATCCAATAAAACCCTACTCAGTTCAACCCAGTTTCAATCAAACTAAACCTAGACTTGAACAAATTAATAATAACGAATGAGACAAAGACGAACAAATGAATTGGTGCTCTGAGTACAAACCGATTGTCTTGAAATTACTTCTAAAGATATTTGTGAGAATAACTAACTTTGTGTCAAAAGAATTTGAGAGTATCAGTTAAATAAACTCCACCCAGCCATCAATAATCAATAACTAAATCCAACAACTGCTACTACAATATCTCTGAGATGAACTTTTAGATTTCATTGCTCTTATTGAAATGACTCCAAAAGCCAAACGATATATGATTTCTTTAAAAGCTATGTAAAGTACCGCTTATGAGCATGAGAAAATCGCGAGTGTATTTTACTCACTGTATTCATATCAAGCGTTATTTTGCGTGTGGCCTTTGCTTCACTTGATGAACCCATAGGCCGTTCAAAATTTGCGTGGCATTTATTTTTATTTTAGAATACAAATCAATCATATCAAGGTGTAAAGATTCTGATAATATTATAATGAAATGTTAGGTTTTTAAAAAATAAGATTAATAACAACTAAATTGATTCGATATAGAACCTTTCTAAATATTTTTACTTTCTGGAATAGCAAATACAACTAATTTTTTTAATAATTATACGATAACTATTTAATCCTGACAAGATATCTAATTTCTATTTAATTAATTGATTTTTTACCGTCGTCAAATTAATTTTGGAGGCAAACCAGTTTCGGCAATGTGCAATTTTCAATGCCTATCGGCTATCCGGTTTGAGTATTCGCAATTTCTGAGATGAAGGTGTTTTTCCTACATATGCGTCTTCTCACAAGTTTCTTTCTGTTAAAATTTTACACGATTTTTACGATAGCATCAGAGGAAAACGGAAATCATTTACTCCATTGATCCGCCAGAATGTTGTTTACCTTTGAAGGAAAAATTTTACATTCGAATTCGTTGTTTGGGAAAAATTAGGATACTTTTTAGAATAAAGTACGGATAACTGTGATCACAATTACACTGATGACAGCGTACCGTCTACTAGCTATTGGATTTAAACCACCAATTTAAGTTAAGGATGCAGGGTGTATGAGCGTGGGCTAGGCGAAAATTTACGTTCTTACTCGTTTAATTTACTTTTCCTGGTTTCTTCGATTCCAAAGCGGCGTGACAACTGTTTTATTTATGTCTTCGTATTCTGATTTTGCGTAAATCGTTTTTTTTTGTATTCAGAGCGTCAAATTGTTCCAGTTTTCCTCAATAGTGTGTAATAATGACCGTTGTCCGTCCGTCTAATCCTGTATTCAAGACCGTAGTAGTTTTGTTTTCTTTGAAATTTATTTTTGCGTACCGATAATATATCCATCATTGTAAATACGATGTTATCGTTATTCCTAAATTTATTATTAAATTATTTAATTTGTAGAATAATAAAATTACTTTTTCTTATTTTCTATTTTATTTTCCGGGTTCTCACTTTTCTTAATATTGATTTAGTTTATAGTCTAAATAAAACGAATAGTCTAGATAAAACGGGCATAAAACGGATGCTACAATCGAGAAATTCGTTTCGTTAAATTTTTATGAAGGCAACATATTTTGTAAGGGCTGCTGCCTCTTCTTCCTTTGGTGGTCTCGTTGCTTCTGGTTTTGTGATCCGTATATTTTAGCCCGCGTCGCCATATATCCAATTTGATGCGCGTTTTAATATGTACTAAAGTTGTTTTAGAACATTTGCACAGCTTCAACCCTAAAACGAGGGAAGGATTTCCAAAGCCATTTGGTTTATTCTCGTTTTCTGTGATGAGGTCGTCGTCACTATTTCGGCTGTTGTTGCTGTTGTTATTGTTGGAAAGCTATTCTTGTTTCCAGAGAGTAATATAACGCCTTACACTACTCAGTATTTCAGAAACTCATTCGGTCATACACAACAAAAAACAAAATAATCGCATCTACCAAAATGCTAACTTTCTTCACAATTCTTCCTTACTGTTCCGGGATAATAGAAAAATCATAAATTGACCACTCTGCTATCTTCTAAAGATGCGACTTCCTTTCTTTCTCCCTGACTCACTCTCTTCTCCTAATGTGCATCATCTTAATATTAATCATTCGAAAGCCAACCATTTTAATATTTAAGCTATAGGATTTGATGCAGCATCTTAAACAGCGAAAAATTCAAAAGCGGAGGGACATATTTTAAACAAAAAATTTTCAGTGCGTTTCGCCAAATTGTTCTTGGTAGAGAAACTTTCTATACAGATTGAATTACAGAGAAACGAAGCGAAACACCATAAAAGGTTTCCGTTTGACTTTTTCAAAAAGAAAGGCGGCAGACAGAACAGACTGCTAAGGCAGATTGTTTTTAACAGAACACTGTATTTAAAAGACTCTGTGCCATGCGAAACTGTATTTCATACTTCATATCCTTTAACGGAGAAGTAAATGAAACCTAACAGCAGTTAACAGGAACTAATGTGAGCTATCGAGTTTTGAATTAAGAGTTTTGACTACGTTATTTAATATTTATCCGCATTTAAATGGGTTTTTGGTATTAACATACTTCAACAGAGTTTAAAAAATATTACAGGACCATTAAAACTCTAAAATAGTTTAAAAATGTTAAAGCTGAACATGTTAAAACTGCTGAATAGTTAAAGCTTTTAATGAACATTGTAAGATAATAATATTAAATGTGTTTCCCATTGATTTCAACTCAATCAAAAAATTAAGCCTATTAGCTAATTGTATGGTCGGGATTGAATAAGTAAAGTTACTTAATTTTTAAGGTTTAGTCTTCGGTAAGGCTGGCTTAAAAATTAATCTGGATCATAGGGCGTATATAATTGCGGATATAGTGCGCGTTAGGGCGTGGTGAATTTGTTATCTTTTTTTATTACTTCAATATTTTAAAATAATGTTTTAAAAAAATTAATAAAAAAGGGTCTCATAATCCCTATATTTTTTGGGACAATAACTGTTGTCTCATAGTTATGAACTCATTAACCAACCGTTAGCCAGACGCGTCTAGACGCGGAAATATGATTTCGTTATTATACGAATTTCGCCTCAGCTAATTTATATTTAAACCTAACATTTTCTCTTCCTTTTATCATTTAAACAGCGTTACTTTTCTTCTTCTTCATCGTCTTCTTCTTATTCAATAATGTTTGACCTCCATTACCGTTATTTCTATCTCGACTATGAAACACAACAGCTAGTTTCGCAAAATAAATTCTGCCTTCCTTTTCTTTCATTTCCCAAGGAATGTTCTTCCTTTACTTGTCGAGCGCATCCTAACCGCATTTAAAATGGTTTCGTAAATGCAGTGAGTACCCTTAGCATAATTCTTCATACTTCTACAAAGGACCACTATTATTCTATCTACTTGGTTTTATTTTTTCTCAGAGAGATTGACAACAACAACAGCAACATTTTCAGTTTGCTATATAGATGAATATGGATCCATTGACTTTAACAACTCTGCGAAAGCACGCACATTCGTATGCACATAACCACGATGATGCTTCGTTGCATCGTGCTCCAACGATATAAGATGAATTTAAGCTTTTTATGCTATCGGAATAAGATCAACACTACTCATTACTAAGTATATTCTCCTAAAATTGTTCGCCCGCAAAATTTTAGGAGAATATTCTTAGTAGTGACTAGTGTTGATCTTATTCCGCTAGCATAAAAAGTTTAGATTCATCTTATATCGTTGGATTATTATATTCGAAGTCTTTTTTCCAGTATTTCCAACGACTTCCCTTGTGTTGTCGACTCATGCTATTCGTTGTTCAACTGGTTGTTATTTAGTCTGTCAGTACAGATCATTCGATTACCGTATTCATGAAAATTTTCTAAAACGTGGGCGTATTATCTTCGCGTGAGATACGCGTGGGCGTATTATCTTCGCGTCTTTTCCATCATACACTAACTGAATGGAATGTGAGCAGAGCAGCGGACAACAAAGGAGCAAAGAAAATAACGTCGAATAGGTAAGAGTTTTGAAATTCTACGGAATTGTTACAACTTCCAATCAAGATTTTTCCTTTAATCTTAATTTTATAATGATTGATGTAAACAGGCTGACAGAAAGGTTATTTAGTGTTTAATTAACACCTTAAAATTGGATAATATTTATTTCAAAGTATTTCATTTATCATCTTCTAATAACGAAAGGTAGAAAATTGTGAAAAGAATAAGACAAATGAAACGAAGAGATATTTGGTTTATTTTTAATATAAATGCAACGACTAATTATCTCTTGACTCTTGATCTAAACCATTTGTATACGTGTACATTCGCTCACTCACCCACGCTAGAACAGAAACTTACACACGCTCTTTCTCTCCCTTTTTTTCTGCGACACACATATTCACACACACAAATTCTCACGCAGGCACCCAAAAATGCACATGCTTACATTCGGAATGAAATGGTTTGAATCAAGATACCTTCCTCGTTTGTGTTTGAGCTTATTGAAGCAGGAGAGTTATCTTTCCACAACAACTACATGCACATAAGGAATGGAAACAAATATAAAAGTCCGCCTTAAAAAAAGGCCTTTTAATAATAAGAACGAGAAAGATAAGAATATATAAATACCGAGCCAGTTTGTTTATAATATAGAAAAAATGTTTAAAGAGAAGTAAAGAGACAAATTACTGCAATTATAGATACCCGTCTACTTTCCCATCAGTCCTTTAATAAGAAGTTACTTTATTCCCTTTAATAAGAGGAAGCCACTTCTTGCTTACTTCTTTACTTCGTCCTACCTCCTTCCTTACCTCTTTATTTTCCTACCGCACTTCTAAATCATGGATGTCATAGTGATTAAGTTTTCAATTTTAAATTTTTTAGGGTAAACAACAACCCTCACGACCAATTACACCCTAGGTATTCAGAAGAATCTCCAAATTATATTGATAATTACATGCATACAAACTCAACCCTGACGTAGAATTAAATTTATTTTAACTCTCTTTTTCATCGTCGCTTGAAAATTTTCATTGTCTCAGTCAAAATATAATAATCACATTTTATACTTATGAGCTAATTTTCATTACACTCGCAGTTATAATGATTTTATTGTTTTTTCGATATACAAAAATTGTTCTGTCGACTGAGTAAACTTTGATCTGTTTCGTTGTTTTCTTTTAACCAAAATCTAGTTCTACTACAAAAACATTTTCTAAAAATAAATCTTATCGTTCTACAAGATGTTACAACGCATAGGGATGTTGCTACGAATATTAGAAATTTCTGGAAAGCTAAACAAACAAACGCAATTCCTTCCTGCGTATGTTTTGTGGAAAACCATGACAATTTTTGCGCTAAGTTTTTGATGTATAACAACTGCTGCTCCAGTGGAATGGGAGGAAGAAGCCTTTAGAGTTGTTGCTACAAAAGAGTAAGTGAATCTATAAATTGTGTGCGCAATCGGTTTGTAAATGGAGGGTGCCTTGGCGTGCTATTCAAGGATATTTAAGTAGTATGTATTTTCTCTAAACTAAGTCTCAAGTATTGTTTTAATTAATTTGATACATATCTAAGATTTTACCATCTCTGCTTCATTGCAAATTAATTTGTCGTGGGAGTACTGAGAAAACGATTTAATTGATACTTTACATATATTTTAAGTTTCATATTTGTCTGCTCCTCTTTCAATGAATGCGATTATAGTATGACGGTTTGTAAAGTTACGTTTGGATGCAATTGAGAACTTGGTTACTATTTCACAGAAGTGCCACTATATGTGAAGTTTAGCGAAGTGATTCTTATGTAAGGGTTATTTAATTTGATGTTACTGGATGCGCTGCGATAGATGCTCTTCTATTTATTAATTGTAACATTACTTTTTCCAAAAGCCTTTTCTTATAATATTGTTGGTTCGAAGAATGTGTATTTTTGGAAAGATTTCCTATCTAGGTATTTGGTATTTGTATGATATTACTTAAAATAAAGTTCCTTTAGAAATCCAACACATATCTGCTTTCAAATTTTTCTCTTTCTCAAATATATTACTGTTAATAAATCGGCAAGGAAAAGTTTTTCAACGAATTTAATATGCATTCGAAATATATGTACTGCTCCTTATTTTCGCCTTGCTCCTCATTTTAATAACAGAAATGTAGGACGGATTTTCATTCTTTCTAAAATAAGTGCTCATATTATTTTGGTCCACATATCATATGACAATATCTGCTTCCTTTCCGTTTTGCCATCTTCATTCTTTTGAAGGCTGCTGTCACGCTTTCTAGAAAATCTGAGATTTGAGCCATTTAAAACTGACGCCCTCTTCTTGTGTTACCAATTGCTATAAAAAGCTGCTACGCACGTCTTAAGGTTTAAACAAAAGAAAGTTTCTTGGAAAACGGCGTTTCGTACGACGTGAAAAAGATAATCACATAATTTCAGAAATTGCCCACGTTGTTACGGTAAAAGTAAATGGAGGAGAATGAGAATTAGTTTGTTTTAGAGCGCAGAGACTCGGAGTGTGGGGACTGAGATAGTAGACTAGTACCAATAGAGTCATCATAAATTATATCTGTGATGTCAGTAGAGCAACGTCAAATTATGCGGAAGAAAATGTGGGAAGGGAGGAGGTCATACTTGGCGAAGAAAAAGGAAAAAGGAATTTTATAATTCCTTTATACAAATATGGTTTCATTGGATGTTTTCGTCGATAACCACGAGCGTGATAGATAATATTTTACGATTTTGAAGGTATATGAACTACAATTTCGATAGCATTCTTTATTATATTAAAATGTCCTCTACCAAATATTGTATTATCAGGCTTATTCAAATGGAAATACCCCAACAATTTTGACAAAAAAAAAAGAAATAATTTTTTTAAGTTCTTGTCTGTTTATTGGTATATCGTTACCAAAAATTATCATCATAATCATCGCAGCCAATTTGAGTAAAACTTCAAAAGAAGACAAAAAAATGAGGAATCAGAATTATTTTCGCAAAATTGACTTCTTCCAAAGCGGAGAGTATATTTTGAAGAAATTGTAAATGCTTTGGTGTTTTCCAACATAGTGGCTCCATGTCTCCGAAGAAGGGGTTATCAAATCAAGAAGTATTTGTATTATTTCGTCCCCTTCATGAACGTTATATTTACTTCTGCTTTTAGTTTTCATTAAAAGGTAGTATTAATATGATATTATTCTGTTAAAACAGTTTTATAAAATTTAATATTCATGCATTCTGTAGAAGATAATATGGCTTAAATTTCTCGATCTTAAGTTTTCAATGTAAATTTTGACAAAACTTAATATTCTTTCAATATGTCTCAATTCGGAGAACACTGATAACACAAAGCTGACGTGAACCTTGATCGACACGAAATATGATGCTCTCGTAAATCGCGATAAGCTAAGTGAAACTTACTTTTCCCCACCGTTGTTCTGATTTTTCTTCTCTCCTTAGTTGCTTAGGCAGTACGAAGCTTTTATATATTTCTTCAGTAATCCTAATGTAGAAGCAGGAAACCTTGATAAGTGATGCATCAGTAAATAGAAACGTTTACATTTCTACGTAATTTCATTTAATGATTTATATAATAGCAAAATTTATTTGCTTCGTTAGGCGAGACTTCAGAAAACTTGAGTACACGTCTGGGGTCAAAAAATTGTAAATTAGAGTGTTGATTGATAATCCACCAATATTGCCGCCACCGAATCAATATTATTATATCAAATGCTTCACAGTCCTTGAATTATTATTCAACGCACTCACGCCGAGCAAATAATGACGTAAATTATACAGCCGTACCAACAGAATAATCGGCTCGATACGGAAAACATCGGGTCGGAGACAGAAATAAAAAATGGGTCCAAAAAGAAAAACAGAGCGCCGTAAAGTCATAATTCTTCTAGCGAAAGCTGACTAAAATTGAAAAAATGTGACGAGGACGAGCCAGCCATTCGTTGGTTGGCCCACCAGCTCGAAAACTGGCTGGCTTGCAACACTTAATTTTTCTGGATTTTATTGAAACTTTCCTTGTTTTCTCCGGCAAGGTTTCCTAAGTCTACATCTTCGACTCAAATTCTTCTCTCCCACCACTTGACTTCCTTTTTCACTTCTTCTACTTCTGGCTTTCAAGTCGGTCTAAACACAAATAAAAAAAGCAAAGATACCGGCGTTCTCGTTTACAGAAAAGATAATATCATCGCACAATGAAAATAAAAAAGGCGAGTGAAAAATTGTTGCCTGCTGGTCCTGCTTTTGCTGTCACCGACTGTGAAACCGACTATGCATTCAAGACTCAAGCAACACTGGAGAAATTAATGGCTTTTCCCGAGCATAGATCGACCATCACCTGTAGCAAACCCATCTCCGAAATGAGGAAAAATGTGATGGGACGCTTTGATTTTTAGAAACCCTGAAGGTTAAAGCTTTTTAAAATTTGTTACTTTTATGGTCTCATTTAACCTTAACCATTCCTTTTGCTATTGCTTTTTTCTCTCTCTCTCTCATTCTCTCTCTCTATCTTTTTGTTTCTATTTCTCTGGCTCTATATTTCACGTAAAAACAATGGATCTCTGCAGTTGCAAAGTCACGACGTAAATGATCTGTTATTATTAAAAAGTATAGAAAGAAGAAATTTGACTTGAGGAAGAAATTTAGTAAAATGAGGTGTTTTAGGGGGAACACCCGAGATGCGAAATATGGCAATTGTTTCCAGTAAAAGTCATAATAGAAATTATGACAACGATTTAATGTTTCATTATTGAAAAGACAAATATAGTATTTTTCGTCGGTTCCTAAATCCTAATCTTTATGGGTTTTCCCAAGTATGTTTTGACCTCCCATATACAACAGTTTGTAATTTTACTAGAAACTGTCATAAAATAATAAAACGTAAGCAGAATACTAAAGTGACGGTGACTTAGTGAACAAAATCGAAAAATGTAGTTGATGTATATAAGAGCGTAACAATTAATCCAGTTTTTGTAGTGGGAAATCAAAACAAGGAAAATGAAATAATTAAAAGCAATTTTGAATCTTAGTCTTGTAAGGCAAGAAAATTCTATTATGCGATATTTCGGCAGACTTTGATGTTGATGCCGCTAATGTTATTCCGACTTCGAGAGTGAATGGCATGATTACATTGATGGCGATGATGATGATGATGTCAAAAATTCTAATCCTAGAAGCTTGAATATGCTTAACTGTTTGATCGATTGATATCTCTAAATCTATAAAAGATTTAGTAAACAAGTTGAGATTGACGATTTAACTCTGCCTTGACAATTCAGTAGAACGCAAAGAAATTAATTACGTTAAAAGTTACTTGCCAAAAGCGAAACACTGGTACATGCACTAACCACAATTAAGTGTACTGTAAAATGTATCGACAAGGAAGGAAACAGGTATTGCTAAATTAATTACAGTGCTTGAAGAAATCGACTTAGTGAAGCTTTCTCCATCACTACATGTCTTTGGCTTGTGTACGCTTTATTGTTTTTCTTTACTGCTGTTTGCTCTTGGTGTTAACAAATAAGAGTCAGTTACCTTTTAATTGAAACCTTCATTAGAAGGAGGAAATGAAGGACAGAAGAAGGTTAGATGGGAAGCAAAGTGTATATTTTCAGTATAATTACAGTTGATCGGGAGGATATCATTTTAATAAAATTGCAACTCGTAAATTAATCCGTAAATTACCAAACCACACAGACCACAATCTGTGGTTTAAACCTGCATAAATAACCAAATAAATGATTGAACTTATTAGGATTATATCTGATTAGGATGAGCATTATTCACGCTCTTCTTAGATGTTATAAAGAATTTATTAGTTATAAAAAATAAGATATTTCATCATATCTTTCTAACACAGAATGGCAGACAGTATGTAAGAGGAAACGCTCCTATATTCTTTTGTTTGCCTCGCTTGATTTGATGACATTTATTAAAAAGTTTACATTTAACTACGATTATAATATTTTTTTTAAATTAAAGTCATGTACCAATAAAAACTGAAATCGGCAAAATTATATTTTTATTTACATCCTTCTTCGCAATATGTAAAAGTGTAGGAATTGATACATACAGTCCACTAAACACAGAAAATGGATGAAAAATTATTTGATAATTTTACGAAGTGTATTTCATATGTAAAAATATTTTTTAAAAGTACTCCGCGCATTTCAATATATTTCCCATTTTTATTCAAGCAGCATGAGTGATGAGGAAAAAGGAAGCTATGGAATGGATAACATCAGAGCATATAATTCAATTTTCATATTATAAAAGAAGTATCACTAACGGAAATGCGTACCCGTAATTCGATTTGTGCATTCTACGCGCAGACCGATCAAATACAAACCGCTCAGTATTAAAGTGAAAGATTTTCGTTATTGGTGTTCTGTCTTTTTCGCTTTCTTTGTGCGTTCGCAGATGTATCGAGTTTAAAGTGCACGAGTGCATCAGTGAGCACATCAGAACATATGTGATTTTCGTTACAGAGCTTTGTTCGATGTTGTGTTCGATGTTGTGTTAATAGTGTTGCATTATTAAGTCATATACTGCTCTAAATAAAGTAACGCCATTTCCTTTTGCTAACGGGCAGAGAGTCTTGTTTGCATCACGACCAATAAAGCAACGGCAACGGCATCACCACGTTTCTGTTAACGTCAATTGGGTATCTATTGAATTCTTCTTCGATTTCAGTATTATTACTCATACCTGTGTTGCGGGATGAAAGGGTAAAGGTAATCAGTAGGAGTAGCGGTAGTAGTAGTAGCAAGAATGGAAGTATTGCTAGCTAATAGCTACACCACCACCACTAATAATAACGAAGTGAAGAAACTTGTTTCAATCCTTCAAAAGCATACATTTAAAATCCTATGAAATAATATTCCATGTACATTACTTTCAAAATACTTAGTGTTTTCCAATTTCTTACAAAATTGAGCCTTTACAACTCGGCGGTAAACGTGGCACCCCCGCTAAGTTTTCTATAATTTAAATGCATTTTCGTCTCTCGAGTGCGTCGCATTTGGAAAGGGGTTGTTATGTAAGTTACATTATAGTGATGTAGTAAATAAGTCGAATTTGGATATTATAACATCGAGTTTTTTCTACATTTTTCAGTGTGATTGAAATTTAGTTTAAATGAAATGTGTTTTTATTCCTCTCAGTAAGGAACACAATTGTATGGAAAAAATTAATTATAACTGCATGGTAAAAGTAAAGTAACAAATAAGGGGTGTCCTTTATGCCCGGTAGAACTTCATGTGGTAAAAAATAACACAAAAAAGACATGGCAATAATATCTGAAAATATTTTCGAACATATGGCCACCACTGCTGTTCTTGACATTCGGGCGCCCAATTTTGGGTCACTTTTTCAAGTATATAACAAATAACATGGACAATGCTTGGCCTCTAAGGCGTCAATTATTACAGGTTTATTATCATAAGCCAATGACTTCACGTGGCGCCAAAGGAAATAATCAAGAGGTTTTAAATTGCGCGGCCTTTAGCCCAAGTGACAGGTCTCTTTCTCGAAATCAGCTTATCACAAAATTTTGATTTCAATAAGTCCATTGTTGCCGTCGCAGATTGACAAGTAGCGCCATCCTGTTTGAACCACACTTCATCTGGATGATGGACGATTCCGTGCACAATGAAATTCACGAAGCCGTCACGAAGCCGTCGAAGGTTTATCGAATCCACGACCTTCTTTCGGGGAAAATTTGTATAATTTTCAAAACCATACAGAACATAAATATCAACAAGAACGGTCAGAAAGACAGCTTTTATTGACAGTTGTTCCTATCGAATGTTTTGGCTAAGCTAAAAAACACTCTATACAGTGGTAACAGTTGCAAAAGGCGTTCCAATTAAATGTGATCGCATCCTTGTTCTTTTGCAGAAAAAATAGTTCCATCGATATGCTTCACTATATGCATATTCCACGCGTGAATTTTGTTGTCACTGACATAGACATAATATTTTCACTGAAAACCTTGGTTGTCTATATTCATATCTTTTATCAAAAACGTGCTAGAAAAGTCATGTAAGGATGCCGTATTCGGATAGTTCACTTGAACTTGTTTTCCGCAATCTTTAAAACTGGATATTTCCAATGAGTATCTCCCTCCCTCCCGAAGTATATTGATAAAGGTGTTTTACGAAAGCGAAAGTTTTTCGTAATCGCATTTTCCAATATAATGCAATTCAAATTCTAGGTTGGTCTTCATGATTACTAAGATAAAAATTTTCTGGCGCAGACATCACCACTTCCAGAGGAATAATACGATAGCTAATTCGCAAATAATTTCAGAAAAGACACTTTATATGCACTATATGAGGCAAGGATGACGCCATTGCAATCTCATTAACCATTGATTAAAGCTTTTCTTTTGCACTTACCATTAATTAGAGCTTTTCTTTTGCATTGCGCACAATATGGCTTCTTCACTGTCTGCTTGTCAATTCACTACGTATCTGAATATAATAATTTATATTTATAAAACTCATTTATGTACCTAACTAATTTAAT
The DNA here is from genome assembly GCA_963966595.1 of Physocephala rufipes. NCBI lineage: Eukaryota > Metazoa > Arthropoda > Insecta > Diptera > Conopidae > Physocephala > Physocephala rufipes. Next base: position 27,890,816 of record OZ016503.1, read on the forward strand.
TTGGTGTTAATATTCTCTGGAACCCTTAAATAACAAAACTACCCTGAGAAAAACTAGTGCAAAATATTTTCGTCATTATTTGTATGATTAAAACTTAATTATGTTTACCTCTTATATTACTTTTTACATTATTTTTACATTATTTTTATGAATAACTTAAATATATATCCTCTATATTCTACATATTGTATAGAATACTTTTTTAGGAATTTCAAATAAAATTGTATAAAAAACTTCTTTCAAAAGTAATTCCTATTCCCCTCAATTATTTTCATTTCGACAAAAGTTTTATTATGTATGCAAAAACTAATATGGATGAGGATATATTTATATGCTTTCTAAAGCTTTCTAAAGCTATAGCTATAGCTTTCTAAAGCTAAAGTGTTTCGAATAAAAAAACAGAATTGCATTATGCTCAATCGCAATCCTCTCCACTTTCTCTTTTCTTCCCCCTCGTTATTTTGTTTATTATTTAGGATACTTGTGATATTCTGCGAAATGGTTTCAACATCGTCCAAATTCAATAAAAATACGAGAATTTGCCAATCTGCCAAAAGAGCCAAATGTATTTTTTACGATCTTTCCTTATTATATTATATAAAATTACAAATACTTAGGTACCGTTTTCAAAGAATACATATCTTTAGACGCCAGCATGGAGTTGGAACAATAGAGTGTGTCCAAAGCCAATATTGCGTGAAAAAGTGTTAAATTCAGTAAGAACAATTTAATACAAAAATAAGAAAATATTCCGCAATGAAATTCAAAACCCGTTTTCTTTTTTCGGGTAGTGCTTTAGTCATTTCTTCGGCTGTTATTTGTCGGTAACAGGTTTGGTTACGATTACTTTAGAAATAATAGTAAAACGGTTTCGGAAAATTTATTTCAGTTTCCGAATTCGAATTTCAGGAACACAGAAATAAATCAAAATATTATAGGGAAATAATTTAAAAGTTGTTTTTATAATAAACACGTAAGCATGTTTCGGTCTGGCCGAAAATTATGTACCCTACACTTGTAATAATTAAATTTAGTTTATGTTATCAGGAAAAATTTATTGTTAATTTAGATCGTCTATTTATCATCAATGTACATTTTCCAATAAAGACCACACAAGTTTTCCACCTCAAACTTTCAGTAGACTGAAAAATAAGGTTTTGCTACTTTATTTCGTAAAAACAAAGATGTGATTATAAGTTTGTGATGAAAATGTTCACATCAAATTCTACAACTATGGTTCTATTCGTTTTCCTGCAATCGTGCTTTTCACAAGTAGGTAGAGAGACGGGCAGGATTGGCTAAATCAACTCAGAAGGTGGTTTTGAGCAAGAATATATTTATTTACCTGGCACGCCTTTTTTAATGCGATTCATATGGAGCAACGAAGTTAATATACACCCATCCTTTCCGATGTAGGGTACAAATGTAAATAATTTTACAATAAGCAACCAAAATAAACCAAAAAACGTTTCTTATGTTGAAATATTTTTTGTCTTTTTTCCAAAGTTCTAATGCTTTTAGTCGTAAGTATGGGATTTAAGAGGACGTAGCCAAGAGCAATAAAAAACAAATTTAGTAAGATGTCGAATGTTTGTTATACTTTCTGTCTGTTTTGAGGAGGTCAATGGTTGCGGGAGAAATGGAATAAGTGAATGAAGTAAAAAATATATATAAAATTAATTTACTGATATAGGACGAAACGGAAAACCTAAGCCGATGCTTAGGTACACAAAAGGAAAACCAGACCATCTTAAATTCTCTGGCGTATAAAATCGTTGCGAAGACTAATTTCGGCTTCTGCTATTGCTGCTTCACATTCACATATACCACACCGGACATACATAATTTTTTCTTTGTCCTGTCAGTCCTTACGATTAACAAACGACGCACAGTGGATAAGTTATTGAAAGGGCGACACAAAAGTGAATATACAATATGCCTCAACGTCTCCACCAAAAAGATTAATTTGGTTTTGCTACGTAAAACTAGCTTTTAGCTTTAAGTTACTAATTCGGTTGAACATTTAATTATGGGATATTTTTTATATATTTTCATTATGGTATATTGACGATAATGACAGTGATTTTTGCCGAATTCTGCAAAAATAATCACAGTATAACTGGATATGAAATACAAATGAAGGAACATAACTTGGACGGATTATCTTCTGCAGAAGAAAATTTTGAGATGTTGTTTTGCGCCTTAACACTTTTGGGGTGTTATTTGGAAGTCAAAATTACTATAACGGTATCCAATATCAGATAAAAATCGTCCAAAAAGGCTCTTAAGAAAAGGGAGCTTATGTAATTGGAATAAAAAAATCATAATATTTTGATCTTTCGATCTTTGCGCTCGTTAAATTTTTCAATCCAAAAAGTACAGATGAATTTAAGTTTTCGCTATCCTTTCGGGGAAAGTGAAAAGAACTGATTGCAAACAATTAATACATAACAATGAAAAAGCAAAAACAGGAAAAGAAAATCGAGAAAGGCTTAATGCAAAAAATTCGATCATGCATCAACTATGCATTCAACATGCTTCAACTTTCCATTATGTGGAGCTGGGAAAGACAAAAAGTACCGAAAAGTATTCTCTGTCGTTGTTTGTATGCGTTTCTTGAATATACAGGGTGTGCTTCACGTGTTTATGACCTACTTCCCACAGGGTATACGACCATTTGGACTCATTCTTGGATCCAACCAATGTTCTGTTTGTTTATTTCTGTTTTTATCTGCCCATTTGTCCGGTCGTCCGCTCATTTGACCATTAGTTCAACAGTATAGACTTTTTGCACGAAAGCAAGCTGTAACGTGACAATTTATGAACGCAGCTCTTTTTGTTGACTACTCCACGACAAGAACGCGAATTCGCTTTTTGTCGTCCCAACAAACAAAAAGAAGAGATCTATTTTTTATTAAAAAATAGTTCATTTTTTAATCGTTATATTAACACTCAAGTTTTGCTCAGTTTAATCCAGCATTTTGTTATTAGTTTTTGAGAGGACATTTTTTGAGGATTAATTTCAATCAAACTCAGAGTAGAGGAAGTTTTGTTTTATGAAGATTTGTAAATTACAAAAGTTATATAAAACTTTAGAGTAAATCAGAAATTCAAAATTTCTCGTCGTGTGCATTTCTTTAATTTTTAATAACGTGAAGTTTTCTGTCCAAAGAAACTGCATAAAAATATTTGGAAAAATTTTATTGACACAAACAACTGTATCACTTTTAAGCGAAAAGAAAAACAATTCCGCATTCAGTCAATTTTTGACAATGTTGAAGCACATTTATTTTTTCGTGACATATTCCAGTGCAGTCGATTAATTGTCAACATATGTCAACTCATAACACTAATCGGGAAGTCATAAATAAAGTTGATTGAATTTAGAAAAAAAGAAATCAGATAAAAAATAGCCAGCCAATGCTGGATGCATAAATCAAGTTTTCTGGAAATAAAATCAATTAGGGTGGTAAAAATACACCAATTCGTGCGAAATAAAGGAAGGCTGCTAGCAGGAAAAAAATATGCAAACTCATTCCGCAGAGATTTGTAATTCATTTTGCGTAACAATTTTTTAGCATTTTTTATTTCGTTTGCGCCTATTTTACTACTGGCAATTTCCATACCGATGTGTGGGCAGTGGTTAGCATTATTTTTTCTATACTTCCCGAGTATGCCATAACGTCAAATAAAAAGTTGAAATAGCTGTGATCTTTCTTTGAAATTAAAAAAAAGTTGCAATTCTAAAATAGTGGTGATTATCGAAATGCGAATATTAAAAAGGAGTTCAGGTCAATCAGATGTATTAAAGGGATACAAACCAGGCAGCGCTTGAAAACACGCAACTAAGAAATTTCCTGGTGAGAACTTGTGGGAAAGGGCCTACGAATGAGTCAAGGGGGTGAAATTTGATGAAATAGTTAGAAAAACGAAATTGATTATTCTAAAAAGTGGCGCATTTCCTGCAACATACCCAGCATACTCCGAAGACTTTCTGTCGAATATTCATGAAGATTTAAAAATTATTAATTTGTTCTTTGACATTACCTTTTATTGTTATTGTTGCACGAATCCAAAGTGACAAGACAAGAGAGAAAATTTATAAACATCACAAAATATTTAACATCTGAAAAATTCAAACACGACACTTTTTTATTCATTGCATTTTTATTTTTGTTTAAAGGCATATTTAAATTTTGATAAAAGTAAGCACTAGATTTTCTGTTGCATATTTTAAACGATTTAGCCGAACGGATTTGCATTACGTTATTATTAAAAGTTATATAATTAATATTGTTTATAATTTTTTTCTATTCTAGGATCAATATACTCGGTGTAATCAAATAAATTTATGCAAGGGATTTAAATTTTATTCTATTTTTCTTTCTGACCTCGAAAAATCATTATAAAAAATATTCCACTCATTTGAATAGTCAAAGTTCTTCATGGCCATTCATTTCCTTAAAATGAAATTCTTCTGGCATCTGAAAGTTTTCTTTAATAAAAAAATAAATAATTAATCTGATAGAAATGAATGAAATGTATTACAATTTATTGATGAGGCGATTCCGATTATGAAGATACTTACAATCTGAACAGGTATATCGAGCAAGGTCGAAAGGGTTCCTCAGATAACTACTCGACTGTATGCTGGTTATTAAAAACATTTACGACCTTCAGTTTTCTTAAGTTTTACTGCATAATGAAGAGTTAATTAAAGTTAACTCTTCTTCTTAAAAGAAGTTAATTAAAGAGCTACAACGAACACTACAGGATTTCTAACGTGTTGTAAATGTTGGATACCCATAGTAAATGCGTAATGTTGTTATTGTTATTGGTCTTTTCAGGGCTGTATGACTAACCTCTTTCCTAATTAATTAATGAGTTTACAATTTAGTGTGTTCTAAAGTATGTTGTTGTTACTGATTTTGCATTTCCTTCAATTGATAAGAGAATATTAATTTTATGCTCAGCGCAAATATACATCCCCCGACCCCCCCCAATACAGAAGGGAATAATTTTACTTTAGAGCCTTAAAATATTTGTGTATTTCAACTTGCGGTTTAATTATTCTTTACATACTTATCATTATCATCGCCATAGTCATTGCCTACTATAATTATTATTATTTTCCTATTTTTTATAGTCCTCGACTGTATAAGCACATTGTGCAAAATATTTGTGTTTGTGGTCAGTCTTACCGTAATTGTAATAAGTTTATAAACGAAAATGATGACTCTCAACCACCACTACAAAATATTTCATAATAACCTTATCAGATGCGCACTCATAAACCATAATAATTCTTTAGTTTCCGCATTCCTCCAGGTATTTGCGGAGTAAGCGGTATTTATCACTCCTATCTTCATCATAAAATTATCTAATTAGATTACCTGAATGCAGTGTAAAAAAACCTTGCAAAGCCCTCTGAGCGATAATATCTCTTAATTTTGTGGTGTCTGCTCATTTACGTAGCATTGCGCAAAACTAGCAAAATATTATTTTTAAGTATTAAAATGATTGTGCCGTTAAAGTGAATATTTTCATGAAAACCAAAAAACCTCTGCTAAATATAAAAAGTTGAAAAAAGAATTCAGAGCACTCGTAAAACTATGTAAAAATGGGACTATATAAAAATGCATAGAGCGGCTGCACAAAACAGCAACACAAATAAAGAACGAAAATTCTACACAAAGGCAAAGGCTTTTGCCCTGCGGTAGAAGCTGTCATTTTTCACAGCTTGTGCATCCTTCGAATTTGAACGGGTTTGCTGCCGCTGTTTAAAATGTAGAATTACTGGTGGTATTGTTGCAGACGTGAACAACCCCAACACCCAAAAAATTTTTTGCTGTCACGTTTATCTCTATCATCATCACGTTACAATAAAATACTATGAATGATATCGCTTAGTAAAAACGTAAGTGTTCGAAAAATTCTAAGGGGCGTTTTTTAAACAATTTATTAAACTTATTTGTCTTACTCTTAAATATTAGCAAGTTTAAGCTGATCTTATATTTTAATGGATGAAAATATATCCTTCCGAAAATAATGTAACCATACGATTACGTTCAAAATATAGGTCTATATATCATAAACCTACATAATGTTAGGAGAAATCTGAAAAGCATATATTTTATTTCATTTCTCAGATATTACTGGGAGTAATGGTTTTGGTTTACAATAGCGTTGTCTTTCCTTTCCATTTCCTCATAGTGATAATTTCTGGGCGCAGCAAACTTACTATTGCTAACTCTGCCTTCATTATCTACTTTCATTCAGAGCAGTAATTAATGAGCCGACGCATGTATTTAAAATACAATACTATAAGTATAGGCTTGTGTCACTTTCTCCCAGCGACCTGGCCGAGTCTTCAGCATATTGTTAAGTAGATTATTCTTTGAATTCATCAGATTATATTACCATCTTGCATACAATAAAACAATCAAATTTTATACGAAATCTATCAAATTAAAATTACAATATTTTATAAGTTTTAAGGGTCTGACAATGATTTTACTCTGGATCACTTTATATCGTGTATACTTACTACACGAATTGTAATAACTTGAAGTAGAGACAAATACTCTCCTAACCACTTTATTTCCGTAGAAATCTGATCCAAAATTCTTGTGGTTGAGTACCTTTCTATGTTTCTATTGCAATATTCCGGCTACTTCGTGATAGGTGTAAAAAAACGTTTGAGGTAAAAGAAAAAAATTGTTGTTTCTACATCCACTTTTTATTTCCGTAAGTAATTTGACGATATTCCACCTAATATTCTGAGTGAATTGCACTTCACGGCAGAAGTGTTGTGGCTTCATAAGAAAGGATAAAAAAACTAAACGAAACAAAAATTGCGCTACTTAGAATCCGCCAATGATCATATTTCTCCTTCTTGTTCATATCTGTTTATTCTTTGTGAAAAGAAAAGCTAACAAAATAGTCAAAAGTTTGAAGAAGATGAAAAAGACTGGCAAGTACAATTATGTATTATATGATTAAAGAGTAGAAAGAAAAACATTTTGCGGAAAAATAAACAAAATTATGGAAGCTCCACTGCGGACAGTTTGAGAGGATAACAATGGAGGCAGTGAGTTTGTAGGCGCGGTTGCAGTGTGGCGCGACACTTCCTCAACTCGAAATGAATTGATCCTACCCTGTTTCCGTTAGATTCTCTTCAACTGACATAAAAATGTCATTAGTCTTCCCACAGCGCATGACTTGAATGAATCACTTCCGTCGATTCTTTGAAATCTAACAGTTGAGAGACATAAAATTATTTCAACGAAGCAAGGAGAGCAAGAAATCGTGAGCAGTAAAAATTATATTTCATCGATAAGGACTTGAAAAATAGATAACCGTGATTTTGCCTCAATTAAGGAAAGTTCTGAACTATACTTTTTCATTTAAAAAAAATAATTATTTGTCTTAATAAATAACCCCGTGTATTCGCATCGACGCATTATGTGCGTGCCACGCGAATTAAAAATTGTGCAAGAACATGGAACTTTGTTATTTATGGGCGGAAGTTATTGAAATTTGTTGTGTATATAGTGGAGGCTATAACGCAATTCCATTTTCTCCATTTTCAGCTCTGGCCTCATCTCCAGCCTTTTGGTTGTAGGTAGTAATTATTTGAAAGGACGCGTATTGTTATTAGAAAATATAGTTATAAAGTGTTACAACAAAAGCTCACACTTGAAAATCTCAGTTGAATTGCTTATTAAAACATAAATCATTCTTTCTCAACATAGTCTGACAATAGACTCCAACTAAAAAACTCGCGACTACTATATGATTTTCGTGTCTACTCTTAAATTAAATAAAATGGTAAGCCTTTCGGAAAACGAAAATGCTAAAAATGTTCGCTAGTTCAGGAAATATAGAAAACTAAAGCGGTTTAGCATAGATCGAATCTCGCGAATACCGCTATTAATAAACATAATCAGTGCTTTTGTAATTTTATTTGAGATAGGGTTTGCAGATTCCAGACAATTTGACAATTCCAGACAATGCACAATTTATGATAACTGCAGTAGCTTGCAAGGTTTTGTGCATGGTAATATTTATTCACAAACACACTAACAATAATATTTATTCACAAATACACAAACACACTAACAATATAACACACCACATAGGCAAATCAATTCTGTAATTATATCAATTTCGTTCATATATCGAGACATCCGCATATCTACATAAGACAACTACAGACCTTTCCTAGGCTGACACTCTCAGTGAAATTGTAATCTGATTTTATCAATAAAATAAATTTTATTATATCTGCAACAAGAAATCATAATATTACTTTAGAACAGATTCTTTGACTTACTTTGTAGAGATCTATTGATGGAGCCAGTCTTCTTTGTCTGCGCTTTAAAGAAAACGTAGAGAGAGAAATAAATCTGAAGAAAATCTATTGGAAAGATAATTTAGTTTCTTTACTTTTCTCCTTTTTTCTTCTTAACTAACAAAAATAAAGTGTCAATAAAGAACGCGTTCAAAAGAAAGCAATTCAAAACCAATTTATTTAGAATTATTTTCTATCTAAAATATTGCAGAATTTTTTTTAGTTTTGGAATCTTTTTTTTGGAATTTTCGTAATATTGACGCAGTGTGTTTTTATTTCATTATTTAACTGGAATTTTTTCATAAACCTTACAACAATATCCTGGATAATATCATGTCTTTAATCTTCTATTTATTTCTAATGAAGAAGATGCGCTTCATCAATTTCATCACTAGCATTCTTCTCTTTTTCTTTTGTCACGATTCGTTTTCTGTAAACATAAAATAGCTCTTAAAACATAAACCGCCGCCGTAATAGGAGAAAACCCATTATACAAATATATACCGCTGACCAAAGAAACTGGTCCGAGAAACATTCGCATGCACAATGAGAAGGGTTCCACGTCTTGTGGACATTAAAAGTAAAACATTTATTTTTTGCCATCACCGTTCCGTAACACATTACTTAACTTCTTCGTCGCACAGAGTAAGCCGCAAAATTACTCCCCATATTTTCTTCATTCTTTACTCCTTAAACCCAAATTTCTAAGATTAATTGTTCTTCATTCCTCATAGAATTAACCTAAAGCCAAAGAAATGAAATGACCAGAAAAGGAAAAGTAACAACCAGAATCCTTAAACTAATAGCTTGCCTCGTTGTTTTTGTTATGGATTTTCTAAGTTTCTGAATTAGAAGGCGTTATTTGCCTCCGTGTTCCCTAAGATTCAGAACCTAAAATTCAATCTGGGCAACACTTCCCGAAATAATTCGGTCAATAACGTTGAGTGGAATTAAAATATAGTCAGGTTCAATGACTTAGTAGTTAAAATAACTCAAATAACCGTTTAAATGTCGATCAGATGGGAGTGGGGAATGGGAGCTCCGTGAAAAACTCACATTCCCTTATGCTTCGAATTCACAGAGGCAACTCTGCGGTATTAAAGTCCTAGATCCTAACTTCGATGCACTGGGTTTTTGATGGCAAGATCTATCCAGTTACTCAGCACACACATGGACAATGTTCAGTTTTGTGTATATTCTAAATGTAACACAATAAATTAAGTGCAAAGAGCAAAAACTTTTCTTTTATGGCTGACCCTGACGTAATGTCAAACGTATATTTTCGTCGTTTTTTATCTACATAAACTTATGCTGACCATTACCCTGGTGGCATCACGTACACAAATGACATCACGTCGAGCATGGCGTTATCGTTCCACGACTACGATGCAGCAAAACGAATATGAAGCGCAACGAGAGGGACGCTATGGGGACAAAGTGTAACACGATGATGATCCAAATGCCCAAACAATTTCTCACGATTAACCAAAATGACAATGCTATTTCATTTATCCAAGCACATCGCACTCTAAGATTGCACTAATAAGGAGGCAAACATATTAAGGTCAGATTAAACGAAACAAAACAAGTAAGAGTGCTAAACGTCCCCGCCAAACTCATGGACACACGCACGCAGTCTTGCGGAAGATATATTATTTTTGCAGACTCTAATAGTAGGATAGAGCTCGGTGATACAGAAAGGAATTTTATACATAATGGAATTTTTGACCATAGCTGCTGACGTCAAGGAGGAAGTAATGTGACTAAACCTCATTTGGCATCGTGTTATTGAATGCTCTTTGCTAGAAAAAATCGATGTAAGCCTTGCGGCTACCACTACCCATATTCTCTCATATTTTCTGTGTATCCCAGCAAGGAATGTTTCGGAAAAGTGACAAATTACTTGATCGTAACAAAAATAACATGAAAGAACTACGCGCGAATATATCAACTAAAATAAAACCATCAGTTACTTCATTTATTGTAAGGGTCGGTAAGTGGTGACAAAAGTTAAAACTTATTAGAAGAGATTTTATTTGTGATAACAAATCAATAAAGTTATGACAATCATGTTAGCTTCGCTCTTTTTGTATTTCCTTTTCCTTTTTATATCTTTAGTACATTTAAAACAAAAAACATTAGATGCCTCATTGACGATATTTCATCTCTTTCTCTCTTTACCTCTTTCACCTATTTTTTAGCTCTTCACAGCAATTCAACGAGAAGCTTTCCTTGGAACACCTTATCATTTTTTTTTGGAACACCTTTCTCCAACCCACTGGCTCTGAATTCAGACTAAGATATAAATCGGTCAAAGCAATATTTATGTATGGTTCCAATTAAGATTAAACTTTTAAATTATAGCAAAAGTCTGATGACATTATAGCTATTTATATTTAGCAAGAGAACGATACTAAGCAAAACAAATTCAATTGAGTTTTCTAATTTTATTTTAGTATTCATTTCGTTCCCCTATCATCTCTTTCGCCCCGCGTGTCGAATATCGTGCGTGTATCGCTGCCATAGCGCGAATCTGGCTCGGATAGGTCTTAATGCCAAATGGAGAAATTGTCACATTTATTAAATTGAATATACAATATATTTCAAATGTACTATGTTTCAATTTGTCTTTTAGCTTCATCGATTTTGATTTTCAATTTATGAACTTTACGTATACTTCTGATCTCTCTCTATCTATCTCCCACTTGTTCTCTCCCTCGTCTTTTAACATTTTATTATATTGAATCGCATAGGAGGATGAAAAAATAAGGCTGATCAATAAATTAAAACGAAGGCTAAATGCTTTTCAATTATAAGAGCTGGTCTGCTCTCATAGTACGGAAATTTACTATTATGAATACACCGAAATGGTAAAAAATGTATCCGTTAATTATTTATATCCTGTAATTCATTTGTTTATAAAGAAAGTATTATTTTATGTAAACTTCATCAAAGGTAAATCAAACAGCTTTTAAAATTCCTGCTCGCTAAAACAGATCTATGTCATGGCTTGTGTCATTTTTGAATAAAATTATCTGCAATTTCTCGATGGATTTCGAGGGAATCCACTTCCAAATGTAATATTATTAAAATTTTTCGTATAACTTAAGCGGCCTTTCATGGCTTTGGGTTAAATTTTTCACTTACGTTGCGATTCCATTTTATTTTTAAATATTTACCAGTAATTTACGTAAATCAGTAAATTTTATTAACGTGACGTGATATGTGATATACTGAAAAAAATTATATTGAAATCAGAAACAAGAAAAAGGGGAAGAAATAATAGCCCCCAATGTAAAATTCATTGGTTCAAAGAGCAATGAATACAAGTAAGAATAAGAGGTGTTTTTTAACCTCTTGCTCTAAATCATATTTTTTATGATGTTTTTATTTACAGACCTCGCACTTGATTTGTGGGAATACTCATTTTGGGTTAGTGTTTCAGGTCACTTTTTTGGTGACAACCTAAAACAAGATTAAATTAAGAACACACAAACCACCATTTTTTGAATTACAAGTGGTTGCTAGATGATCTTATTATTGTGCCTTATTAATTGGGCTATACTTCGTTAACTGTTTCAGTATTCAATTTTGTGTATTTTTTAGAGTCGCAAGGATTGAATCTCGAGTGGCGTTTTTGAAGAGATAGACACGAACAATACATTATTTTACGGCCTTTCCTGAAATTTATAAAATGTAAAAAACAATTCCTTAGAATCCTGACAATTACGGTGCCGCCCAATTTATTTTGCTGTTTGTATTAGTTTATGGCCGCCACACGTCGCTACCAAAATATAACAACATCAAATGCACAAAATATTATATGTAAAAGACATCACTTATATAATTCATTTATTACCTTAAATTTCAAGCAAACCGCACGTACTCCCACTTGACGTTCCTCCACTTTGCACCCTCGCCGTAGCCATTTAAATCGGCGCAGAAAAGCAAATCGTGAAATATATAGTGACGGAGCTCCAGTTCCTCCTGGAGCATAATATTGTTTAACTAAGGGTTTTCCGATTGAGTAAATTGTAAACGAATCAACCAAAATTTAAAAATGACATTTCATTTGCGATCGGTTAACAAATGCTGAACCAAATAAAGCCTATCTAAAGCTTTTGTAAATTCGAAAGGGGCACCAGTTTCTGACGCGTTAATTTGTTGAAATGATTTCTCTAATACTGCGTACTTATTAAAAGGGGAACTTCATTTTTCAAATTATTGAAGCTGAAATAGTTTTGAATTTCTTGGCAAAAACAGATTTCCCAAATTTATTCCGAAATTAAAGTATATAGAAAAGTTATAATTTTTAAACTAAATTACTTGCAATATACGCTTTAAAATTAAAGGCATCACGTGACAGCTATCTTCCGCATTTTTATCACGACTAAATTGCAATATCTCGCAGTAATTACCAAAATATCAAAAAGCGGAGATTATATGTATTCGAGTATTCAAGGAAATAAGTGAAAGTGATAAGTTTTCCAAGTAATCTCCCTCGGCAATAAAATCGACTGAGAAATAATTGCGAATCGACAAAAGATATACGCTCCGATTGACTTTTAGTCACCATATATTTATTTCAAGGAAGCAATAAAATTAAAGAGATTTGAAAGATGTCTCCTTCGAATTACAATTAAATGAAAAAATCAGTTTAATGGGATTCAACTATATAAAAGCGCCATGGTAAAACATGCAGAAATAATGTTCTTCCATCTACGAGGAGCCGTCAAGAGAGACGTTAAATGTAAAGGAGGAAAATTAAAGCTATAAACGAAACATGTGCCGGAAGATAATCAAGAATAAGAAAGTTTCGAATGCGGATATTGTTATATGTACGTGGCGATATATTTTAGTCAGTATCAACTATTAGAGCAGAGGACGCAGAAAGAACCAAAGCAAAAGATTTATTAAGTGAGAAATCCCGAAAGCCCATTTATTTATACACATTGCCATTATCTTAAGCATGATAATAATCACCACAATCGTCATAATTACATGAATCATCATCACCGTTTCGGTGCTGGTGTAACTTGAAAAACCCTTGACAAGACTAAAAAATTTTGAGAGATAGTGATTCTTATCAATTACCCTAGCACAAATACATTACAAAATTATTTTTCGAAAATATAAAGTCGATAGAAGTTACATAACACCAGTTAATGAATTTAAATTGTATTAAATTAAAGAATCTTCAAATAAAAGTAATTGTTGGACGGTAGCGTCTTCAAGTTCTGCACAAATCGAAAAGATTTACACTTAATGACTTTAAATGGCCCTTCAGTAAGTTTTTGAGACATATTAAGTCCCGGTATAAATAAGTACAACTATTCGGCTGAGATAGGACCGGATAAAAAAATAATTAGTTTTTTCTAGCTTTGTCTCGGAAAGTGAAGTATAAATTTGTTTGTGTTGTGGTAAAATTCTACACCTTCTTCTAATGAAGATACAGCATTAAAACCTTTTTGACATTACATTTGCTGCAGAGATAAGGAGTTCAAAATTCAGTTAAAAGTTTGCAACTTGGAGAAAATGGAGACAACAGATGGAAATTCCCTGCTAAGAAAAATATCTGACGCTATTGCTGTTAAACTGTGCTGTGTGATATTTATAATTGAGAAAAAGAGAAAAATAACCATCATTATGTGAATTCTCATTCACAAAAACGCACGCCTACCACCATTGTCATTAATCAAGTCAACTTAATTGCGTCTGTGCATGAATCTCAAGGACTCGAGGCAATCTTTGCCCAAACGAATCCTTTTGCTTAGTTAGTTCTGTTGTTTGTATGAGTTCATATAAAAAATTGCTGACACTTGAGCAATTCCCTACAAAGTGACAATATCTACGCACATGCATTGACAAAGACTCGAGGGAGGAATGAGTTATATTCATACACTCACCCACACATTTGAGATTTAAACAAAAATATATAAAAATAATTTATTCGTCTGCATATTCTCTAACTCCGTTTGATTTATTTCCGGGGAGATAGGAGTTAACTGATTATATGTACTCAAAAATGATAAAATAGAAGGATAAATGTAAGAGAATTACAAAACATCGTGCAGGAATGTTATCCTGCACACACAATAGCTCATGTGTATCTTCTTCCTTCAGTTTTCATCACCATTTTGGTGATCACAATTTGCTATTTATTTTTGATAGCAATTTGAATTTATAACTCCGGAAAATGTTAATTACGTACGAAGATTAGAACACGCGCTCCCTGTGCATCCTACAAGCATGAATGCATCTTTCGTGTCACAATGTCTGCAAACATTTGCAGAATTTGGAGAAACCAATTGGGCATTAAAAAAAGTAAACGAAATTATATATTAAATTTTTTCGGAATCTTTAGAGAAAATTCAGAAATATTTCCAAATTATTAATTATTATTTACAATGATATTTTTGATACACTTCAATAGCTATTCCTCCTTAGCTCCGTTTTACTAGATTTTTTCATTTTCTTTGTTTCGTTTTTAAATGAAGGTAAATTTATTCGCTTCTTAGATTTTTAATTCAATTTAGTTTAAAAAGTAGTTTCTTCCGATATAAAAAATTGATGAAATTGACTCAAGTAGACTTCTTGAAACTGACTCGTGTTGTTAACAAGAAAATGTCTATACTTCTGCGCGTTATCAACACCATTACTTATCGTTTCATATTCTTGGCAGAATTCTTAGCCTGATGATACCATTCCTGCTTTTATGTCCACCGAAAGTAATCAATCTAAATTTAGTCTTAATAAAAATTTATGATCCTCCGCAAAAAGGAAATAAGTTATTCGAAAGGTTACTCAAAAATAAATTGAAAAATATTTTGGTTTTAATTTTCAAACAGTCTCGAGTAGCGCGTGAATAAGTTTAGGAATTTCTCGTAGCATCGAATAGAAATAATATTTTCGAGAACGATAAGAATCAAACAAACAGTTTTTTATAGTTAATCATGGTTTACGATAAAAACAAATTCTAATTTGTCTTCTTATTTTTGTGTCACTTATTTTAAAACAATAGTTTGTTAGTTTGTTTGTTTATTGTACTAGATCTCTTAGGATTGTTATGACCGGTTCTGAACCCAATTCAAGCTTAATGCATTCACTAACCTATTCACTGACTTTGCATATTATCGCCACCGTTTGTAAAAATATAGTGAGGATGATTTAATAAAAAATCATATGGAGTTTTTTGTAGCAATCTTTCTTTCATCGCTGATTTTAACGAATGAATGGAGTAGGTATACGATCATGAGGCCGAAATTTACGGAGTGGCCGAGGCTCAAAGCAATCATCTCACCTAAATCCACCATTCCATCCGCCATTTTGTTTATCCTTTCATTTCTCCATTACGTTCCTGTTCAATTGAACGTTCATACGCGTGCAGAGGAAATAAAAACCGACTAATTATCGCTTTTTTCACTTCTGCGGCAGTGACGGATTGGTAAATTATTTATTCGACTCCTGTTTGCAGATTCACATTGTCAACGTTGATGTTGATTTGTCTCTGAAATCGGTGATATTTTAAAGTATTGCTGAAATTCATGCAAATCTGTTTCATGTGGTAATAATTGAAGACAGCTTAACGTT
Organism: Physocephala rufipes; assembly: GCA_963966595.1. Taxonomy (NCBI): domain Eukaryota; kingdom Metazoa; phylum Arthropoda; class Insecta; order Diptera; family Conopidae; genus Physocephala; species Physocephala rufipes. The sequence goes on from OZ016503.1 coordinate 27,906,759, forward strand.
CATGACTATATCAATCAACGCCACCACTACTGACGGCAAGGATAACAAAAGAATCAATCGCGGTTATCGAGTTTCAGAATATACCCATATAGAATCTGGTAACAAAACCGGTAGAAGAAGCAATAACGAGGAAAGAGAAAAAATAAGGGTAATGATAACAACACATGTGTTGGAACTGTTGCTGTTGTTATTGTATGGGGATGCACATACACCTCTACCGGATGTGGCTTCAAAAAGATGCGGATGCGGTATAGCAAAAATTTGTCGAAAAATGCTTAAAACGAAAAAAGTAAATAGAGCTAACTGAAAAAATGTGGAAATAATTCTGACTGCACACAAATTGACTACCGGTCCGATGATCTATAAAATATGAATGAATTTGTTCAGCCGTGGCAAACACTTTCCTCCTAGCCGTGACAAAATTTTTGCAATTTAGCGAATTTAATACGCTCATGTTTGTTTTTCATTATCTCCAACTAAAAGTGATATCGGTTAGGTCAAAGATAAGCAAATGGTTTTAATTACTAATTTACTATAATGTAATATTCTATTTTCGTAGAGGAAAGTAGGTGTCCTCTTATTTTGTGATACCTTATTAATTTTAAGGTGAAACAATTTTCAGTCGCAATCTGTCCGGCAACGGTGCGCCAATAAGTGTCGATGATATGAATACAATATAAAAATTATTTACGCACTTGAGCATGATATAAACATAACCATCGCAATCAATAACCATCGCAATCATCGGAAATTCTGTCCAATGTGAGACTGATAAAATTATGCACGGTGCAACCGGAGTAGCGGTTTAATCGATTGGCAGTTACTTTTCTAAGGCTCGATATTTTATAGCATCAGTGTGAAACGTTTATGAGAGTTTTAGTGGCAATCCATCCCACTGCATACTCTGAATTTCCCTCAAATACACATACAAAAGTTAATTCTAACTTGTAACACTTACGAACATAACCAATCTTATTTAGCTGAAAGGACAAAAGATATATGTAAGATACGCACAACATCACTAATATCATCCTCATCTTTTCCATCCGAATCGATATTATGTTGTATATTTCCGTTTCTCTATCACTAGCTCCCCCATTTTCGTCATTTCCTAATGATGGAAAAGCAGTATGAGGCAGAAACGTAGGCCATGTCATACGAGTCTTATACATTTGCGCCACAAATAGACAGATAGTACCAGAGACAAAGTAGTGGAACTGAGATGGAGGAAGGGAATAGGATAGTGAATGAACGAAGAAGACGAAGAAATGTAAAACAGAAAAGTTGGAAGAAAGAAAGGCCGGAAGGTCTTTGAAAAACGTCATCAGTAACAGAGAGTGCATAAATAAAATGAACTTCATAACTTCAAAAGTTTGAGCTTCTTCTGTAAATACATACAAGTTATCTGAATTTTGAAAATTTCTGTAACACTTAAAGCATATTTTTTCATCTAAACTTAACTTTACGTATTTCTAAACCGAATTTAACTTATATGGTTTTTTACTCAAAATATATATTTTGTGGGAATAACCAAGACATCAAATCAAACAACCTCTTTTTATTTTTATTAAAAATAAAAATAATATAATTAATATTCATAAAATCAAAAATTATAAATTCTTTTGTATAACAAAATGCACCAAATGACACAGATTTAATTCAATTTAAGACAGATTTTGGGACATTAACGAATGAAAATGTAGTACTTATGCACACAGAGGCACCAAAAAACACCAAAAACATATGTATGTGACCGCAGCTAATACCAAGTATTATCTAAAACTTTGCCATTGATTTTGAAGTTATAGAAAACACGTTGGTGAATCTATAAAGGGAAGATTTGTCAACGATAAGAAGCGACGGCCAACGATATTAAATATGGTATACCCAAAAGACAAATTTCGCTACATTTGCATTGTAATTTAAATTAGAACTTCTTGATGGCACCTTCGCGCAATTACACTATCGTTTCAATTATCCTTTACGTAACTTTTGGCTACGATTTCAGAAAAAAATTCTTAAAACCATACAAATGTTGCGTCATTCTACGTAATAATCACTAACTAACAACAAAAAACGTAAATAACACCCACTCATACTAAGAACCAAACTGCAGATTTGTGATTCATTCGCTAGGAACACACTCAGCGTTTTCTTGCAATAGCACCGAAGCGAGCCGGTGCAACAATATTTATTGAGATTTTGTAAAAGTCCGTTGAAGTTGGTACATTTGTTGTTATTGTGATTGTATTTGCGGTGTCCATTTACGGTGCAGGGCAATATAAAAACACCAACAATGTCTAAAAAACGACAGTAACAACCTTAAGCTTTAAGAGACTAACATGCATAAGTATATTCTACGTTCATTCTTTGAGGACAAAAAATGACTGAAATATATATGAGAGTAACTCCAGTGTGCCTGTGGTATCACGATAATTTGCAGCTACCCAGGGGTATTCCTGTAGCGTGGCCAAAATGTGTCAATGTTTTTTGCAAAATTATGCATAAACATAAACATGGGTAAATTCAGCACTATTTCAGTGAGATATAATATAACAAAAACGTAATTTTCTCACACATTTTTCGCCACATCCATCCCTTTATATTGTTGCTATTGCGTATGATTGACTGTTAAGGATATTGTTGATCAACATTGTTGATGATGCTGGTTTTGGTTGTAGCTCGTTACAAGTCGTTATTATAATGTAATCATGCAAATTCGTGCTAGTTACGATTACATTCCCCTGCAAGTATTGTATAATAATCGCGTCGTCGAGAGCTTTCAAAAAAAGCCGATGACAAAGTTGGTTTGATTGATGATTGGTTGAAATGAATATGAAAATGATTACGTGATTACTGTGCACAGCGAAAAGCAAAGAAACGCGAGAGGCCCAATTATCGAAATCTACAAAAAAACACCAGTTTTTATAGATCTTTTGTGAAGTGAAACTTTTATAATCTTGCACACAAGGTTGCAGAAACATTGGGAGAATGTGTGTAAATACAAATCATTAACAAAAATATTAATTAATTTTTGTTTAATTTTTTGTATTATTTTTTGTTTCAAGTTTCAAAATTATTTTAAAATACATTACTCTTATTATTATTCATTCTAGTGCTTGTTGTTCATTCTTTTTAACTGCGTTCTAAAAGAAAAAATCTTTCGCAATTTATAGAACAACAGCAACGAAAATGGTTTAAATATATTTCTCGTATTTTATTTGTTTCAATTGGAGAACAGTCTACAAAATAAAATAATAACAAAATTTAATTGTGGATGGGTCAAAGCTTTTTTATTAATTTTTAAGCACTTTTGATAATTGAATCTTTCACTTCGATAGAGTTCTCTTCGAAATATTTCTTGTTTATTTGTTTCACTTCTATTTTTTTCGATTTATTGATTTATTTCGGAATTGTAATCGATTGTGAAGTTTCTTTTGTGATACATGAAAATTTTTTATGTTTGTTGAATTCAGGCTGTTAATTTAAGAATTACTTAAAACTATAATCATGGAAAAGGAGAAATTAAGAAAAGGGATTGCTGTGTTGAAAATAAATATTTGTTAGGGGGAGAAAATTTACTGTAAAATTGTGTTCTGTTAGACACGATCGATACCACCTTTTCAACTGTAGAAAAACATTTTTTATAATTTTCTGACTAACTATATTTCATTTATGAATTTGAACTCCGCTGGACAACGTTCTTCTTGGATTCCCACAATTCACTTGCAGGATTTTTGTTATACCGAATATCATTCTGAAAGTTTTTAGGAAAAACAAACGACGTATATATACATTACCAACAATAACCTTCATATTTATTTCACAATCAATTTGTTACGAGAGATTTTTAAAAAAAAATGTAAAACTATAATCGTTTACACACAAGAAGAAACTAAAAGGGATAGAGGGAGAATTTAATCTATATTTTTTCGATTGTATGTGCTATAGCAATATCAGGATATCGGTAGTTGATAATTAACAATGTATCGAAATTTGTTCGATTTATTTGAGCACTTAAATATTTCTGCGTGCTTTGAGCACTTAAATATTTCTGCGTGCTCTCGAAAACAGTTAGTGAAAGTAAATCAATAATTTAATTAAAGCAATAGCATATCACTAATATAAGTAAATTATGAAAACAAATGGGTAAGAAAAAACGCTAAGCATTTAAGCATCTAATTTGCATCAATCCGTACATAATAATTAAAAAATAAATTAGGACGAATATTTTACAGAATAACATTGATCCTGAGTAGTCTTAAATTAGTTACTTGAGGAAAAATTCTATCTTTATAAATAATTTCCGAAATGTAATCAAATAAGCGGTTGAAAAGATATTAATAGATTTTTTCATTTACTGCAACGGCCCATGTATGTCAACATTAACAGGATGTGTTCCTATGATTATTAACCTTGATTTGGCATTACTAACTGAATAACAAACGAAAGACAGAAAACAAACGCCACCAAAACAGCACGACCGCTGCTGGCTGTAAATATCGACCTGCTCAAATTGAAAAGTCTTTTATTTTTAAAAATTCTGATATTGAAACTATTACTTTAAAAAAGTGTAAAAACGAATGTTGTTTTAAAATTTTTGTATCAAAATTCTTACCTTAAAAATATTTTGTGAGCAAAAATTGTAGAGGATTTAAAATTCGTTTCATAATTCCAACTAGCCTACGAATAAGAATATTGTTTTGAATAAACGCTGACGCTGTACACCAACTGCAAAAAATAAAAATTATTTATGGCCTATGATTAACCCTGATTGTTCAGTGAAAAAATATTTTTCTTTTGTTTAGTGTCAATAAGAGTTTTCACCTGATGTTCGAAACACAAAAATATTCGTTCCTTATTAATGGAGAATTGTCACAAATTCGTTATTGTATGCAGGTCTTTTTTAGCGATATCCCTCTGTCTGTATATGTGTCTATGTACGTCTGTGTCTGAAATAACGGTTACATCCGAACGTAAAGGGATATTAGGGACACTTGTTTGAGATTTGTTAGATTGTTTGAGACTGAAAATGCGCGAACTAAAACCGGTGTCACACCTGCTTCTCATAACAAGCATGACCTCAAAAATATTTAGAAAATAAGTTCTCAGTCTCTAAAGCATATATATCCCATTTTATGTTCATAATATCCATTGATAGGTAAGTTATTTACAATAAACATAAATAATTTTTACCAAAAAAGTTAATGGATATATAACTTATATGCACAAAACTGAATTTGGGACATATGTGTTCAACAGTGTCAATTATCAATAAAAAATTAACCATCAAACCTTTGAATTTTCAGATAGAAAGAAGGAGCATAATTTCTTAGTTTGGATTTTTGAAAAGGAAATAATTAGCTGAATTTATTTGTAAGACAGAAGAATGCAAAAAGAAAGAACAGAAACAAATTAATATAAAACCGGAAATAATGTCGAGATATCCAAATTATAAAGTTGGTAACTGAACTTCTTTCTCATTCAACAAAGGTCAATAAAGGTGGTCACAATTTTATAAGGCTTTATAAAATTTAAAAAGCCTGTGAAAATCTTTCAAAATATTCATTGCAAACACGAAAACGGTTGTACTAAATTATTATCGAGACAAAAAAAGCGGAGAAGGTAGCTATATATATATATATATATATATATATATATATATATATATATATATATATATATATATATATATATATATATATATATATATATATATATATATATATATATATATATATATATATATATATATATATATATATATATATATATATATATATATATATATATATATATATATATATATATATATA